>CM029604.1:36726994-37326994 GCA_017311375.1 Mytilus coruscus | reverse complement strand
GCGAAGTAGAATATTTCAAAGAAAAAGTTTGACGAAAAGCTGCGCATATAACTCCATGAATTTTTATTGAAGTTTTTAACATAACCATAAAATAACTAATGTTCAATATAACATAATTTGCTAATTGTTATTTTCTAAAAATCCAGAAGATAGTTACATTTTAAGGACGAGAAAAAATAGATTAATACATCACATTGCTGAAGTCTTTGAAGGGCTTGACTAGGGATGTATGGTCATAATTATATGTCAACTGTTTACAAAATTTTTAAATACTAACGATTTTCTACTCGGGAATAGACTACCATAGCTGTATTTGGCAAAACCTTCACGAATTTTTATTTTTCAATGCTCTTTAACTTCGTACTTGATTTGGCCTTTTCAACTTTTTTTGTAAACTTATAGCCTACAAATTTCAGTCATAACCTTTACAAACATTTGAAAAGTCTCAGTTACATTATTCCAGATTGAACAACTTCAAACAAATCTCGTCTGAAAAAAAAATGTAGTCATTGCCCATTAATGATATCCCCACAATGAACGATTGATTTGAATACACATCAAATGGTAACGCATCCTCAAATGAATGCAGACCTCAAATTTAAGGAAACTTTGATGCGTAGTTCAAAAAAAAAAAACTGAACACCATGTATACGAGCACAGAAGTATTCAATAAGTAGGAAGTTGTAAATTAGGCTCACAAAAGGCTTGTTACCAAATCTTAGGAAGCTCTGATTTGTAGTTACCGCCAAAAATTCGACGGAAATTTCATGGAACAGGCGGACGGACAAACACACAAACGGAGAGAAGTAAAGCAGTAAAAGACGTTTTACGGAGCAAGGGTGTACTGAAATGTAAAGATAATACAGGCACAGAAGCATACATATGATCATTGGATTTACTTTGTTGAGCGTACTTTTCTTGTATCTTTGTATAATAGATAAATATTCAGTGTCTACTTCATGAAAAATATAAGATGGTATTGATCAAGATTCTAGGTGATAAAGTTCTGGGGCCTGGTTTTCGAAAGTATCGTAAGATATGTAATAAGATATATCTTAGGACAAATTTTATGACCATCTTATGACTAATATATGATATGTCATAGAATGTAAATCAAAGCTGTCCTAAGATAGTCATACCTGTAATGCTCTTATGATTGTCATAAGTGAACATATTTTCTTTTATTTTAAATAATGATTAAAAACGATAAAATAAATATAAGAATAATAAGTATGAACATAATGATTATTATCATTCTTATTATTTACGAAAATTTTATTTTTTCATTATAATGAACTAGAAATTATATATGAAAAGGAATTAAAATCTGAGTTGATAATTTGTTTAAATTTAGTATGTATATATAATAAATCTTGAACTTCGCGTTCATGTTTTATCATACATAAAGTATTATTTGATTGTGACTACTTTTAAGATTCGGTACATCGAGTAATGCCCTTGCAAAAATGTTTATAAAGTACTATATAAGGAAAGAAATGATATGTATAGTTATTATTCAAAATCATGAGTAAGAAAAGGAGTCCAAATTTTACGTCGCAGGAGATTCAGATTTCAATTGGCGAAGTGGAGAAGAATAAATCTTTACTATTTAGCCGAGTGAGCAATACAACTATTATTTTTATTGTGATGAACATGAAATTATACATGAAAAGTAATTAACATTTTAGCTGACAATCATAAGACCATCATAAGTCATGTCGCGAGGAGTCGTAAGTTTACGACAAAAGTTATGATTATCGTAACTCTGGACACTTTCCAAAGCATATCTTACGACTATGACATGTCCTAAGACCATCATAAGACATGTCTTAGTCATAAGATACTTTCGAAAACCAGGCCCCTGTATCTTTTTATTTTCTGTACAGTTTTCCATTAATGTGTCTTCGTGCTATTTTATTTCCTTTGGGCCTATGACTTTTGACGTGACAGGGTATTTATGCTATCGTGTTTTTTACTATGGGCGTTCCTGTTGCAGGTCGGAACTCAGGAGCGATTCGGCCGCAAGAGAATTTTACAGTGTTGTTTCTATTTTGTTTACCCTTGTATTATATTTTACTTTATTTGTACTTTATCGAGAGTGTATACTATATATGGCATCTACTTTCAGCTACAAAAACTTTTTTATCGGCGTCTTTGTCAAAAACGTTTTTGTTTGCGTCTTTGTTAGATTTATTTGTATGTTTGCTTGAATATTGTAGTCAGTTGCGTTGTATGTCTGTGATGTATGTGTACAGGGATTTGGCTGCCGGATCCCAATTATTGTCAAATTAACCTATTATGTCTGTTTTGCTTGCTCACCCATTTTTGTCAATATAACGGAACTATAAACAACTGTCATGCAAGTGGGAGTTTTAGCTTGCTATAAAACCAGGTTAAACCCACCATTTTAATCGGAAAATGCAAGGAATATGACAGTTATTGTCCACTCGTTCCGGTGGTTGATAACATTTGAATTTGACCGTTTTTACGTTTTATGCACTTCCCCTTTTTGAATATACCTTGGAGTTCAGTATTTTCGTTCCACCATTTTGCTATTACAGCATATTTTGATTCCACATAGATACATTTTGTTGTGTCACTAGCAATTAAATGTTTTCTTCTCATTTATACTCTGGCTTATTATACAAGCGTTTGTACTGGAATAAGTATGTATTTATTTGAAATTTAGCACAGCATGTACATAATGTTTTATTTTATAATCAGTTTAGATTGTTTAACATAAAAAGTGTTAAATACAACCCAATGCATACTTCCTGATCTGTTTGAGAAGAAAATTCTGTATGAGTGTTAAAATTTATATAAAAGATTTAACAGTGTATAAATTGTACAGATATATGAAAATACTTTGTTTGTTTGTACGAACTGATGCAGTGGTCCCAAGAAAGAAGATAGTAGATATTTATAAAATAAACTACAATTATGCAAATGTATAGCTAGGCCAAACTAGAGTTATATACCGTCGTAAGTTCTAATGCCTCTTAATGCCATATCTTTATATCTTCGATAATCATGCTGTTAATTGGTTCAATGAATATCAAATCATAAAAGAACAACAGAGACATTATCCCTCATTTTGTCATCATATTAGCCATTGTCTAAATTGTCACATAAGGAAAACGAAACCGAATATTTTTCAATCAAAAATGAAATATAAATGATAATTAATGTTTCTTATCTATATATAAAATAAGGTGATCTTGGAAACTTTTTTTTTATTCAGAAGTCAATGCAATAAGACCGCAAAGATATTCAAAGGAATCATAGATTACCTATTAATAAGACCTAAAATATTCATACATGTACCACAACAATGTCACTATGACAACCCTACAGTTGACCCTACAGTGTGTTTTTAGGACATTTTTTACGCTTGACGTACTTTATTTTATTTTACTGTATTTAATTTTGTAATCAAACGAAAAGCATCAATATGTTTTTTTTGTTTATTTTAGGAACACCACCCATAAGCATGTCATGCTCTCGTCCCTTTTCATGTTAGTTCGAGATGATTGGTTAATTCCGCTCCACCAATTAGTACTTTTGAGAAAATATACCAATGATGTAATTTTATAAGAATATGGTTTCATGGATTTGATAATTGAACAACTTTTGAAATTTAAGAAAAATGAATAGGCGAAAACACAACTAAATAATTATTAAAACCAGAGAGACCATGGCAACAATAACTTCAACATTAAAAATTTACTATCCACATTTTAAAAGTGTGTTACTGTTTGTTTGTTTGTCAGTGTGTTTGTCATCAAAATAATAGACTGCTTATCAATATCAAATACACTTAAATACCACTCATTCAATCTCTGGTCTGTCCTTTGCAACAAAACGTTTACATTATTTAACATTCACTTAATCAAGCATGGTCAAATACCATACTTCGACATACGTCAATTTTGATTTTCCATGCATTAGTATTAAAGCATGTCAATGCTGTATAGGGATGTTCAATTAATTAATAAGTAGGCGAAATGCTCAATACTTTCTGGAAATCTGCATTGTAATGACAACAAAGCGACTCAATGTCTGCGATTATCAGGGAACAACTTGATACAGTCTGGAATTAACATATAACATATATGGTTATCATGAAACTAGTAATACAAATATTTGGATATACCATACATATAAGGGTGACGAGATCAACGATATCGATTTTACAATTTATTGGACTAGATGCACCTTTCATCCACTAATCACACAAACAATTGGAAAACCAAAATCAGTTACTTAGTTGACAATACTGAAAACAAACAATTTTAAAATGTTTTGGGAAATTTGGCTAATGCAATCTTTGCCTGGGGGTAGAATAAACTTTAGTATTACGAATGTTTTTGAAGGTTTATAAACAGTTAATTAACAAAAATTTACCGTATCAATGATATTTCTTTACACATTAAATCTGATATTGAAATCTTTTACATAACAGTTTGATTCCAAATGTTTGGTAGAAAATTAAGGAATACCACAAGGATATTCCAAAGAAGAAGGTTGGCGAGAGAACAGTCCTTAAACTTCGTAAAATATCATTGCAGTTTTCAACATAACTATTTGATTAAAGAATGTTCAATATGAAATATTAACTGTTCAGTGTTTGCTGAACATTCATTGAATGATATACCATTCCATTTTCGGGCAAGAACAAATTAAAAACATAAATCATGTAGGTATATTCTGTGAGGTGGATTACAAAATCTTAGTGATTAGAGTTCTTCGATTAAAACAAATACGACATGATTAAATAATTATATTTTGCTTAAAATCCAGTGGCTAATTCGGAATACAATTTTAGGAATGATAAAGGAAGAAGTATGATAAAAGCCATTTTTGGTGCAGTAAAATTGGTACCGTTTATGGTGTTTGCAGGCTTTAATAAGCTTACTATTTTAACATCAGACGCGGATTTTGACAATAATGTCTCTTCAGTGATGCTTGTCGCCAAAATATTTAACAATTCAAAGCATGTTAAAAAAGATAAAACGCTTATAAAACAAAGGGAAGGGTTGAGCGCTGACAAGCATGTTTAACACCGCCACATTCTTTATGTGCCTGTCCCAAGTCAGGAGCCTGTAGTTCAGTGGTTGTCGTTGGTTCATGTCTGTCATATTTGTTTTTCGTAAATTGTTTTGTTATTAAATTAGACCGTTAGTTATCTCAATTGAATTGTTTCATATTTTTCATGTCGGGGCCTTTTATCGCCGACTATACGGTATGGGTTATTCTCATTGTTGAAGGCCGTAGGTTGCCTATAATTGCTTACATCATCTTTATTAAAACTTTGGTGGATAGTTGTCTCATTGGCAATCATATCACATCTTATTTTTATATTAAGTGGTAGTAATTCAAAATTATGTTAATTTCATTGATAAATGAACAGGTGAATATTAGCAGGACACATCAGTGCATAAAAGGAACTTGTGATGTTATTATGACGTCATAAAAATGTCACATATTTGTTTGGTTAAAATATACTTGAGCAGCAGCTTATCCCCAAAAGATATTTTCGACACATTAACATCGTTGAGAAATAGATTTTGTAGCAAAAATCCTCAAGTGTAAAGCTGCTGCCCATATCTAAATAAATAAAGTAAGTAAGTAATAATTGTTTATTTTAGTGACATGTGTATAATTATATTACAATGAATGTATTTTAGAGCAATTAATATAAGAACACCCTGCCCATTGGACCTATATGTCACTTCAATGAAATTAGCACATACAAATGATCAATAAAGTAGTACAGTTACGTGTTATTGTAGAGGAATTGTCTGCGTTTTGTAAAAGATTTGCATACATATTTTGCAGATTGTCTAGAAAATATAAAATCAATTGAATTAACTGTTCACATTTAAGTAGATTAAAAAAATATTGTAATCCCGGTATGTTTGAATAAAGTTCCCTTCTCAGTTCTGTATAGTAATCACATTCAGTTAAGAAATGGACTTCATCTTCGACCTTTTTGTTGTTACATAATCGACACTGTCTCTCGTGTATCTGTTCACCAATGTAACGGCCTGTTTCCACACGCAATGGCAAAATGTCACATCGAAACTGAGCTAAAGTCGATCTTTCACACTTCTGTAGGTCCATTTCAAAGTAAGATTCGGTTCTAAATTCTACTTTAAAAGTTTTATATGTTCGTAGTTTAGAGAGTTATTCACATGATGTGTCCACTCATCAATATATGTTTCAAGTAAGTCAATTTTAACGTCATTTAAGTCACAGATTAATTTCCTGTTAAATTGTTCTGATAATCCCAGATAGTTCATCACTTCCTTAATTTCTGATGACCAGTTGTTAACACACCGGTTATAATCCCAAATAAATACCTGTTTACAAAGTCTGTTATCATTCATTCCAATAAATCTATTCCAGTATCGAATAAAATTTAAAAATCGTCTCTGTTTTGACATCCAATATCTCCATTAATAGCAACTTTTGAAGCAAATTTATGTACACCTAAAAAGTATCTAATTGCTCTATTTTGGACGTTGTCTATGCACTGAAAGTCTTTTTATCCCCAAGTTGCAGAATTATAATCAATGATTGGAACAACGCAAGATATGTATAGTTTCTCAAAAGTGTTTATTCCACATTCTTTCATACAGTGTATTTTTGTATGCTAGCTCAGGGTGCACGTCCAGCTCCATGTGCCAAATTTTCAGCATTGAAATGAAATTTGTTTCTCTCAGTAAATATAACTCCCAAATACTTATACTGGTCCGTAAAAGTGGGTACGTTGTCACCTACTTGAAACTGAAAAGAGGATCGTTTTCTACGTTCTGAACGAAAGTGTACCACTTTGGATTTATCTGTATTAGTCAACACTCTCCATTTTTTACACCATTCGCGAAGCTTGTCCAACATTTTTCGAATTTCATTATCGTTATACGCAAGTAGCACGATGTCGTCTGCATACAGTAACATAGACACTTTTGAAGTTCCATTCCGATTCCATTGTCCAAACTATTTACCTCCTGGACCAAATCGTTGATGAATATCGAGAATAATGTAGAGGAACATTTATCACCTTGTTTCACTCCTGAATTGCACGTAAACCAGTCCGTCGTTTTATCGTTGATTCGAATGCTGATAGACGTATACGAATATATACTCTTTACAGAATTGTACATATTTCCATCAATTTTATTGAGTAACAGTTTATAAAGAAGCATATCTCTATCTACAAAGTCAAACGCTTTCTTTAGGTCAATAAACGTGGCTAACACACTGTAGTTGTTCTGGACAATAGAGTTTAAAGTAAATACATGATCCTCACATGATCGATGTACTCGGAACCCGTTCTGTTCATCCGCCAAAATACTATTCTCCTCTAAGTATGACATCAAACGATTGTTAATAAATGCACTGTAGAGCTTAGAAATGCACGACTGCAGAGATATTCCTCTATAGTTTAACGGAACACGTTTGTCTGATGTACTATCTTTCAATATAGGATACAATATAGCTTTTCTCCTTTTATCAGGGTATAATACTAGTTTCAAAAATCCAACGAAATAAACATTGAAGAACTTGAACAACATTTAGAAATGTTAAAACCTCATACGGAATTTCGTCAATACCGGTTGATTTGCCGTTTTTCGCTGCGTGTACAACTTTGGTTATTTCTTCAAATGTAATAATAGAATTCATTTCCTCGTTCTTTGATATAATGGGTCCAACATATTGTTTTCTAGTATATCCTTATGAAACGTTGCAGATCTATAAAATTCACTGTCAAATTCAATTCCAGCACTGTCACTATTGTACAATTTTACGAATTCGGATTTTTATTTATCGTGAACATCAGTCTCATCAGTTAAAATATCGCCGTTTGTATCATACATTTCCATCGGAATTTCTGATTTTTTTCTTGGTCCTAGACGTTTTATGTTTGCCAAAACTCGTTGGGATTGTTAGTGGTCATGTTTTCTATTTCATCATAAAATGATTGTTTATATTGTCTGTCGTAGCATCTAAGTTTGCGGTCAAATTCACGCTGTGCAAATTGAAATTCTGTTCTCTTTGTCCTTTTTCACTGGGTCTACCATTACAGTTAAGGAAAAACTTTTCCTTATCACGCATAGTGGTCCAGAAATTTGAAAGCTCCTCATTCCAGAATGGTTTATGTACTCTTTATCGCTTTCTAGTTTTTGACGATGAATCATAGCATGGAATGTTTTTTCCATCTCATTAATAATAGTGTCACAAAGTTCCGTATACATCCCGTCAATATTATCTTGTGTTTCCCTAGCAGTTTCGATTCGAGAAATTAAGGTCTGTATAGCAATCCTCGTTAAGTCTGATGTGAATAAATCGTTTGGGGTTTGTTTCAACTTGTAACTTTTATTGTGACAAGCAGCATATTGTCTTTTTGTTGAAAGATCACACGAACAGTTTAATTTGGTCAATAATACAGAGTGATCATGTAATTTGCAGCGATCTCATAACAGTGCAAACAAATCACATTGTTCAACTATTGATCAACAGGTAAGCACATCAAAAGATTTAAATTGCCGAAGACCATCATGCGGAACGCAAATATAATCAACAACTGATTTACCTTTGCCCGATATACAAGTAAAGTATTTATTCTTCCATTTAGTACCCACATTTTGGATTCGTTTAAAATTCTATAAATGAATGTCCGTGTTGGTTAAAGGTTACGTCTAGATTCACTCGTCCTGAAATCGAATCAAACTCTGAAAAATCCTTTAGTGATCCGATTCTTGAATTTAAATCCCCAAGAACAATATGTGCATCACAATCACCATGCAGGTATAAATTTGTCAGAATAGTCGCAAAGAAGTTTTGTGAGTCCCTCCCATACGGAGTTTTCTGGTGGAAGATAACACGAATATACAACAAAATTGTAGTTTGAATGTTTATTTGTAATTTAATACTCAACAGTCCATCACAAGAATCAGCTAGTGTTTCAAATTTATAGTCATTACTAATCTCGTTCTTAATTAGAAAACCCTCCACCTGATGCTTTTGGTGCATTTCGATGAATTTCTCTTCGGTTTCGACCGATCCAAATATAGCCGTCAATATCAATTTTCTCGTCATGTTTCGAATGTGTCTCGCATACGCTAAAATGTCTGCATTTACATTTTCAATAATAGCTTTCCGTAAACGGTAATTGTTCGCTGTCCAACCACATATACTTAAATGCCCTATGCTTAAAGTTCCAATGTGCCGGGAGCTGTCTTATTCCGTGTCTTCTTTCATTTCAGTCTCATTTCGTGTACGATCTATGTCTATTTCGTTTTACTTTAGAATGCGCCAACTTCCTGAAATACGATATGACTTTCCTGATGGTAGTTCCCTCAATATTGTTCTTGCGTTCGTCTCAAGTAATTTCTCTATATGCGATTTCGCGCTCTGTATGAATACACGGTTATACGTTTCAATATCTTTCAGTTTATGTTTATTCCGAAGTACATGTATTTTTGCCAGGTTATTTTGTTTTGCACTTAATGTAAGAGGGTTGATGTCCGTATGCCAATAAGTTATACAAAATTCAAGAATATACATACTGATATCCGACCGGCTAATGTCTCATCAACATATGAAGGATGTCATTTGGTAGATAATTAATATTTTCTGATGTTCGAATTCATAGGGCAAACAAATTTTCCTTATCATACCTTCTCCTTTTAATATATAACCATTGTGGTGCATTCTGTAAAATATGGTTGACGAAATGATTTCCAATGACAAAAAAAATGTGTCACTTACAGAACCTTCAAAGAGTTATCTTTTAGTCATTTTACACGCAAAAGGGCATGGGGTAAAATTCCAACATGATTGATCGAGTTCAACGTCCTACTTTCTATAAGACATGACTGCGAATCTATGGATCCCGTGCAACCGAAATGGACTCAACTCTAAAATCTCTACTGCCAAAGGAAAAAAATATATCAAAATCTGCTATGTTGATATTATATATTAGATATGGCATAAATCCTCAGTAATGATAACAATATGACTTCATAATTAGCACATTGAAGGTTAAAAATCACGACGTAATTACGCCTAATTTGGATTGTTGCTGATTTAGAATATACCTTATCGCTATTTAGTCCAATCCGGAAAAACAGTCACTTAGACAACTTCCTATTTGGGTCAATTGTCGCAAAACAAAGGTCATCAATAACGAGCTGATGGAGGAAAAAGTTTAGAAAGTGAACATTTTAAAACTTTGATAGATTATGATCAACTTTTAAAACACAAATTCAAATCATACAAATGCTTTGTTTGAAGTGTTTACGATGGTTTTAAACATGTCTCTTTGAAAAGATTTATGTAAAATACATTGTTTAAACAGAGCCCCAGATAGTTTCAAGTGGATGAAAAAGTTGTGTAATTTCAGAAGTTATCCGGATTGGAATAAATAGCGATAAGGTGTACACAACAGCTACATGCATGGGTAAAATTTTGTCCACAGGAATGTGCATGTCACTCCTATGCGCGTTGATATACCGCTTTGTGTAGTTTCCAATGTGTCACCAGTTCTTTTTAGAAAATGCTAGATTTGTACTTAAGCTGAAAATCTTACAAAAAACACCAAAAATAACACTGAAGAATTATGCCCTAAATATAAGAAAAAACAAAAAAAACATCATCACGGACAAATTGATTACTCAAAACGTTTACTAAAAAATCAACAGTAGTCTACAAATCATTGCACAGGAAACACGATGCATGAGCAACATCACAATGGTTCAACTAAGGAAGCTGAATCACAAATCAAGATCCTATGATAAGTGATATTGCATGAGTACATGTAAATAGCAAACAAGGAAAAGTAGACGAGATAACGTAAACACTGAATGTAGCATACCCGTGGTATCTGTGGCACAGATATTTAACAACATTGAATAAAGTCATGATGGCTACCGTGAAATTATCTGAGAAATTTCGTTTGTACTGTTGTGCATCCCTAGTTCTGCAGCTTTCTTTGTACATATGTTACCAGCAAAGCTTCGTTATAGGACAAACAAGCTTTGGGATTTTATTTTTCTCTATTTACATGAACTACTGCATCATTCCTTTGCAAAAATGGAAAATCAATAAACACATTCTTTTTGTTAGAACTTTTAGGGTCATTTTTTTTTTTAAAATGGCAGGCAGCATAATGTAGGACTTGGAAATAATTCATCAGCCGGAAAATTGGAAAATTTTCATTGGTTGAAAGATACTCCTGCTTCTTAAAATTCCGTTTAGAAGATCCTATATTGAGTATATTTCATATGAATAGAAGAAGCAAATATGATTCAAATGACAATGTTTTAGGTCTGATAAAAATAATGTAAGAGACAACAGAAGTTTATAAACGTTCAAAACCTAAACATCTATTTTGAATTAACAAACCAAGATAAAAACTCTATAAAATACGCCTTGCAATTAAATCAAATGGGAACTTAAAATAGATCAGTTTTGAAAGAATATCAAATGAAGAAATGGAATATTGAGCGTTCAAAAAAGTGATGAAATTGAATTAAATTGGATTATTTATGAAAATGAATGTCAAAAACCAAATGTAAATCTTGAAACCGAATTCTTAATGTTTAGGATTGAACTATGTCGAAATCAAATGTTGAATATCAAAATCGTATGCTGAATATGGACAATTGATTGATAAATTTGTCAGTCAATATTGAATCATGAAACCGAATGTTATAAAATTGCATTTTGAAAATTTGAATTGAAAACTTTATGTCGGATTTTGTACAATGGATGCGGATGTTGACTATCGAATGTTGACTGAATAATTAATTAAAACGTTGATTGTTGAAAAATGTGTATTGTATTTGTAAAAATTAAATGATCAATATCGAAAACCACGTGAAGAAAAGCAAAATGTTAAATGTTCAGTGATTTGAATAGAACGGTGAAATCGAAAGTCGGAACAAGAACAACGTACCCTTCCGAGAATCCAAAAAATCAATGTTTTCAGTAGTTTCCGTGTTGCTCAATCTTTTCTTTGCCCTGTAATGTTTTGTTGACTGTTGTTTGTCTTTTGGTCATATTGTTGTATGATTTTGTTGTTTTTCTTTTGGTCATATTGTTGTATGTTTTTGTTGATTTTCTTTTGGTCATATAGTTGCTATTTGTTTTAGGTATTTTTGTCATATAGCTCTTCAACTGTTTCGGTACTTATACATCCCTCGATTTTCAAATGTTTGGCATTGAGCGTTCCTGATGAAGGTAAATCCAGAAAAGCGCTTCGGACGCAAGGAATTATTAAACGTGTTGTTTCCAATTTTTTACATCACTGGGTCGATACCTCTGCTGGTGGACTATCAGTCCCCGAGGGTATCGTCAGCTCAGTAGTCAGTACTTCGGTACTGACATGATTTATAACAAACTTTTCTAAATTTGTCCGTTTATAAATTTTGAAATTATAAAGAAACTAAGGTTTCAACTCCCTCAGGCAAAGTTGACCTTAGATGAACTTGGCTATTTGTTTTAGGTATTTTTGTCATATAGCTCTTCAACTGTTTCGGTACTTATACATCCCTCGGATTTCAAATGTTTGGCATTGAGCGTTCCTGATGAAGGTAAATCCAGAAAAGCGCTTCGGACGCATGGAATTATCAAACGTGTTGTTTCCAATTTTGTATGTTTTTGTTGATTTTTTATTTTGGTCATATTGTTGTATGATTTTGTTGTTTTTCTTTTGGTCATATTGTTGTATGTTTTTGTTGTTTTTCTTTTAGTCATATTGTTGTATGATTTTGTTGTTTTCTTTTCGTCATATTGTTGTATGTTTTGTTGTTTTCCTTTTGGTCATATTGTTGTATGTTTTGTCGTTTTCTTTTCGTCATATTGTTGTATGATTTTGTTGTTTTCTTTTGGTCATATTGTTGTATGTTTTGTTGTTTTCTTTTGGTCATATTGTTGTATGTTTTGTTGTTTTCTTTTCGTCATATTGTTGTATGTTTTGTTGTTTTCTTTTCGTCATATTGTTGTATGATTTTGTTGTTTTCTTTTGGTCATATTGTTGTATGTTTTGTTGTTTTTCTTTTGGTCATATTTTTGTATGATTTTGTTGTTTTTCTTTTGGTCATATTCTTGTATGTTTTTGTTGTTTTGTTTTAATTGGAATTTTGATTGCCATCATAGTATCTTTTTCTCCTATTTTAAATCTTGCAATCAAATGATGAATGTCGAAAAGTAAATAAAGGTTGAGGAAAATCAAAATTGAACCAGTTTTGAATGTTTTGAATGTTTCAACATTATTGTTGAAGTACATTGTTGAATGTATCGAAACAAATGTAGAATGTTAGAATTAATTTTGAAAATTAAAAAATTAAATGCTATTAACGTTGAATACTAAGTTCAAATACAAAGTGTTGAATGTACAACCTTTGAAATTGATTTCTAAATATTCAAATTTATAGTGTTGAATGTAAAAATTAAATGCTGAGAATAGTGAAAACAGAGTATTGAAAGTTGAAATCTGATGTTAAATTGTGACTGATTAAACTAGAAAGTTGAATGTTGACAATCTAATTATTATATAATATAAAACCGAAATTTGAATGTTAATAATTGAAATCGAATTTTGCATTGTGAAAAATGAGTGTTGAAATTTGAACATAAATAAAATTGATTACTCAATGATCAACATCGAATGTTAAATGCTTAAAATTGAATGTTGAATGTTGAAACTGAATTTTGATAATTTGATAACGAGGGGATCACATTAGTCATATTAATCATTATATTCTAAAATTCTATTTTTTAATGTTGTATACTGAATAATGCACCAACTTGACACATACAGAATGCACCAACAAATATCTTATTTAATGTACTATTATATTATTTATTTATGTATTTCTCTGTCCTCAGTGTATTTGCATTTATTTGTACTGTATTCCTGTCATGTAATGTTGTCATTTTAGCGGTATTTTTAACATTGCCGTATAAGCGGTAGGTTTTGCCAGCAATAAAGCCAGGTTCAACCCACCATTTTTTTTTCGCTTAATTGATTTATGACTATTGAACAGCGGTATACTACTGTTGCCTTTATTTATTACATATCAATCAATTTTATATAGTTCATTTTAATGCATAATTTATATAATCTTAATATTCTCTAACGTCAAATACTTTAAAAGTAAAAAAATATTAGATTAAAGAAGTAGATTCTAGAGGTACAAACACAATCTCTAAAATATGTGCGTCCAAAAAGGTTATCCGAACATAACATAAGAATAATTTATAGTTATTTGATATACCATAGTAATATTAAATTGATTCGGATTCTGAATGATTAATGCGACAACAATTCACTATACAATAAAATTATGAAAAAAACTCCACTGTTACATCATTTGTGCAATAATTTTCAATATTTATGTATTACGTTCTACATCGCCTAATTCTAGACAAATTATGAAAGAAATTCACATAAGATGACCCCAGATTTTGTATCATTACCTTATTCTAAACAGAGACAACATTCTTTTAGTCGTCAATTGACACTTGGCAGGGTTTAAATACTTTCGTAAGAACCCCCTATCCCTCTCAACTTACTGTCGATCTGTCGAATAACCTATAAACATGCTGTTGCACTCAACACGAAAATAATGTTTATGAACTATTACTATTCAATATCGCTATAAAAAAACTAATCATTTTGTATTAAAATGATTTTTTTTTATTAAAAATCCGAACAAACACTTACCAGATCACACATCTGGACAGTAAATAAGGTCCATAAAACTGAATTTTTATGACCCCAACTATTTGGAAAGAAATAAGGTCAGGTGTTTTTTAATAAACAGAAGTACTGACATCTGGGCTTGTGATGTCCTCGGGAACGAAACGACTCGCAGCAATGTCATCGACCTAGTGGTTGTAAAATATCTATAAAGATACCAGGCTTATAATTTAGTACCCCAGACGTGCTTTTTTTTCTACAAAAGACGTAACAGCGGCGCTCGAATAGAATAGTGGTAATGGACAAAAGTGTGGATGGTTTTATCTTTTATAAAGTAAGCCAGAACATTGTAATGAGTAACTTCTTGATGTCGACCGTTAAGTTTATCTTTTAAAAAGTAAGCCAGAACACCGTAATGGGTAACCTCTTGATCCCGCCGTATGACTTGTGAAGTGTTCACATAGATTTTTTTGCCCATAGCCATGTTTAAGTGGTCTTTAAAGTATGAATGTGCCTCTATATTTGAAACCCTGAAAATACAAACTTGCTCCTGTATATTGAAAACGCTGAAAATGTTTTGGGATATGCTATGTCACTAATGAAGAATACAAAATTATGTTTCTAATAGTGTATATTCCCGGAAATGATAGAATTATGTTTCTAATAGTGTATATTCCCGGGAAGGATAAACGCGTTGAACAGGCTATTATGTATATGTATTATAATTGGTTTGTGTTCACTGGGTTACAAAAAAAAAAGAAAGCATTCACTGAAATACGGATTAAGTATATTATCATATTTAAAAATGAAATGACAGAATTTGTCTTTATATAGAAATAAGAAGATGTGGTATGAGTGCAAATGAGACAACTCTCCATCCAAGTCACAATGTGTAAAAAGTAAACAATTATAGGTCAAAGTACTGTCTTCAATGCTTTATTTTGTCCTTTTGAAGGATTTGTTTCTCCTCAATCTATGCACAAGACTTAAGTACGAAGGCTGGGTGCACAGTAATGTCCATTCTATAAACGAATCAAATTGATGAGGCTTATAAGTTGGTTCAACAGACCGGAGTATCGTCTCCACAACACTCATCAGTGGCGTTGAAATAAAAAAAGTTGGGCGGCCAAATAATAATCGAAGTTGAACAGCATTGAAAACTAAAAATTTCAAAAGTTTTGATCAATAGCTTGTACATATTTCGTATTTCTGTGAACACCAATTGCACCCTTTTGATCAGAAACGTGTTCCTGTGTTGTATGGATCATAGTTATACGTTACTCTAAATTCCATTAAACTGAAAAATATAATAACTCTACGGTTAATTTGATGACATTTTGTTTTAAATAATTACGAATTTTGTAATTATAGTGCTGAAATTATCACAAACAAACTTAATTTTAAATAAAAAGAGGAGGAAGATACATGTACTAAAGGGACAATTTCTATTCGTAGGTCGAAGAGAAACTTGCAAAATCTTGACAAAAAACGACAAACGATTAAAAACCAGATCACAGGATTAGAAATCCTAAAATGGACTACACAGATGATCATACATTTACTTTATATAAATGGTATTGCGTGTCTCTCCATGAATGTGCTTGCGGAAAAGAGTTTTCGGTCCTATAAAAACTCAATGGTTATCTAAAAATAGATGAATTTTTTGTTATCCATAAAATGTAGTAGGGAACTAGCCACCATGTTATAGGAGGTCTGTACATTGTAAAAGTTGTTTAAGAAGAAATTAGAAAAAAAACACTAGTAACCTTGTTAAATATTGCTTAGTTGTTTCAGATGAATGTATCAAATTTATACCATAACTTCTTGTTCAACACCCCAAGGGTGACTGGGGAATAGAAATATGGTCACTACAGGTCTTCCTGCGACCGGCAGTAAAACCCTTGCCGAAGTGGGGCGTCCGTTTGGCTGTGCGGGATGTATCAAGTACGTAGCCACGTCCGGTCAGAATGGGGACGTTAAATCCGATGCCTCGTGTAGAGAGAGTGTCACGCTCTCTACACGTTAAAAACCCTTGCAACAACTCTTTGAGGGGTCCGTAGGTGGCCTGTTGCAAGACTAAATTTCTGTCCCTATCCAATATACCCTCATTTTCCCGTGACAGTCCAAATTTTCCCGACCTGCAACCCAGTTGACCTGTATTACCGGACCTACCTATTGTTTTATTGTTAATTTGTTCTCATCCTGAACATGCATGAGATATTTGCCACTGGACGTTAAGCAACCAACAATCAATCAATCTTATTCAACAATGGCAGCCACAATCTTGATCTTTACACATAATTTAGAAAGGAGGGGGTTAAGCATCTGAATTATTTTTTACACAAATGCATATATAAAAAAGAGGGAGTAACGGTCCAAAGTTTTAAGGAAATGAGAACGTCATTTTCGAAAAGGTTGGTCTGTAAAAAACCTGTCGAAGTATAGCAATGCCCTGTTTCCTTCGTCTTCAGTATGTGTTGAAACGACATGACGACACGTTTCCTACTTGAAAGTTGCATTCTGATGTCAGTGTACTGAATAAAAAGAATAATAGAAATTACCAGACCACACCAACCAACAACAACCAGTTCCTACTAGAAAACAAACGAACGACACATGGTCCAGATAATACCCAGGTAATGTTTGCACCACATAACTGGTTAAGCAAGGACCATTCATCTATTGTGGGTGGTGGGCATGCGTTTTCTCGCCTTTTTAGATAACTAGCAGGAACAAGAATTTCGTTTGTAATTGAATTTTTCCCTTATTTTTCAATTAAACCTAACAATTTATTCTATGTCTCTTCTGAAACAACTTTTTTTAAAAAATTTAAAAACAAATAAATAATTGAAAAAAAAACCCACATGCCCTCAACAAAAGATGAATAGTCGATGTTTTACTATAAATTTTAAACGATTAAGTTGCATTCTTCGTCGAGTCAGCCCGGACAGTATCACAATTTAGCCAAATTACCAGTGTAAGATTACACTGATATGTTAAATTGGATGCAGATAGTCGTCACTTGCTGAATCAAACACTCTGGTATATTTATTGAGGTACATGTATAACTAGACTCTGTCTTTACATTAACTTCTATGAAAGAAATAAAATAGACAGATCAGATTGGCTGTTAGAGGAAAAGATATAATAACAAGATCTAATCTGCTAAATCCTCATGTTGTTGCCCTGGCCTGTACCGACTTAGGTGATAGATATGTGATCCCCCAGTCGACCAGTTCTTCGTGCGCTTAGCGCAGACAATAAAAACTTTCTTTCATCTTTATATATGTAAAACTCATTTATGATGATTTCCTCTATTAAGAAAATACAACAGTTTTGGTTTTCTTAGAGTAGACTGAACATTTATATTTATCACAGTACAGTATGTTACTTTATGAAGACAAATCTCAAGGCCAATTTCCGATAATAGAATTAAATCGTCTGCATACAACAGACAATTAATTTTCACATACACTAGTTTATAAAATCCTGCAAATAAAACTAAAGACTACACAACATGAACCCCATCTTAAACGGGTCGATCTCGGGTGTTCCGAAAGGATAAGCATACCCTGTTCAACACGTGGCACCAGTCTTCTTTCTCATCGTTAGTACAAAATCGATGATCAGTCTCATTCGGTGATGTCAAAATCGGGGAAAAGGGAAGGGGATGGTGGTTACGACAACTGACGCATGGGCACCTGTGATGTCACGCATGATCTCGTCGGAAAGAATTTCGAAGGGATGATTACAACTTGATCACTTGGTACTTCCTTGTAAGTAGCAACACTCTCTTAAGGAAATCATGATCGCAAGCTCTGGATCTTGAGTATTGTACTAACTAGGAAATATATACTCCGTCTGCAGGCGCTGCTGGAATGTTACTACATAGAAATGGGAAGCTCAATTAAGCTCTTTTGAAGTTGATTTTTTTTCCTGAACCAACCCTCATTGTTAATTCATAGATGTAAGTCAGTATTATATAAACTTAACTTGTCTGTGGTATCCTTAATTTCTAATTCGATGGCATAGATGCATGAAACGTAGTTACGAAACTTTGAATTATTTAATAAGAGGACGTCATATATATCGCAGAACGGGAATATATAGAATAATGCTTGCTTCGTGTTATTCTCCCTGAGAAGTTGATATATGATGTCTGTCGCATACCATTACAAGCACAAGTAAGCAATAAAAGGAACAAAGTTGTATCACATAGGAATGACGATTGCTTATTGAAAAACAAGTCCTCAAAATGTGTCAATAAAACTTCTATGAAGTCAGTTTCACAACGTTTTATGTATAAAGTAGCGTGGTTTTCCTCAAAGTATGATTTGCTCCTTTATACAACAAGATATGTTTATCTACGTTGACCATTCTTTTATATAGAATTAAGATGGACTTATTCTTTCAATCTGCCCTGAAGTTTAGACTGATGAATACTCATGTAAAGGATAGTGAAGTCTAATATTTTATTAAATGCCAGAGGAATGCGTGAATGCTTGTAACAGATCTTTGAAAATGTTAAAGTGTCAACATCTGGTGCACACCACCTCTGGACTGTGCAGTTTTGAATCCCGGTTTCGAATGCTGATAAAATTAATGTTTATAATTTAGAAAGAGGTTTCTGTGGTGCAGTTTGCAGTCACAGCAATATAACGTTGTTTATAAGGAAACTTTTATAGTTTTGGTATCCAGTATTGACGATAGACCCAGTTCTGCATATTTGGTCAAAACTGCAAACTAAAGGTACATAGAAGAGACCTATGGTTATATAGGATAACTTTTTGAAATGGACGATTGCATCTTTAACTCCTTTGAAAAAATAAACTTTTTTGTAATCTTTGATTTTGTCTCGCCTGCGATTTCAATCCTGCGGCGGCGGCGACGGCGAAAACTATTTGTATAAGGCTTAATATTTCAGAAGGTAGAATACCTGGATGTTCCATACCTTGTATGCAGATATGTCCATTGTCTTTGACATCATTTTCATGGTTCATTGACTGCTTTTACAGTTTTTTTGTCAAGTGAAATACTCACTAAGTATGAGTAATAGGATACATATATTTGGTATATTAGTTTCTTGCAACGTCTACATGTTCACCTGACCTCGACCTTAATTCATGGATCAGTTATCAAGGTTAAAGTTACGTGGTCGAGTCCGTATCTCACATACTACTAGCATTAGGTAACTATATTTGTTGTATGGAATAACTGTAAAAGAGAGGCAAAAGATACCAAAGGGACATTCAAACTCTTAAGTCGAAAATAAACTGACAACGTCATGGATAAAAAAGAAAAAGACAAACAGACAAACCATAGTATACAAAGCACAACATAGAAAACTAAACACTGAGCAACACGAACCCTACCAAAACCTGGGGTGATCTCAGGTGCTCCAGAAGGATAAGCAGATCCTGCTCCACATGTGGCACCCGTCGTGTTGCTCATGTTAGTACAAACCCGGTAACAAGTCTAATTCGGTAGGTCACATTCGGGAAAAAGGTGACGGGATTGTAGTTACGACATTTGGAACATATCCGCTAGCATCTGTTGCAAGATGAAAGAGTCTTAGATTGTACGTACTATAAAAGATCTTTGCAACTTTTTAGTATCCACATCTGATTCACGCCACCTCTAGAATAGGTAGTTTCACAATTACTTTGACGTCCGGTTTTGATTGCTGATAAAATTGATGTTAATAATTTAGAAAGAGGTTTCGTGGAGCACTTGGAATACCCAGCAATATAACGTTGTTTGCAAAGACACTTATGTAGTTTAGGTATCCAATACGGTGATGGAAGATCCAATTCTTCATCTTTGGTTGAAATTCCAAAGGAAAATAGAACAGACCTATGATTATCCAGGATTTCCTCTTTGTTTGTGGGGGTATATGTTGAGTTTCCAAATGAATTGTTAATACCTAATTCATTTACCAAGCAGTTTATGTAATGTGATTTACACATTAAAACGATTGTGTTTGGGGCTTTATCTGCGGGAACAAAAACATATTTGTCATGGAGTTATGCAACATTTGGGTCTTTAAAGATTGATGTAGCATGGGTATTGATAGAACCATTCAGTTTCATAATTCTGATTTGTTTCAACGATCTCACAGCCTTAATCAATTCGAAAGGAGTGTCTACGTCTTCTTTCTCGCGTTTAACCTATTGCCTGTCACTTAATGTTGTCATTTGAGCGCTTTTTTAACATTGCCAAATAAGCGGGAGGTTTGGCTAGCCATAAAACTAGGTCCAACCCACCATTTTTTTTCTTAAAATGTCAGGTACCAAGTCAGGAATATGGCAGTTGTTATCAAATAGTCAGTTTCTATGTATGTTGGCGTTTGTTTTTGTTGCAGTTCAGTGTTTCTGTTGTTCCGTTGTTTTCCTCTTATTGTTGATGTGTTTCCCTCGGTTTTAGTTTGTAACCCTGATTTGTTTTCGCTTTATTGATTTATGACTATTTAACAGCAGTATACTACTGTTGCCTTTATTTATAATCCTCGACTGAATCCATCAGAACTTTGAAGTCGTGTTTCCAATTGATGGATTTAGGCTCACGATATTTTTGAGGTGTATATATTCAAATGGCAGGTTTCATCTGACCTTGACCTCATTTTCCTAGTTCATCGGACAATGTCATTCTGATAAATCTGAAACTATAATTAACTCGAACATTTAGATGTCAAATCTTAACTTTCCCACCTGAGCCTTCGGTACTGACGCAACATGGAATTATAATGTTGATGCTAAAATTACAAGAGCAAAAAAACAAAACACCTAAATGTTCTGCGTAAATTTCAATAACGACTGTTGCGAAATAATTTAGGAAAACTTAACCTAGTCATTACTCCACCATATTATGAATATGCCACGGAGATTTGCTAGAAATTATAACAGATCTACTGATGTTCACTTTTTGGATCGTTTTTAATTGATGACAAAGAAGAAAAAACTGCAGATGTTCAATAATATGAATGAAAATAGCCACTTAAGTATATATGTAATAATGTTCCTCCATGTGTACAATTATTTTATTAACGTTTTTTCGTAGATCGAGAGTAAAATATATGTTCGTGAAAACTAGATTATGTGAATTTCAAAACTTGTGTGTACAAGCCTATTTGTATTTAGTTGTACTTTTGAATTGAATTATAATGAATCCATAGTATCTTAATTTAAAAAAGAATTGGAAAAAAAACTTTCCCAGGTATATTTGCAACTTATTATTATCTGTACCGTCCGTGGAAACTTAATATTGTTTCTAACTCAGTTGCAATGTTCTGTTTTGTTTCTAAACGATGATCCTTTTTAAAGCTAACATTATTACGTATTGGCGACGCTGCCAGTGTAGGCAAATATTGAGAATCTTCATCATTATTTTTGTTGCTCAAAAAGTAAAATAACGAAAGTACCGACAAAAATATACACTAATACAAAATTTGCGTAACAATGATGTATCGTGATATAAAGCGTAATATCAGTTAAAAAATATATCTGTAGTACCCATTAGTGCCCTTGGGCTGTTTTCTGCTCTTTGTCGGGTTGTTGTCTATTGAAACATTCCCCGTTTCCATTCTCAATTTTATCTTTTTACCAATAAAATAAGTAGGTATGTGAAGTATGATTTCTATCACAGTCTTTAGCGGATAATGCTAGGAATGACAGATTAACATAACTTTTTACGCAAATGACATAAAAATGCAACGTTTACACAAATGTGAAAAGGTTTGCGAGCCAGCCACAAAAATATCAACAACGAAAGACTAAACAATTTGTGAGGTTTACATATTCACTAGCGGAGAAAGACCGGCATAATTTTTCAAAGCATCTGAAATCCACTCCGAATCGTGATTTGATATTTGCCAATAGAGTTCTGTTGTAATTGCTTGCCTTCTATCTTTTTGATTTTTACCTACGTTGAACTTGAATATTCATCTTAAGGTTGCAATGAATGAATCGAGTAATCGAAAATAATTGGTAAAGAAATTGTTACCACAGCGTTAGGATACGTTCTCATTCAGATTGGTCCAACATAACAAAGAAATATAATTCTAAACGACCAGAGCAAATATCAACAGACCGATTTATGACTGCGTACACACATTTTTCGTAAGAAAACGACGTCGTTCAACATGTTTCAATTTTCACTTTTGTAAATTAAGACAGTGTTATTTCCCATAGGAACTCCTATTACGGCTAAAACTTTGCCACTTTTTTACTTTGAAGTTTCGTAAAAAATCATATCCTGGAATGAAAACGTCAAATGCACTACTTTTGTTTTGCAAAGGTCAAACCATAGGTTGTGCTGCATATTTTCAACATTTATATGCCTCGAATTTCTAGGAGTTTAAAATTATACTAATATTATGTACTATCCCCCCTCCTTTACTCTCAGTTTTCAGAGAATTCAATTTGACTGACCGCTGTCCGACTATATTAATGCTGGTCAAATGTCCTAGTTGTGTCTCTATGCAATGAAACATGGAGATAATATCGGGGAACCAGTAGGTAAACAAAACAAAATATCTATGAATACTAAAATATCTCCTCAAAAGAGGCGTGGTTTGTGAATCAGTTGTATTTACAAAGTGCAACCTTCAATACAATATTGAAATTCCATTATAGGTACTATTGTGAAGCTTTTGATTAAATTCGCATCCCTATAGGACATTGGAGGAAACAATCAATATCATGGAAGCAATCAATTTAAAACAAAATTTCCTTTATTTGCACAAATAACATCTAAAAACATTTATGCAAAATTACATATTCATGAAGAGAAGTATCATATCAAGCTAACACTAACACATATTGGGAGATGATTAGTAACATACACTCATTTAGAATTATAATGTAATAATCAACTATACAATTTATTTTAAAGATTCACAATATAAAATGTTTGAAAGCTTATAACATGTCAATTTATTTAGATGTTTTGTTTGTAAAACATACGAAGTTCATTGAATCTTGAACTTTTCTGTCCTACTAAAATCTGTTTTACCTACGATAGAACTTTTTCATTCAAAAATTGAAATCATTTATTACAAGATCTTTTTCTCTTAGTTGTATAAGTTCAGTTATTTGTAATATAGTAAGACATTAAAACAAGAGGCTCTCAAGAGCCTGAATCTCTCACCTGTATTTCAGAGGAGAAGATTTTTGAATGTTAGCAAACTTGATGAACAAATTGTGTAAAATTGTCTTTAAAGGGCAATAACTCCTTAAGGGGTGAATTGACAATTATGGTCTTATTAACTTTTTGTAGATTTTACTTTGCTGAACATTATTGCTGTTTAATAATATTCAAGATAACAAAAACTGGAAAATTTCCTTAAAACTATCAATTTAGTGGCAGCAACCCAACAATGGGTTATTCGATTCGTCTGAAAATTTCAGGGCTGATAGATCTTGACCAATTGAACAATTTTATCCCATGTCAGATTTGCTCTAAACGCTTTAGTTTTTAAGATATAAGCCAAAAACTGCATTTGACCCCTATGTTCTATTTTAGCCATGGTGGCCATGTTTGTCTATGAATCAAAACGTCGGATACAATTTATAAACTAGATACCCTAACAAACATTTAGTTAAAGTTTGAAGGTATTTGGCCCAGTAGTTTCAAAGGAGAAGATTTTTGAAATAGTTTACGACGACAGACGACGACAGACGACGGACGACGAAGGACGCCAAGTGATGGCATAAGCTCACATGGGGCCCTTCGGGCCACGGTGAGCTAAAAATTCTTAATAAAATATATAAGAACTTTTCTACATAACATAAAACAAACAAAAATTAAATTTCCACGCTTTTATTCTAGGTTTTTTCCTTAAGAGTTGATAAACATTTGTCTGACCAAAATTTTCATTTGATATTTTGCAGTTTTATAAGTTTTTTATTCGATCGTTCCGAATGAAAGTTAATCAAGAAAAGGTCTTCGGATGCACAACTTTTACTAAGTGTTGTTTTCATTTGCAGGTTAACATATAATGAAGTATTATCGACATTTTCAAAAATTCAACAATGGTTAAAAATGAGGTTACAGAAGCAGCAGTACAAATATATCAGCATTAGAACTACAAATGACAAAACAAAATACTACAGTAAAATCCCGAAAAGTCGAATTCAAGGAACCTTACATATTTGTTCGACTTATCCGACATTCCATACATTAAACGATGCAAGCTACATCGCCTCCCCCGTTACAATATTGAATCTTGTCATATCAACTTAGTTTGCTTATGTTGAAACGTTTTTTAAATTATATTTCATGTGCTCGAATAATATTGAAAAATTCATTCATTTCATGAAATGTGACGGAGAAAATAATACATCATACTGTAGAGTGCAATGTTTTGTTGAACGAAACACGTCGTGGGAGATGAATATATTAAAAATTCTTCTGAGCTTCTACGAACATTGTAAAGACAAGGTTTATCTTTTTTAGATTTCCTTCATCAACATGAAAATGATCTTATCATTCTTAATAGAAGACCTTAGTTTGGGTAATTTCAATCACAATTTCTTCGAAAGACGCAATTTTTTTCTTTATACTAACTAAAGTTGTAATAAATCATCTGGACGCGATACAAACACAACGATTGGCATGTCGGTAGTGTTTAGTAAGTCTTTTCGGTGCTTGAAAAATAAATTCATCCGGTTTGAATGTTTAAAATAAAAATCAGGAGATATGGGATTGATTAAGTCAGGTTTTTATAACGTCAGGTTTAAAATCTTTTTTATTAAACGCGGACTTCGACACAATGAAGTTAATTTACGTTATTTTTTGTGAGAGGACGACAGAATCTCATCGATCAACCAAGCTTTCACATCAAATATGTTCGCCTCATTATAGATAGAAATGTTTTGAACGGGATTTTCATCGGAGACGATAAAATAGCTGCACGTTTTCGTTTTTTTGATATAACCGAGATCGACACTGTTTAAATTAACTTTTATATAGATATGCAAAAACTTTTCTTTAATCACAAAAAATCAACCGTCGTATTAAAAAAAAGGGTGTCAGATGATAACTTATCTTGCACAGATTCCAAAAATATTTAGTTCATTTCTTTGAAATAAGGGAGTTGATCAGCTACTATTGGTTTAAAATAGTAAATTCGGGTGTCATATGATAGCTTTCATTACACTGATTCGAAAATATAAGGTTTCTCTATACTTTTGCTTAAAAAAGGAGATAATTTGCTACTTCGAGTTAACAAATTGTCACTTCAGTTTTTAAATGATAGGTGTTTTCACATTGAATCTTACAATATATGGTTTCTAGATACTTTTACATGAAATTAGTGCAATCATGGCTACTTACGGTTTACACAAGGTCTCTTCTCGTGGACATTACGGCTTTATATTATGCAAGTATAAAGTTATAGCAAAATCAAAATCTAGAACGTCAAATTAACATTTGACCTTGACCTCAATAGATCTCAAATCAGAAGACCCCAGGTCTATTATTAGTATGGTTAAGAAGTTATTCTTCCAAACAGCTTATTTTAAATTTTTAAAGGGGGGGAACTATAAAAAGTCAACAGAGCCGTTCGATACAATTTATTTGCGTTGCATCATGTCTCAACTTACCAAAACATTATGTCGATACATCTTACTGTTTCTAAGGAGTTGTGATAACAAGCAAAGTTAAAAATTTGGAGAACGAGCTTGACTAAAAAATTCCTGCCGAAGAAGAAAGAACCTCTTATTCATGCCTCTACGGCTCTATGACTTACGGTTTATGAGGTACACCAACATACCACTCATGTCAATCACAATAAGGGGACTCATAATGAGGAAGTAATGAACATTCTGGAGTAAACTTTAAGCGGTATGATTAACGCTTTTGAGGAGAAGCGAAAAGACTTTACAGGGTGATAACTCCCATATGGAAAAAATGTCAACTTAAGCAACATTTCAACAAAAAGTGGCGGAAAAAAACAACATTAATATTAAGAACAAAGTCATAAGGTGTTTCCGAAGAGTAACCACCTTCTAATCATCGAATACCACAAGTCACGTTGATCAAATAAAGTAGGTCGGTAGTAACTCACATTCGTGATACGGAGATGAGAAAAGGAGGACGGTATGGTAGTTTCGATAAGGGATAACATACACATGGCTATCTATGGAACAGGCTTTTCTTAACGTTCAGCCAATTTGGAATGGAGTCCGATAATTTTCAACTATGAATTATGTGTGGAATATAACATGATCTGAGAGATATGCATTTAGTATGCATATGTCACTGGAATGATACACCATAAATAATGAAATAAAAATGTAAAGCAAATTCACAGATATATGTAGTCCCTCATACAAATAAAAGTAACAAATCGTTGGAGATAAGCGCATAATGTAGGTACTTTCTATAGTCAAATGCCAAACATCTGATGAAAAACGTCTTTCATACAAAAAGCATTGCAATAGGTCAATAAAAAAGTATTTTGATAAATTTATCAAAAAAGCATGTACTTTATGTTTTGAATTCACAAAAAAGGACGAACCAAAAAAAAATACACTACGTCAAAACTAGATTACATATGTCATAAAGGCGCAAACTGTTACAATTACTCAAAGAAACATGCATTGTAGATGCAGCCTGTATAGGAGCTACAAAGCAGCAGGTCTGATTCTGAAAACTTAATATTGCCATTGGGCAATAAAAAAAAGTTCAAGGCAGCCGCTATGTAACGATTCCGAGGTATTTATCGGAAATTAAAAAAAAAAATGAAGTTTTTACCTTGACCCACGTTTGAAATTTTCTTTTGAAGCTTTCTCGAAGATGAAAAAAAGATTAACGCAATATATCATATATGAATTCAAAAATTGTTATTATTGCTAAGCATTCTCCGTCATGTGGTCTCTGGCAGAGAGTTGTCTCATTTGCACATCTTTTTATTTTTCTAATAGATAAGGAATCATAAACTTCGTCTTGAACATTGGAAGATGAATATTCGGTAAAAGCGGTACCAATTACATTTATGGATATATATTTTCAAATATGCATGATATAAATTGATAATTTTATAAAATTTAATTTAGATGTTACAATGATATATATTATAATCACAATCATGACAATTGTGCAATTTTGCTGAAATTGAAAACGAAAAAAAGTACCGATTTTAATCTTACAACAAAAAAACCTTCATTTTGATATGGATAAAATTATTTTGCTTTCCAAAAAATTAGCCCAATATATATCATAAACAAACCGATCACAAAATTATATGCTACTAATTAGAGCCAATTTCTTCCACGAACAAACCAACAAACAAGAAAGGTAAATTTTCGTCCTATGAAGCATCAATGATATTTAAAAAAAATTACAAACGTAATGATACATGTGCTTAATCAAGTTAAAAGTCCTTTTAGAATTTTGTGTCAAAAGTAATTTTAACCACAATATAAGAATTAATTATACACATTTATCTATTCAACTATGTAAAAAAAAAAGCTAGAAAAATATGAAAGTATTTCTATTATAATTAGTTCAATTTCAAAACTGATTCTTACGGGAAAAGATAAAACGAGAGCCGAAACCAATACCTTCGTAGACTTTTTGATTGACAACTTTGATTGATTGATGTTTCATAAAAAGTCTTATTACAAAGGGTACTCATTATTATTGTACACCACTACCAGTCGGCTTGCTTTTGTACTTATGTGAAACAGAATTCATAGATAATAAAAAAAAAAGAAAAAAAGAAAGAAAATAAAATTGAGAATGGAAATGGGAATGTGTCAGAGAGACAACAACCCGACCACAGAACAGACAACAACAGAAGGTCACCAATAGGTCTTCAATACAGCGAGAAATTCCCGCACCCGCGTCCTTAAGCTGGCCCTAAACAAATATATATACTAGTTCAGTGATAATGGACGTCATACTAAACTCAAATTATACACAAGAAACTAAAAGTAAAAATAATACGAGACTAACAAAGGCCAGAGGCTCCTGACTTGGGACAGGCGCAAAATGCGGCGGGTTAAACATGTTTATGAGATCTCAACCTCCCCTATACCTCTAGCCAATGTAGAAAAGTAAACGCATAACAATACGCACATTAAAGTCAGTTAAAGAGAAGTCCGAGTCCGATGTCAGAAGATGTAAACATATTTCTTAGTTCTTTAAATAGCACTTAAGGATATATTGATCATGTTCTGTCACTCAATAACCTATATAATAGTTTGTTATTGCATTTCACAAATCCCTATGAAGTTGAAATTAAGGATACTACTTAGACTAGAAGGTTTGGATCTTTTTCTTGATATTGACACAGAAGGACAAGTTCAAAATAAGATCTATGACAACGAGATGATTTCAGCTTACCTATTGTTAACTTCCCATTCCCTAACAGAAGCTTACATACTGCTTCATCGTATGGTGTTTACATATCTCAATTGAAATATGCTACGATCATGGATATTCACATTATGCAGGATTCATTAACATTACTTTCTGCAGCAATGATTTAAGGATAGACGTAGCAGGAGATGCTTACCCTGTGAAAGCATTCGGCCTCGTTTTGGGTTCTTGCGATTCCCTCAGTTTTTTTTTTACCTTGATTGGTATTTTCGTAATGGATTCAGGAGAATTTGAGAATCGTTAATTTACAGTTGTTCGTAAAAGACAAATATTAACTCAATAAGTGTATGGAATTTAAAAAAAATTTAAAATCTAAATACAAATAATTTAGTTTTGGGTGTAACACCTCTTCTGATTGACTGAAAGTTTTTAGTCTATCAGCTCATAGAAATAATGTTGTCATGGGACCATAACGTCATCAACTTTTTTCATGATTTACTACTTAAAATGGAATTTAGAATTAAATTATAGGATTGACTGTAACATTTTTTCTGTCTATTTGAAATAACCTACAAAATGTGAGGGACACTTTTAAATAACCCGTTACGCGGGTTATGCAGTGTGCACCACATTTTTGATGTTATGTCTTCATAGACAGAAAAAATATTACAGTCATTCATAAACAATTGCAAATGGTATCCTTATCAAAACTGTTTACTGTCAATAGCATCCAAGACAAGCAGTTTTCCGATTGTAACATTTACTATAAAACCTCCAATCGGCTTCAGTGTGGTGTGGTATGTCTGTCACAACATTTGATCCAAACGAGAGTAGTTCACATCTAAAATGTAGAAAATGACATTGTGTTAAAACAAAAGTTCTCAAAATGTGTTTATTAATCCAATCTAAGCTTCTAGTTTGATGTTCCAAATGATCACGGAGTGATTGGGATTTCAACAAAATATGCATTCCTGATGTCTGGAAACAACATATATGTCATACACTGGAAGTACAGAAAGTGATATTTTTTGGGCCATCTCTTGTGATATTGAGATTTTCATGCATTTCATATTTTGACATTTCTTAGACTAAATGCTTTCATTCAGAATGTAGGCAAATGTGGCCCTGAAGTGTAATATAAGAACATATCTTTTGTTGCGTTTCTAGGATAACCTGAATAAAAAATGTTGGTCCTAGCTTTGTATTTAATGGACTAAATACGTAATAGCTATCTCATTTGCATTATAAATCATCAACAAGACTTCAGCTATTTTAATGGACAATAAGTTATTATGATAGCAACTCGTGACCTCTTCTGATAATATGTATTTTTTCAATTTTCGTATTTACTTTTGGAATTGCAAACGGACTTTGTCTTTCTACAATTATCATTACATGGCTAAATGAAATATGTAAGTTAGGTGCAGTTGATTAAATAAGGCTGTAAAAAGGTACGATTTTTATACAAACAGATTGATTATTTTAACTAAATGGAATATGGCTGCGGGTATCATTTAACTAAGATATTATTTAGTAAAGTTTTGGACGATTTTTTTTACATCTGTTGTAGCAAATTTTATTTAATCAAATGATTTTATCGGCTGAATATGCTTTTGCATTTTCTGTAAACGAAATGTAGTTTTAATTTATTGAGATAAAATGGGGATGTGCTGATTACACACGTTTTAACTGTTTTAAACCTTGTTGATAACATTAACGGTACCAAATTTACTGCATATGCAGTAAAATATGCATTCCCCATATCACCTCTTTAATCATCATCTCCTTATTCCACAGTTTTGTCCTTTATGAAATTTGTAGTTGATTGAAAGTGTACTTGTTTTGGTTGAACTCGTACATATTGTGACTGGACTTAAATCATTAAAAAGCCGAAAAAAGATTATTGACACTTTTCATTAATTAAAATTCGTACGTTCGTAAAAGGATCGTTTCTGAGGATGCTTAACTGCGTTGGGTTGCTATACATTGTTTATTCCAGATTTATGTGTAACCATACTTTTAAAACATAATAGGACGTAAGTGTAAAGATGAAAAGTTTGTTAATACTTTTTAACACAAACCTTTTCATGACACTGTTGAAATTAAAACCCATACAAGTATTCGACATTCCACAGATCGTAGCACACCTGATTCCTGAACATTTAATGTCATCAACTACAACCACGTCAGACTTGGTATTACTCATACTACAGCTGTCAAAATATCCAGCAAATTTGTCTGAAACTGTATCAAATATGTATAATATATTTATGCGAAAGCCTTTTTCAAAATCAAATAGCATATATACATATGAAGAGATTTGATTTTCGAAGGTAAGGGATGATTTACGATACGGGTGTTCTATTAAAATAAGCAGAAATATTAAGTACTACATGTAAAGTTTCATATTTCATACAAAATACCCTTTGCACGTCATCAAGCGCCTGTGCAATAAATATTACTGGTATGTCTTTTCAAAGTTCCGGTTCTTGTATTTATACAAATCATTCGATACAGAAGTTTTGACACTAACTTTTGTTGGCTTCATGCCTTAAAGGTACTATCCATCAAATGGTAATAAGTCATATTGGGTATGCTTTTGTACTTTTTTCTTCTATCGGTATACAAGCTAATAATTCTGTTCTATGTATAAACTGATAACATAACTGTTTGAAAAGTTTACGTTCTCGTGGTATTGCTAAAGTCGAGAAGAATTTGCAATATGTCGAATTTTTATGGTCATTTAGAAAGACGTCCTTATTCAAATAATTGAAAGTTGGAACGTTAGTTGTTCGAAATACTCAAACTGATTTACTAAAAGGTATAGATGAAATAAAAATAATAACAATAATTTGCTAATAAATAAACGTAAATTGGCGAAACAATAAAAATCCTTCATTAGACATATAAGTTGAAAAGTAACATATTATTGCATGCGATCATAACAGATACCATTTTTTGGATATAGCTTTATGTCATCACAACGGTTGTTTTATATTAACAATTAAATCTTCCTTGGAACTTTAAATCAAAACTTGTTAAAAGAAAAGAAAACGCATATTCTGAATTCCATGTTCTGACATTATAGTCAATTATGTCATAACGAGAGAAATTTAAAAAATAATTCATTGAAACAAACAGAAGAAATTATCACATAAAACACCTAAAATATATTTCACCAATATGACTAAGAGGACATACAAATAAATCAAGGCCAATGATATAACAAAACCTTTGACGAATCTGACACCATTAATGTCTGCAATAAGTAGTAATGTCGAAAGAATAAAATATAACAAGATTTTTTATGGTATTGTAAATGCATGCCAATTTCCCTAGTAGCACTGTTTACATTTTACAAAAAAAAAAAAAAATAGCAAAAAGGGTTATTTTTTTAATACAACATGAGCATCTCCTTTCTATAATTTGATGCTAAAATGAAGTTTTTACTTTTTTTTGTGTGTAATAAATACTCCAATACCCTTGGAAAATTATGTCTTTGATTTTTGACGAAAACATTGAATTTTTTAGTTTTTTAAAAATGTCTTGCACATGGAAACAGGTTGTCATTTTGCATGTGAAGTACTTCTACAAAAGTGGTACTGCGAACAAAGCACACAAAAAGATACCCAGTCCATTGCAAAGTTCTTGATTTGCTAAAGCCTAAAAATAATTCGACCTACAAAACAAGTCAGTAGCAAAAATTTACTTTTTCACCTCCTCAGAAAAAAAAGTCACGTTGACCTTTAAATTTAGACAAATTCCACACAAAACACTGCCATGCATTTTTGTATATTTTCGCTTCAATCTTGCTTATGAGCACATACATAAACATAAATGTTACCGTCGTTTTCGGTCCAAAAAAGCAAATCCTAGAAAATATATTGTTTATGATAAAAAATTAAAAAAATTGGATGACAATGATTCAGAACAGAAACAAGAAGTAATGCAAAGAATTCAATTAAACGCGAAACAAGATATCCGAAATTCCTCATCAAATGTATGACGAGTACGTTCTTGTACTTTAAACAAATAACTAATTTGTAAGAATAAAAAATGAGAAATTACACATTATATGTTAATTGTACATTGTATTTATATTATATGAACAAAATTGAAATTTGTATCCCCCAAGGGTGACTAAGGAATAGAAATATGGTCACTCTTTGTCTTCTTCAGACCGGCATAAACACTTGCTAAAGAGAGGCGTATGTTTGGCTGTGCGGGATGTACAAGTACGCAGCCACGTTCGGTCAGAATGGAGACATTAAATTCAATCCCTCATGTAAAGAGTGTCACACTCTCTACACGTTAGGGAACCCTTGCAACAACTCTTAGAGAGGTCCGTAGCTTGTTGCAAAGCACAAATTTCTGTCTCTATCCAAAGTTCCCTCATTTTCTAGTTTCAGTCCAAATTTCCACCACCTTCATTCCAGACGGCCTCTATTACAGGACATACTTATTGTATTTATTGTAAATTTTTTTCGTCTTGAACATGCATGCAATATTTGCAACTGGACGTTTACCAACCGAAAATCAATCAATTAAAATTTTAATACAACTATCATTTAGAATTATTGGCATTCGCGAGAGTATAGTAGCTCCTACACTGTACCCAAAATGCAGGTATCAAAATGGTAAAAAATGTTATTTTTTGATATGTTCAACTGTATTTAACATGTTTAACTCGGTTTTCCTTTTTTTGAAGCGAAAAAAAAAAAAAAAACAAACTATTCGAAAGAGATATTAATGCTTATCAATCTTCAAAGATGTAAACGAAAATGCAACACATTTCCATTTCCACTTATCGGGTAGATATAGCTTAAAGATACATATAGTAAATTGAAGCAGTTTTAAATGGAAAAAAATGAAAAGCAAATGTGGACAGAACCTTTACCAATGGAGAAAGAAAACATATGCAAACGTTTCTCTTATCAATGGAAATACAAAATAAAGCATAGATTCATTGATTTTATGAATTTAGAATAAATACAAATGAAATACAAATTTTAAAATTACCTTCAACTTGTATTGTCCAATTTCCTAATGTTCCACGGTCTGTAAATACTCCAATACTTCTCACTTCAAAATGATTTGTCTTTTCAAATTTCCCAAAATATCTTCACCAACGACAACCCCAGTTCCTAATTCAATGTCTCCACTCGCCCAACTAATCCAGAATGGTAGATACACAGTGCAGTTCAGTATATTCGGAATAGAAAACCATGTGTCATGAGTACTTTCTGCACGGTAGATAATATACGAAGAGTCACTGAAATATCCCATTATAATCTCAGACAATGGTTTTGACGAATTTCTGACATCAGAAGTAGACAGAAGGACATGTGCACTGTCGCATGCCTTTATTTTAAACAGTAACGATGTTATTCCACTAAGGTCCAGGTTATACCTATTTATGTCAATAGTGTAGTTCATGATATTAGGTTTATTCCATGATTCAACAACGCCATAGACCTGGGTCGATTCGTTGGTAGTAATGTGTACACCTTCAATATATAAAATTGTTTTGGCAATTTGTACATTTTCACTTTGATCTTTTTTTTTGACAATGATAATTGATTTATTAGTCTAAAGCTGTTACAATTACCTTATTGCTACAGCTTTCACAAACAAGGTACCCTGATATATTAATATCTGTTACAATTACCTTATTGCTACAGCTTTCACAAACAAGGTACCCTGATATATTAATATCTTTAAGAACAGGGTGTCTTAAAGATAAGTTTTACTTTATAATTGTAAGTTAATTACATACTTTGTACAAACATATATAAATGTAAATCATCTAAATTGGTAGTTACGTATTTTTTGTTCCGGATTTGACCTCTACTTCTTCATCCTTGTACAGTCTTACCTGATACATATTTTACTCGTTAAGAAAAATCGTGCGTGTGTTTAGTGTGGTCAGATTATCATAACCTGACATGATTGAAGGATATAGTGTTTGTGTTAATCTTATTAATTTTGGATTATAATCAAACGGTAAGATATCATATGTTTCTTCTTATCGAAATAGAATTTTCATTGTCTTTCATAATGTTTTGTGGATTTTGTGTTATGATTTAAAGTTCTAAAATAAGTGTAAGTTAAGGGTCTTCCTTAACGGCCGGAGTGGAGTCAATTTTAAATTTGCACGTGTTTTATCATTTTATAGATACATCAGTTATCATTCTATACATTGTTCATCACAACTATATTAATATTTATATATATTAATCTAGCATAATTTACAGAAATTTTAGAAATTTACGAATTAGATTGCTTTTGCGGTCTTTCATGTGTGTGTTTACTTCAAAGTATAATTCAAATTCGTTTTTGAAATTATTGTATATGTTGGCAGATTTTGTTCTTTGTTCTGATGTGTAAAATGATTTGTAGATTGAGAAACCTATCAAAGTTATAATAAAATTCATATCAGTATAATGTCGGTCTCCGATTTTATATCGAAAGACTATGTCTTTTAGGGATATTTTCTTACAAAAAATTATGATTTTCACTTTTTCTGTTATTTTATTCCAAAAGTCTTTTTCAAATTCACAATCTTTGAATTTTTTTTTATAATTATCTGTGCATTTACATAAAGCACACTCTGAGGTATTTGATATTTTCCATTTGAAAAAGATTTTCTTGGTTCGGTAATATATAGCTGAATATTTTCCATTTATAAACTTTAATAGATATGGGAAGATGTGGTGTGAGTGCCAATGAGACAACTCTCCATCCAAATAACAATTCATAAAAGTAAACCATTATTGGTCAATGTACGGCCTTCAACACGGAGCCTTGGCTCACACCGAACAACAAGCTATAAAAGGCCCCAAAATTACTAGTGTAAAACCATTCAAACGGGAAAACCAACGGTCTAGTCTATATAAAAAACGAGAAACGAGAAACGAGAAACACGTATAAATTACATAAACAAACGACAACTACTGTACATCAGATTCCTGACTTAGGACAGGTGCAAACATTTGCAGCGGGATTAAACGTTTTAATGGTACCAAACCTTCTCCCTTTTTCTGAAACAATAGTATAACATCACAAAATAGAAAAACACACGATAAAATATCAATTGGAAGGCTTAACTCAATCAAAAAACGTAAATTAACACAATATGAACGAATAAATTTGATCTGTGATACCTAAATGTAAATACATAGTTAATAAAATATTAGGGACAAACATTCAAGGTCAAAAAGCAAACAAACAAGTCCAAACAAAGCCATGGCAAGACACCACCGCGAAATATTGAACCCTTAGAAAATAATCACTTTTGAAAAAAACCGGTTTTCATAATATATACAGGTAAATGAAAAATAACTTTGTCGTTTTAGGTATACTACTTCTGTCTATATAAAATCTTCCAATAATTAGGAATACCAAGAAAGGTCTGTCATATAAATACCTAATTTAACACTAGATACATAATTAGGGTGAATATCAACAATAAAACTATAAAATTAGAGCTAGCTAAAACTTCCTGTACTGATTTAAGGAGAATAATCTTGATGTGCATACAAATGTAGTATGAAGAAGTGAAAATTAGTAGATATTTCAAATAATCAAAGCTGGTATATAGACAAGATCCATATTAATATAAAATAACAAAATGTATTACAAATACAGTCGAACCTCGTTGTGTCGAACTCGGTTGTGTCGAAAACTCGGATGAGTCGAAGTAATTTCTCTGTCCCGGTAAAATTCCCGTTTGATCAATGCATAATTACCTCTGATGAGTCGAACTCGGTTGATTCGAATACTGGTTATGTCGAGTAAATTTTATAGTCCCGTCTTTATAAAATTAATGTAAATTGACCCGATGTCTCGAAGTTCGAAAGTAAGAATTTTCGAAAGATGCAGACCTAATGATGAAAACTCAAATCGGATGTATTTCTTATGTAACCTAATCATTTCAAAGAGATTAAAGCTGAGTAAACATACTTGTTTGTATAACAGTTAAATTGACATGTTTATGGTTGCCGGTAATTAACACCTTTGTTGATTGTTCAAGGAACTTTAGTGTGTTGAACATATTTCACATGAGATAAAACGAAATGAATTTAAATGACACTAGCCGAGATTAAATCAATCGTTAGAATTAAAACTCATTAATTACAATAAATAAAGGATTAAAACAATTATGATAGATTCATGATAATTTAATATACAGCAGACACCTCATCAGAGACCGTTCAGAACTTATTTCGTTCCGCGAATTATTTCATAATTTATAGTGACTGACCTTTATAAATATTTGTGTAGAAAGTAAAATCACAAAATTAAAAGACTATTGATTTTATTTGTGCATGATTTGTATCTGTTCTTGTGTGCTTGATTATTATGAAGGACCAACAATGGCGATTGCATACACAATTATAAAGTATGTCATATCGAAAAAGGCACACTGTTCAAAGTATCTAGTTTATGCAAATCTCATACCGTATTTCTTGCATTCCAAATTTTGACGACACACTCGACCTCGGATGAGTCGAACCTCGGATGAGTCGAATACTTTGGTCCGGTCCCTTTGACTTCGACACAACGAGGTTCGATGTAGTATCAACAGGTCGAATTAAAGAGAAAGTATGATTTGAGAGTACTCGCAGTTACTGACAGCTAGTTAAAAGCCAAAACAATTGATAATAAAAATCATGCATCAGAGACTAAAATCAACTAAAACACATCCCAGGGATTTAGTATTTTAACGTCATGAACAGTCAGAGAAGACATGACTTGTGCAATGCCAAAATAAATGTATCGACAGGTAGTAGGATAGTGAGGAGCTACTTCTTTAGAGATAAAATTAACGTGTGTGTGTCTCTAAACATCCCGCCTCAAAAGAAGATGCAATTCAGTTATGTTTTAATTTGCTAATGACAAAATCGATATTAGTGCCAATGTAAACTATATTCAGAGATCTAATTACAATATTGGTACGATAACCCTTACTTATAAGTTTTTTTAAAGGTTCGATGAGTTTACACGGATCACATAGTGATTTCCTCGCTTTAAGTACAATATTACCGTAAAATTTATGATGTGAAATACCATTTTTAATAAGTTTTCTACGGGTACAGCCAAATTTACTAATCAAATCTTTGTATCTATGAAAGAATTTAGTAAAAGTTTTAAGTAATTTATGGTATCGAAATCCCTGACACAATAATTTCCCAGTGATGCATTGATTACGTTCGTTAAAATCTATGACATCAGAACACACACGGGCATACCGAACGAGTTGGGATATATAAACACCGTGTGATGAAGCCAATGGCACATCGCCGTCTAAAAATGAAAAATTAACAATAGGAAATGAAAAATCGTCTATTTTGTTCTAAATTTTAGTATGTAGTTTCCCGTTAGAAATTGAAATGTCTAAATCTAGAAAAAGGCAACTGCTGCTGTTTATGTTAGATTTAGTTAAAATAAGTTCTTTTGGGTAAATTACGGAAGTATATTTAGAGAACTCTGGATTATTTAACGAAAAAATATCATCCAGATAACGGTAGGTATTGTTGAATGTATCAACTAAATATAACAATGATGGGTCTTTACTGAGTTTGGTTATAAACTGAGATTCATAGCAATATAGAAATAAATCTGCTATTAAAGGGGCACAGTTAGTGCCCATAGGAATACCTACTACCTGACGATACACTTTATCGCCGAAACGTACATAAATGTTATCTAGGAGAAAATTTAAAGCTTCAATCATATCCTCACATTTCCAGTAAGAGTATTTAGCATACTTTCCTTTTCGTTACAGAAAAGGCTTTAAACGAGTTACAGCAAATAAATTTACAATGAGATTTTCGAAAGACCATTTTATCAAATACAAAACTTTTTCTTTATAAGATTGTGTGGAAGTGTAGTGTACAGAGTAGAAAAATCATAACTGTCAACAGAATTATAAGGACCATCAAAAGCATGTATTTTATCTAAAACCTCTAAAGAATTTTTAACACTCCAAAATAATTAATACCATTATTTTTATAAGCTTTATTACAGAAGTTAATAACCAGTTCTTTGATAGTAGTAAGGGAGGTAGTTAGAAGAACTGATAGATTAGTAGTAGAACACTTACTCGATGCGGAAATGAAACGGAATTTAAATGGTTTTTTGTGTAATTTCGGTAACCAGTACATGGTAGGGACTTTCAAATGTTCGGAAGATGCTTTAAGTTGGGTAGTGGCAGTGGTATGCTTGTTAACGATTTGACTCTCTGTGGTGCGTACGGACCTGAATGTAGAGGAATTGATAATTTCGTTTTGAAGAACTTCCGTGTAGTATATGCGTCACACCACCACTACATTATTGGCTGCCTTGTCTGCTGGTACGAACACAAACCGCTCTGCGAGTACCTTGAGTTTATTTTTTATTCTAGAAATTGGAATATCATGGATCCTATTATTAATTTCAGAATTGTTTTCTAAATGAGATATTCGAATATTAACAGTATTCATAATTTTATTCAAATAACTGTCTAAAGATTTTTTATCCGATTTTTCACGTTTGCACCAATTTTTACAGTAGGCAGACAGAGCGTCTTTAATGACCTGACGACACTGTTTTCAATGTATTATAGATGGAGGACGGTATTTCGTTCCTTTCTTTAGAAAAGTTATGACCTCACGGACTTCGACAAAGTTGAGGTCTCCTGTTATAACATGACCATAGGAAACTAGATGTTGCGCAGTCTCAAGTGGAAGGAACTTTATTTTCTATATTGACGTCTGATGTAATTGACGTATAATTAAAAATCAAATTTCTGCTCAGTTTTTTTATAAGAATACGAAATAATGGGTTGTTCTATAGTATCAAAATATGGAGGTATTAAGCTATATACGGAAGAGTCATTGAATATGCTAGACAAATTAATAAAATCAATACCTCTATTTATATATTTTAATTTAAGAAAATGTCGTTTATGATTTTCAGGTTTATCAATACTAGGAAATAGCCTGTGATGACAAAAGGCTGTAATAATACGGGTGTATTCATAAAACGGGCTAAAAAAAGAAATTTTATCACACTCCAGAAAAATAGCATATAATTTACTTATAGGTATCTGACCCAGTTTGCATAATACTTGATGTCTACCATTATTCTTTATTATAAATAACAGATCAGCAAGTGTATAATTTATACGATGTTATATACGTTGATTACGGTTTTTGCGTTTACCATGATACCTATTATTTCTAAGTCGTTTATCAACAATATTAATGACATCGATAGAAGTTTTAGATATGTTCCCTTGCCCTAATGTTTTGTCATTGAGACCGAGAGGATAAGCTGTTTGAAGTCTTTTTATCCAAAACAATTCGCGAACTTCGCGTGATTTTTCAAACTGTTTATGTGATTCTCCTGGTTGTTTCTGAACGATTTCGAGGGGTTGGAATTTTATATATTTAAGATTGTGATTATGTTTTAATAGATATAAGAAGATGTGGTATGAGTGCCAATGAGACAACTCTCCATCCAAGTCAAAATTTATAAATGTAAACCATTGTAGGTCAAAGTACGGTCTTCAACACGGAGCCTAGGCTCACACCAAACAGTAAGCTATAAAGGGCCCCAAAATTACTAGTGTAAAACATTCAAACGGGAAAACCAACGGTCTAATCTATATAAAACGAGAAACGAGAAACACTTATGAACCACATCAACAAACGACAACTACTGAACATCAGATTCCTGACTTAGGACAGGTGCAAACAAATGCAGCGGGTTTAAACGTTTTAATGGTACCAAACCTTCACCCTTTTTCTGAAACAATAGTGTAACATCACAACATAGAAAGACACACTATAAAATATCAACTGAAATAGCTTAACTCAATCAAAGGACATATTAACACCATTGAACATACACTGAACAAATAAATTTGACCTATGATACAATGTAAATTCAAAATAAATAAACTAAGGGAAGAATAATAAAAGTAACATGTTATATCGGTATGAAATGTTAAACAATTCAAGAAAAACAATATGCTCGAACAAAAATATCAGCCATTTGCAATAACTTTAAACACAGGTAAATAAAATAATTTTGTTGTTAGGTATAAGTTTGTTTATGTATAATGCATTGTTTGTAAAGGATAAGGATTGTCTAATTTATAATGGTTTTGCGTCTAATATTATCTGCCATTTTATTATTCCAATGTTAGGAGTTATTTTTGTTTTTTTTTTTATAAAATATTGATAGACGTTTTTATTGTCAAGATCTGATAAATTGATTTCTGATTTATTCATTCTAATTGACTTTTCGTTAATATTAATTCGGGTTTTAACAGAGTTATTTGTTTTTAGGATATCTATCCAACTTCTTGGTATAGCTTTTTCAGTATTGATAATTCGGCTATCCAGTTGTATTTTATTTCTAACTTTCGCAGTATTGTCTTTTCATCGATTTGCCCGTTTTCATTAATATACATTATATTGCTTTTGATCAAGCTAAACATCATTACTGGTTTATTTTTAATTTTTATGTTTTTATTATCCCATACAATTTCGTTGCGTATTTCTCTAAAGTTAGTGGGCGATTTTGTTTGACCTCCACCTTTAAGTATCCAGCATTTTACAATATCGTGATAAAATTCAGGTAATTCAATTGTAATTTTAAGTTGTTTTTGATTATTAATTTCTAAATTCATCTTAAAGATAAGGAAATTTTCGTCTTATTTATCAAAAAAGAATCTTGGAATAATTGACCAATTTTCATGTTTTGACTCTATTAATTTTGATACCCATTTAATTTAAGTGTGTTAAAGTAACTGTCGATATCAATCATATTGAGTACTCCTTTACTGTAATCTGAGTTAAAGTAACTGTCGATATCAATCATATTCAGTACTCCTTTACTGTAATCTGAGTTAAAGTAACTGTCGATATCAATCATACTGAGTCCTCCTTTACTGTAATCTAATATTAGAGTTGATCGATTTACTTTATCTTGTTTTCCGTCCCAAAAAAAAAATTAAAAATTTCTCTTTCTAAATTGCAAATATACGTTTTATTTATGACTGTCATACTTGATAAATATGTAAATTGTGGAATTATAAGTGATTTGATTATTAAAATTTTACCGATGATAGTAAGATGTCTTTTTTCTCATGATTTCATAAGTTTTTTTGCTTTTTCAAACTTGTTTTCCCAATTTGGTTTTGCGCATTCTGTTTTATTTGTACCGAAATACAAGCCTAACATTTTAACGGGTTTATCGGTGAACTTTATATTATATACTTTATCTTTACAATGTTTTAGCTTTCCTATCCAAATGCCTTCCGTTTTATTTTTATTTAGTTTAAGACCAGAAAATGTGCCAAATATTTCAATGACGTTTAAAGCTGCTATAATTTCATTTTTTGATTTCAGAAACAAAGTAGTGTCGTCTGCTAACTGGGAAATTTTTAAATTATGTTTTGAATGGTCAAGTTTTATTTTATTATCATTTCTTTATTTACATGCCATGATTTCTACTGCGATCACGAAGATCATGGAAGACGTATCCCCCTTTTTAGACTAATTGGTGCAGAAATCCATCCATTATTGAACACTGAGCTATTTATATCAGAATATAACGTTTTCATTCAGTTAATAAATGAACTATTAAAGCCGAAATGTTCAAGAGTTTGGTACATAAAGTACCATTTTAAAGTAGTGAATGCACTTTGATCTTAATGCCTAATATTTTTCTAGAACATGGGCAAGACCTGATGCTCGAAAATATTAGCCAATGGCGTCATGCATCAGTCTAGCAACGTCACTCGTTCATGTCCATCCAAGTAATTTATCAATGAAATGCACGCAACTCCTTTCATACAACCGAACAACTACAACAACGTTTTGTACACGTGAAGATAGTTATATTAACTATTTCATTTTATGTCATATTCTCAACCAAATCAAAACATAACTATATAAAGACAATTACCGATAAAAAGAATAAAGACATTTTTTTTATGCTAACATCTTCAACTCGAATATTAGCTCTCTCTAGCGTGCTCGCTTGATATTCCTGCTCATAAAGTCTGTATCAAAAACAAAAATACCATTATTCTATATATATTATACCATACTGTTGGTTATAGAACTAGTCGCTCTTTACGTGTCTTCAGTTTATAGTTTGTTTTATTTATTTTTTAAAGCGTTAGCTTTTGTTTTGTGAGCTTTCGTCTGAACTGTCATTTGACTAATGACTTTTACATTTGTTTCTAATTATCTCACAAATAATTTATGTCGTTTAAGATGTGGAACAAGTCTGGGGCTGCATAAATGTAGGTTAAACATTTTTTGTAAGCGATGAACCCTCCTCTAGCCTAGGACAGTTGTGTTGTAGCACAACATGAGAGCAAACTGCAAAACTCAGTTGGAAAGAGTCTGACTCATCCGATCGGCATGAAGCACAACAGGAAACTAACAAAATGACAAAAGATACAAAGTACCGATCTCAGAGTATTCACAGTTACAAAAAGCTAGCTCAAAGCAAATAAAACAAATAAATCAATCTATCTTTTTTTAAATTAAAACTGATCTTAGGAGACTATTCAATTCAAACTGATTTGTACAATTTATTCTGTTGTTGAGCTGTTACACAAACGCTCATACACATGCTTAAACCTGCCGTATTGTTCATGTGTTTGTCCTAAGCCAGAAGCCTGCAATCAAGCGTTTGGCGTTAGTTGCTAATAACATAAACGTTACCAATTTTTCTGCACCAGATGCGCATTTCGACAATTAATGTCTCTTCAGTGATGCTCGAGGCCAAAATATTTGAACTGTCATCAATTTTTTTGTTAATTGTTTAGTACATATCCGGCCAATGGTTTTACCTTTTGAATTGTTTCACATTTTGTCTCCTAGGTGTTTTTTATAGCGTATACACAGTATGAAATTTGTTCATTGATAAAGTTTGTACTGTGACCTGTAGTTGTTCCAATCTTGTCCAGATATATTCGGTGGAGAAGTTTCTCATAAAGGCAATGATATAATGTGTCCTTATTTTTTGTATATTGGACTAATTTAGTAGAGTTAAGAAGGGTACCGAAGTGACAGGCATTTAGAAACAAATCAAGACCAAAAATATCAAAAGGAAGATACGCATTCAGTCACGGAGAAATGCTCATAGACGCAAAGTAAAGACTACTAGTTAATCGATGTACATGCAACTTTGGTTGATTGCTTAAATATCAACTAGTGCTCAGCGGTTTCACCTTTTATAAAGCATTTGGATACTATCGGTAATAGTCACGGTGTTAAAAGAAAGTTTAGGTTTTTTTAAGAATTGCATCGAAATTATAAATGATATTGTGACATGGCATTCAAATGGAACTTGAGAATCGAATTAAACATATAAATTAAATCTCAACTTACCACCAGTTTTACAAGTCAGTAAACATAAAAGTAGAATTTTAAACCATCGATCTGTCCTGAAAACCATATTCACCATGTTCATACGTTCTAGTAAACTTCTGTACATTTATGGAAACTCTATATCAAGGATGTCCCTTTTGTACTCGATGCTTATTTATTATTCAACATTTTCGAACGATGTTGAAACATTTTTAAGCATGTTTAAAATCTTACTCAATTCAATTAAATGCCTGATTACCTTTGTAGCAGTAAAGACTAGAAACAGTATATTTGACGAGAGTTTTCTCTTTTTTTTTTTTTGCCTCTTAAGATTTAAAGTGTTAATGGTCACATATTAACAAATCTATTATACACATCAACAGCATCCCCGTGTGTATGAGGTAGTTATAAAAATGAAAATGTAACAGAAAAGTTCTTTCATTGTAAAGATAATTTGAAATGTGCGGAATTGAAGACCAGCAGTTCTGAAACTTAAGTAACGATCGTTTAGTATTTATCTTTTAAATGATTCTTAGAATAACCTTGAAAGTGAATCATAAAGGTCGCATACATTTTAAACCAGTGACTTTATGTCGACATATGTAAGAAGGACACTTTATCTGTGTAGATTGCCGAAGTTATATCGACAAACCGCTGTAAATATATTTTAACAGTATACCTAAAGGGTTAATGATTTCCAAATTCCAGCTTGGAACTTTAGAAATTATTGTTTTTATTAATTTTATTTAGAAAATAGAACACCTCAAACGATCTGTTATGTTTTTTTTAATCAACATGCCTGTTTGGATTCAGTTGGATCTATATCTTTGTGCCTTAAAATTCTTTGCAAATAACTCAAAATCCAAGCGACATCTATGTTTGCAATATTGGTGGTCAAAGCCTAGAACACATCAGCCAGGTTATCCTAAATACATACAATAAACTCATCATACATACTAGGATTAAAATTTGATATGCTAGACGTGGGTTTTTGTCTAAACACGACTCATCGGTGACGTTTGAATACAAAAAAATAAAAAGGCCAAATAATATACGAAGTTAATTAGCTTTGATGACCCAAAGTTCCGAAAGGTTTTGCTAAATACAACTAAGCTAATCTATTCCGGTGGTAGAAACATACTAAGCATTTCGACAAATTTAGTTTTGTAAAGTTAATTTAGAATTATGACCATATCAATGATGATTCATGTCAACACATAAGTCCTCGGGTGAGTAAACCCATACCACCAGCAGTGACATCGACCCAATTTTGAAAGTGTTCAAGACAGGTTATACTGACTGTTTATGTAGCATTTTTATTGTTAATTTTTAATTGTTACTGACGTTCGATATGTCATAAATTTTGCATTTTCGTAACTTAAAATTATGTTTCTATATCAAAGAGAAGCGCAAGCATATAATTTGAAATAAATCAGGTGGAGGATTTAGGCGACATGGATCCTATTTTTATTTTTCATCCAAATGCTACCTAGAAATCAATTGTTTTTTTTAAATTTTGACGAACTCATGATTTTTTCTTAGGTTTCGGATTTTCAAATATGTTTGCTTCGAGCAGCATCACTGAAGAGACATACATTGTCCAAATGTGCATCTGCTGCTTTAAACTTAATGGTGTTATTAAATGTTTATCTACCATTAAACAATGCAGCTATTCGAATACACAATGTTTTACTCAATCTGTGGTTTTCTGATTAAACATTTGTTATTTTTGTCGTTACCAATGTCCACAGAACATTTGTAAATTGTAGACTGGTAATTTGAAATACTTTCGCAGAAATTTGGAAATGTAAAGTATAATGTGTATACCAAATTATGATTGAATATTATCTTTTTGAAAGCCCTTATCTTCAGAATATTTTGACAAGTACACATTATGGGCTTTTCGGTTTCCCATTGATTGCAGTTGCACAGGATTTTGATTTGTTTCATTGGATTGTGATTTGTTGAACGAGATGTATTTTATGTCATTTAACATATATATTCATTTATCTCTGTTACGACTTAATTGATAACTTGATTGAATGAAGAGTAAGACAAAATATAGAAATTTAATTAGACGATAATATTTGTTGATTCTAGTCACATTCGAAATAATTTACAAGTCTATACTTTATGTAAGGCCAGTGAATAATAAAAACTAAAAATATCACAGTTTGATAAATCCAAAAGTTATAATACAGTTTACTAGTAGATATATGAATATCGAATCCTTCATGCAATACAACAGAATTATATCTAAAACTGGAATGAAATATCTTCTTTGAATGTTTTCTATATGTACTAACCAAAAACAGAAAGTGTGCGATTTCTAATTTTCAAAAATGTTGAAAGTTCTAATATAATGTAAATAAGACACTTCTTTAAATTCTAAACCTGTTTTCATTGTTCATCATAAATCTTAGACAATTATGTGACTTCTGCTATGTGAATAAAATTCGGTGGACAGAAATTTGTGTTGACGTGGATGGTGAATTTTGTAGACCATATGAATCACATCATTTCCAAATTTTCTGAAAATAAATAGATAATTCGATAATAGACGACAAAACTTTTACACAGTAGCAAATTTTTGATGATTGACAAAACTTTCAAATTGTTGCCATTGAGACTATAAATAAAAAAATAAAAGAAATGCCAATCAAGTCACAAACATTACTTATTTCTACATACATTTGTCAAACTCTCTCATAACGTCATCTGATTTCATACTGTGCGACAAAAAATATCGCAACAATCGAGTAAAGCCATCAGACAAACAGTCATCAAAATAGGTAAAATCTTCAAATAATGTTTTTATCGGTACTAACATGGATTTTGTTTTTGAAAAACTGAAACATAACTAAATGTAATCTCTGAAAACGTAAACTGGCTAACGAAATCACATATATAAGGTTTATGAATTCATTGAACTTTCACATACAACACCCACTGAATTACAGGCTCCTTACATAACTTATTTTCATAATTTTTTTATTGATTGAGAAGGTTACGTTTTTCAACATTTAAGACTTCACAATAGGTCAGGTTCTCAGTAGCTGTATGAAAAAAGGCCAGTTAGATGTATTAAGTTCAAAGACGCATTGTATAATAGTATTTAGGAGTCCAGATAATGTGTCTGGGTTGGGTAACATTTCTTCCTGTGGAATGACAACTTTGAACTAGAACAATTTAAATCATTCTTATTTAGATGCCAATATAGTATAAAGCAGGCAGGGGTTGCATGACATGAACAGGTTCAGATATGCATGTTGTATCTGCCACTGGACATTTAACATTACTCCATCCATCAAGTATATTCCTGTTTTCATTGAATGAATCCTGAATATGTACTTTTGTTACAAGAAGTACTTTACCTCACCCACGATATAAGACATGTAAGAGTGGCATTGTGTTTTCTGCAGCAATCTGTTATCAATTTGTATGTCTGTCCATCGATCTGTTATTCTTATCGTTCACCGTCCCACATCAGGTAAAAACATTTTAAACGAAATTTTCTCGTGAAGTTGTTATGCATGTTATGGTCACATCAACTGGAAACTTAGTAAATATTTTCATCCTGAAGTGAACATTGTTCTCTGGTTACCCCTGTTAAATCTATCAGTGAAAAAATATTCAATTTATTTTTCAGGAAGTTTTACTGTAGAAATTAAATTTGCATTAACCAACTATAAAGATAAGAAATCTAAACAGTACACAAAGTTGTGTTAAAAGACAAACAAAGGACAGCATGTGATGAAGAATCAGATAGAAATACTTCTACATAAAATTCAGTCTGGAATTGATTAGACATAATAAAAATATATGATAATTCTGTATTATTACCTCAACTAGATTAAAATCAGACCTTTCGCTTTGACCCAGTTAGATTTGATTGTCATGGCAACATTCCCTAGATAACCTTGTATTCAAATTGTTAACCAACCAGTCAATTCTAGTGATAGCTAGCACTTTGATTACTAATTTTTACTCCCACTACCACCAACATAGATTGACACTGATGAATCATTATATTGATTAGATATAGATTAATTTACTATTGATAATATATGAATTGAATATAACATTGTACTGCTTTGTTAAGTTTAGAAATGTTTATGATAAGGTCAGTGCATCAAATCTTAATCATGTTGGGACATAAGAACATAGCATTTCATGGCTCAAAAGTACATTAAAAAGAAATATTTTTCCATGGAAAAAGATTAAACTAGAATCAAACAGGGAAATTTAAACTTTTAGGTATAAAATATGAATTGTTTGCTGTGGACAAGACTGCATATAATTTTTAACAGAAAATTGAAAACATATTGAATGTTTCTTTTATGTACTTAAAATGACAAGGGTTCATAAACTATTAGAGCCTTTTAATCTTTCTCCTTGGAAAATTCTTTTCAATGAAAAATATAGAAAATGTGGTGCAGATAAAATGTGGGTGATAGATTAGGATAGTATTAAACAACTCAGTATATTATATATATTTATAGTTTTTGGAAGGACGGGACATCTTTCTAAATTAGGCTAAACTGAGAAATGCAGATCATTATCAAAATGACTTCTTGAGCCAGCCCATTTGGTTTAATACACTTTTAAACATTGAAAATAAAACTATTTCTTATGAAAAATGGTGTGAGGCAGGCATATTTTTTTTTGTCAATGATTTACTGAATGCGAACAATATGTTCTCTCTTCTGATCAAATTAAAGAAATATTTGATATTGAAACAAATTTTCTTCAACTCTGTGGTGTATATCATATGATTCCAAGAAGTTGGAAGGACCACATCAAGAACTGTGAAAAGAAAATCAACATTACTTGTTATAATTTATAGTATTTGAAAACAAATCAGAAATAATGCCCATATTTCTATAAATTATTTTTGTCTATTTCTCATGAAAACGCAAAAAAAAAACATCAATTAAATGGAAAGAAATTTTGCTTATGGAAATAGATCACTTTATATGCATCCTTTCAAGTGTACTTTAAGTAATAAACTGTTCATTCTTCAATACAAAAATTCTGCACAGAATTCCAAGCAAAAATTACCTGCTATATAAGTGTATACTTAAAGAAGCACACATATGTAGTTTTGCAATGAAACAAAAAGACAATAGAACATTTTTTGGGGGAATGTTACATTTTCAAAAGTTTTTGGTTTTAATTGATTGATATACATGTATTACAATCAGATTGCAATTATGAGCTTCGGATATTAAAACAAAACATCCTCTTGGAATCAGATATTATAGATATTTCTGGAAATTTTTTCATTGTTCTCATTAATTACTATATTTTTTTCTTGTAGATTGAGCTCACTGTTACCTTGTGTTAAGATAGCACTAAGAAGTTAGAAAAATATTACATTATTGAACAAATATCTTCCACCTTTAACAGTTCTTCTGCAATAGATGAAAAATAGAAAAGTAAATTTAAACAAGTAGTTTTATGATACAAGAAAGATAACTAATACAAAACTGTAAAATAAATGTGTACCACAACTGGATGTACAAAATGAACAAATGAACAATTGTAAGTGTGCATCCTGTAGATACATATATACCTAAGACTTAAAGATGTGTTAAATGCGGGATTTTCTCGCTGTGTTGAAGACCCATCGGTGGCCTTGGGCTGTTTTATGCTCTTTGGTCAGGTTGTTGTCTCTTTGACACATTCCTCATTTCCATTCTCAATTTTACTATGTTATGATGGTTGGAGTTTTGATAGGATTTTCAGTATTTGATTGAAATACATATTTATGTAAAAATAATGTATATTTTCTACATTAGTAGAGAAAATAACAACCAAAATGTATGTTTTTATGAGTACAAGTATGTTGCATCAGTAATAATCTATTCTATTAACATCATGTTAATTATATATACATATGAGAAATATAATATTGGCGCTGACACTGACATGTCATAATTACAAATCTTGTATTATATCCATCTTTAATAGAAAGAATCCATTTGCTTATTGTATGAGGAGAAGAAATACAAAATAAAGAATTATAAAAAAAAAAAAAAAACAATAGGCTGCCAAATCACAGCAAACCTTGATAAAAAGTCAAAATCAAAGGACAAGGTACACTAAGGGCCGTATTTGGCCCCCTTTTTGTCATTTTTGTTTTTCATGAAACAAACGAAATAATTATCGGAAATAATTGGCATATATCTGTTCTTAAGTAGCTTGTGCGGATTTTATTTTTTTGTAAAGCAGAAACCTGATTTTGGGTTGCTTAAAGTGCTCGGATTACGTCAAAAGATAGCAAAATGTTGATTTTTGGACCGAAATTCTTCGTTTTTAAAGGCCTCCGCCAACGTGAGCCACAGAAAAGAATGGTGATAAAGATAGTATTTAAACGGGATTTTCTGATAAAAAAAAAGAAACTATTGGCTCACGTTGGCGGAGGCCGTCAAATATGAAAAAAAAACTCTCTCCTAAAAAACAACTTCGCCGTAATAGTAATATCGGAGCGGAATCGGAGAAAGGGCTAAAAATCTCCGCATTCGGCTGTGATTACCAGACACCATCAACTACATCAAGAATATTTCCAAAGGTGAGGTTTTAGTTTTGAGATTTTGCAATCATTCTTCAAATTGTATTTTTTTTTCTTTTTGTCAATCTGGATTTTGTTTAATCAATTTGGATCAACAACTATATGGTGAAAACGTATGCATTTGGCTAACACGATAAACAGCCATTTTCATTTGTCCCTCCGGTTGAGTCACGATATAAATTAAAGCAACAAAGAGTTTGAATAATTAAATAATTATTTGTTTCAAGTAAAAAATACTCAGAATATGTGAAAATTCGGGACAAAATATCGGTCCGGTTGCAGACGACTTTGAGAAATAGACTACCACCGAAAACAACTAGTTTTGCTTATTATTAACCGGAGATTTTTCTAATGAGCTGACATGAAAAGTAAACAATTTTTGCAAATATAAAAGTGTATAATTCCCAGATAATTTCGTTTACAAATAGAATAAGCGGAGAACAATAACAAGTGAAAAAAAAGCAGTAGTGATTAGTATGTCGTTTTAAGTAAATCTATATAGGTCGACAACGTAGTACAGTGGTAACGCTCTTGCATTTTGTCCTGGCTAACGTTCGAGTCTCATCATAGACAAGGAAATTTTTTTTTATCTTATTTCAAGGAGAAAGAAAAGCAGAAAACTGTTCGAGTTAATGATATCATAGCCAGCAATTTAGTGTGATTTCTAAACATAAAGTTTTAATCATTTCAATGGGATGTCACATGATTTTATTCAAAGTTCGAGCCTCATTCAATTTTTTTTGCCTTTGGAATCATTTTTTCAATAAGAGAAGTAGAATAGAAGTCATTTGAAGAAATAATATTAAAGGGAGTTCCTATATGTAGATTTTATATATAGTTGTTTCAGACACACACGCATTTTCTTAAGGTTTAACTTGTGTCAACAGATAACGGTAACATGTTTTTACAAAAAGATTTTCCGGTCCTTGATTTTTAAAGTAAAAATGGTAAAAATATATATATCATAACATAATTAAAGGTTACACAAAATGCTTGGACGACCTGATGCGCAAGGTTTGATATAATATATATTTTTCTGTCTTATTTACAGATATAAAATTGTCATCCTGATTATGTAAACCATGGACACCTCATAATGAAATTCATGGACGTTCTTGTGCCTGTTCTCGAAAATGGTATAGTTATTTTGTTATATATTATTAAAGACTTAATACTAAATAAGTTTTGATTTATGAACATTTTCTCATATTTCATTTTGGCTGCGTATAAATTCGATATCAGCAGCATGACTTTTGTACTCTTGGATCACTTTTTATCAATGGTATTATAATTCAGAATGTGAAATACATGTCTGTAGCCAATGCCTCCTTAATATATATTTTACAAGATAAGCGAATGTAGCCTTTTAAGGCCGTTTAATAAAGATAAATAATTTTGCAGCCGCTCATTATATATTGCAAATATATTTCGATATCTATTTTAGGTACATACATGAGGGGTTACATAATTTATATTGATAAGAATGAAGAAACATAAGGAATGGTAAATATATACAAGAATACTTTTTATTTTGATGTATATTAAACAAAACAGGTTGTAAGGGTCTTCTCGGCAGAACACCATACAATGAGCACAAGTGTCCGCTGGATTGAAATGACTTGGCATTGAAGGTGATCTGCTATTGAAAAGATGAACAAAAATAATGATATAAGAAAAATTTAATGTTGGGTTCTGTCAATGACAGCCACCATTCGAACATCACAAAAGTCCCAAGACTGATACCGCATGTTTAAAAATATACTGCATCAAGATGCATCTCGTATGGCATACTAGACACTATAAAATTGGTCTTATACAGCATATCATACCCCACACAATACGATTTTTCGGACAGCTTTTAACCGTTTGTCAATACTTTGAATATTCATACTACCGCCGCCGTTTAATAGTATGACGTTCTCTTCATCAACTTGTGTACAAGTGTATAGATACATTTAATTACTGTTAGGGGTATATGACGGAAGATATGGGGACATGTGGTTTGAACCCACCCCACCCCCTTTTTTCGAAAATGGCTAAATTTGCTCCTGTTGGTTGCATTGTCGTTTACAATAAGATAAATAGTACAACTGAAAATAAAGGTTAAATAAGAATAAACGATTTTTGATTGAACAATTAAAATAATTTCTCATTCATTTTCATTTTTAGGTAATGCTGTGAGGATGCCTACCCACGCAATTTCAGTTGCATTATATGTATGAAAACGCATTTAAAAGAGACAAATCGACGAGCAATATTTAGTTCTGGATTGCGGAACTATGTAGAGTCCATTTTAAAGAGACATGTGTACGAACATGACACAATTTGCTTAAAACGTTGAACGCGAATCCAACGAGAAATTCAGGCGAACAAATTAGTCAACAATGTGACCGCTGCAGAAAATATTAAAAGCAATGAAAAAAAGCAACCAAGCTCTGGAGGCGTTCTTAGTCCAAAAACTATACAACTCCCAATATGTTGTACCACAAAATCGCACCGTAGGTGTATTGTTTGTAAGAAGGAAAATTCAAATAGGCATAAACTTATTGTTGTTTCAAATGAAGCTAAAACACAAACAATTATAGACAAGGGCATCTTTATTTCCATGAACAGTAGGTGTTGTTCTGATCACCTTATTGGAAAATACTTCAAGCAAGAGGCTTTGAAAGCATTAAAGCATACTTCTCCTCGACATTCTTCAACCGCACGGACATAAACGACTTGTTAGATAGAACCAGGTCAATGTTAAAAGATGTCGGAAAACTTAATTTCGATGTTCAGATATCAATGTCAGATGACGATTTTGTTAATCTCACTGGACTAACAAAACAACATTTTGACGTTGTCGCCACACACGTTACACACTTGAGAAACTCTGAAGTACGTTCAATAAGAACATGTCTAGCTATTCTCCTGCTCAAACTACGCACTGGATTATCAAACTCAATCTTGGGAACTCTTTTCAGCCTTAAGTCCTATAATATACGGCGATCCGTACACTCAGCACGGGAATCTCTTATCAAAAATTTTGTTCCTTCATTTTTAGGATTTAACCATATGAGCCATTCCGTCTTTGCCCGGAGCCATACAACTCCAACTGCAAAAACATTGTTTACAGGAAACAATGAAGACACAGCTGTTTTGATCCTAGATGGGACTTATATCTACATACAGAAAAGTTCATACCACAAGTTCCAGAAGAAAACCTATATTATGCACAAAAACCGACCTTTAGTCAAGCCCATGATTATAGTTGGATCAGATGGCTACATTTTGAGTGTCTTGGGGCCATATTATGCCAATGCCCACAACAACGATGCCTCGATCACCAAACATTTATTTAAAACCAACGCAGAAGATATTAAGCAATGGATAAAGGACGATGACGTATTAGTAGTCGACAGAGGTTTCAAAGATGCTCAACCTTTCATTGAGAGTTTGAACTTAAAAGTTGAGATGCCGTGTTTCATCAAAAAGGACAAAAACAACACACTACCGAGGAGGCAAATTCTTCTCGCCTAATAACAAAAGTTCGGTGGGTAGTTGAAAGCGCAAATGGACGCATTAAACAGTGGCGCTTTCTCGACAAAGTCGTTTCGAACCACTTTGTTCCCTATATTGGAGATTTTGTCAGAATTGTTTCTGCATTCATTAATTGCTTCCGCGCTCCACTGATAAATGACTTTTGCAATGAAGAGCTTGGCCAAACTATGCTGGATAGAGCACAGCTTGGTAACCAGGTGCAGAAGTATGTCGAGGAGAATAATTTAATTCGCAAAAAGGCTATCTATTTTGAAGTAGATTTAGATTTTCCTAAACTTACTCTCCAACAAATCAGAGATATAACAATGGGAGTATATCAACTGAAGCAGGCCCCAAGATATACAGAAAGCCATCTATCTGATGACAATTACATGCTCCAGACTTGCCGTGACCGCCCTAATCTATTACGAGTAAAACTAACATCCAGACATTCGTCCTCAAGAGTGTACAGTTTATGGATTGAATTTAGTGGAGATGAAGTCACCGGCTGGTATTGCACCTGTAAAGTTGGCGCCCGGGTGGTCGGTTGTTGTGCGCATATTGCATCTACAATGTGGTACCTTGGTTATAGCAGGTGGGAACTAGAGACATCGAGATCGTGTAAATATGCAGATTCAATTTTGAATGCAAAAGATGTGCCACTTGAAACAGATTCCGATTCTGATAGTGACGGTTTCATTGAGGAGTGACTCTCTTACACTTATATTTATTGACAGAGATTAAGATGCAAATGTATTGATATAGTGAATTTATTTAAAAGGGGTGGTTTTTTTAATTGTTGTCTAAACAAACAATTTTGCAGACTTCAGCATACGATTATTGTTCTTGTCTTGCGAAATTCTATTAACTTTTAATGATAAATACGTTTTTTTCTCGCTGATGGTACATACTTTACTGTTAATTAATGACTCACTAATAAAGAATAAGAGTATGTTTGTACACATTTTAGTCACATGGCAGAGGTTCGATCTATGTGAGTTTTAGTCATAGCTTAGGTTTCAGTGTTTTGCTCTTACTGAACAAACTCTACATAAAACAGTATAGAAATCTAAATAATGAACGACAATTATATTGAAATAAAAATAGTTTGGTGCACCTTGTCAGCAGATCTGGTTAAAGTTTTTATCTCCTTGGAACTGATTGACGTGTGATGTTATGTGTCTTTAATAAATAAGACTTTGGTCACTTTGGAGATTACACATTTTGTGTGGTATTACGTACATATATACTATATGGAATGTCACTATTAGGTGGTTGATATATGATTATGCACTATGATAGGTTTATCCAATTACCTTCGCTTTTAATATGGACATCCTACAGTTTCAATTCAGACTCTAAGTTTTGTCTTTTAGCAGTATTTTTTTCACAGATTTTCACCAATGGCGTGCATGTTGTTGTCCATATTAGACTATATCTTAAGATGCTTTTACCCGTTTTTGCGTAATATATACTTAACCTAGTAGTCTCTACATGTTTGGCTGTTTGTTACTCTTTGGTCAAGTTGTTTTTTCTTTGACACATTTCCCATTTCAATTCTCAATTTTATCTTTATGATATAATTAAGGTAAAGCTTTATTCATGCAGTGGAACTTTTTACATAGAATGATTCCCATTGGTTCCACGAACATTCACAGAACATTGTGTAATTTTATATCATATTTGTCAAAGAAAACTGCCAGTTATTTCATTGTTTATATAATTGGTGTTTGATCATTGAATAAAACAATAGTTCAAGTTATGAATTCTGTTTTTTAACTTAACTGTAAATAAAATTAAACTGCTATGGGACAAGGGCTTATCATAATACTTATGATGTCATGATGAGGAGGTCTTGAAGGTCATTATAATTTCGATTTTTGGTAAAAACTTTTTCACAAGACCAGTTTATTTATTTTTTTGGTGGTGTGGGGTGGAGGGGAGTTGTTTCCATTTAGTGAACACCAAGCTTCTTCCATCCATAGTCGGATAGTGATAAATCTACAAGAGATCAATACCGTAGATGACAAAATACCATCAGAAAAGTACAATATCAACGTAAATTATATATAGAAAGGTCGTTGCTATGCAATGGGTACGGTTGCTATGTAGTTTCTAAGCTTAAAAAGCTAACAAAATGTACGATGTTTACAATTGTCATGTAATCACCTAACAATAGAAACATAGCCTTAGCACATTATTGATTGCATAAACCTTGAAGAGATATCAAAGGCTGTGGTTGCCTAGTATACAGTATTGTTGCTAAGGGTCATTCTGGTGGCTAAGATGTTGATAAATACTCGTATGAATAATTCAGATAAATGACACATTACTGTTTGAGATTTCCATATATGTATTATGCAATGATACATTTTGATTCATATAGAAAAGACACATTTTTTAACAAATAAGGTTTAAATAGCGTATAATTAGCAGGTTTTAAATCTGTTGCTAGGCAACCAAAAAAATGATAATAACAAAAAAAAAATTGTAATTTTTTTATGCTTCTATATTTAGTCTATTGGAATTATAAAATTTAATTCATTTGAAGAGGGGGCCAAAAATGGCCCTTATTGTACCTTGTCCTTTGACCTTAGTCATCCATTATGTCAACAGTAACAAAGTATTTACATTTGAAAAGCATTGTATGAACGGAGGTCATATTTTGGAACAAAACAGACAAGTGATGCCCTATACTATTCAAAATGAATGACAGAGCTTTTAAAAAACTATTGTATAAACTTGAATTTAAAAGGGCCAATAACTGTTCTTATTTCATCAAATTTGATGGTCCAAATCAGAAAGTGGTCTCCTATGGTGACTGGACAACCTTTGATTTCGAACACTGAATTGGTTGAGGACTATTTTAGCTATGGGCATATCTTTCTGTTCAGAAAAATCCAAAGACTTTTTGCACTGGATACGAAAAGAATCCCATGAATATTTATATGACACAAGATATTTAAAAAATCATTTAGAATTTGTAACTAATATACAAGGCAGTGGCGTGGAAATATTCCTATCACACGAGAGACTCTAATATTTCAAGGCCCCTGCTTTTAAAATATGCTACAAATTCTAAATAATACTGTAAATAAAACTTCTATATATGGATTTTTATCGCCCTTTAACGAGTAAATGCTTTTGGTAAAACATGAATACTTGCAAATGCAATCTTATCAATGAAATTGAAATTGGATTCTGAATTTGAAAGTTTAGACAAATGAAAGCGTGGAAATTCCAATTAATAATCGATAAGACTTGAAGATTATAGACAAAGCAACTTTGACAACATTGACGACAGCTTTAAACCATGCTTTATATATATTTCATAGATATGGTACATTGTTTCTGCTTACATTCTTCTCAGCAAAAAAACAGAGGATTATTTATGAATATCTTAAACGTAATTGAAGACCAATCATACAATAATTTAAATTGTTTTATATCAAAATGTTTCAATTTTGTTATCATTCATAAAATCAAGCTTGCGGTTGTTTATCTTCTAAATACAATTATTGCCGTCTGGGAATTTCCTATAAAATTGTATCTAATCGAGAAACATTAACGTCAATGTTTTTCTAGGAAATTCTAATGAAGATATAGATCAGCTAATTACTGCGATGCTGTCTGGAATTTTAACTTTTAGAAGCCCACGAAGCGAGTCCATTTTTAAGCTGATCGAGGAACTCGTAGTTATGAACAGAGGTTACTATCAACAGTTACGGTAAAACAGTTTGAATTGCATGTTTGTCCTGCTTGGAACCAGCTTACGTTGAGTTTTAAGGCCTTTTCAGTCACATACTATATGCAAGTGTTGTTGATATATACTAATGTATCCTGCATTTTGTTTTGTTTCAACATAATGCCTTCATTAATATAATTTATGCATGCATATCTATTGTTATTTACCCCCAAAATAATTATTAACTCCTATATGTATTATATTACTACTATGCATTTAAAGTACATTAATGTGTTATTGAACTTGTGCTTTTATGTGCTTTCTAGCTTAATTGTTGCTATAAACATATATATTGATCTAAACGCAATACATACTAGATTTTCTCGCTGCATTTGAAGACCCATTGGTGGCCTTCGGCTGTTGTCTGTTCTTTGGTCGGGTTGTTGTCTCTTTGACATATTCCCCATTCCCATTCTCAATTTTAGCCTTAAATGTTCAGCCATAACGCTTTAAAAAAGTATAATAATTATTTGGAAAATATCAGATTCATGACTGTAGAATTTACAATTGATCGCAAATTTCACCCACGTCTATTTAAGGAACTTTAAGGACAAATAGCTAATTAAACTGTTTGTTAACTGATGCATAGTTTTTAAAATGGATCTGAAGAATAAATTTAGTAGATATTAATACACTGTAATACAATACAAAAAGAATAACACGTTATAAATTTCTTGCGTCCGAAGCGTTTTTCTGGAGGAATGTTCAAAGCCGAATATTTGAAAGCCAAGGATGTATAAGAGTCGAAACCGTTAACGAGCTTTATGAGCAAAAAGGACCTAAAATAGCCAAATCAATCTAGGGCCAACTTTACCTGAGGGAGTTGAAACCTTCGTTTCTTTATAATTTCAAAATTTATGAACACACCGAAGTAATGACGTCTGAGCTGATGACATCCTAAGGGACTGATAGGCCACCAGCAGAGGTATTGACCCAGTGCTGTAAAAAAATAAAACAACTATAGAAATGGGTAGCTTAGCCAAATAGATCCATGTAATATCCTAAGTTCTAATATAAAAATAAGGAGATGAGGTATGATTGTCAATGAGACAACTATCAGCAAAGCTCAAATAAAGTGGATTTAAGGAACAATAGGCAACCGTACGGGCTTCAACAATGAGACCGTTTTCAAAAGGCCCGACATGAAAAATATGAAACAATTCAATTGAGAAAAGTAACGGCCTAATCTCTAACAAAACAATTAACGAAAAACAAACATGACAGACATGAACCAACGACAACCACTGAACTACAGGCTCCTGACTCTAATGACTTTTTTTTATGTCAAACCTTACTTTTAATGATGTTGTTACATGTAGGTTCAGTGAACATTCATTTTATCTATTCTTTTAATGGCTTTATAATAAAATTGAGAATGAAAATGGGGAATGTGTCAAAGACACAATAACCCGACCAAACAGCAGAAAACAGCCGACGGCCACCAATGGGTCTTCAACACAGCGAGAAAATTCCGCACCCGGAGGCGGGCTTCAGCTGGCCCCTAAACAAAATGTGTACTAGTTCAAAGATTTCTATCAAGAATTAAAACCAAATATCGTAAAATTCTTTTTAACAAGGCAGTATATAAAACTACTTTTCACGGTAAGGTAACGAAATTGACTTTTGTCGGTTCTGTCATTGCTGTTGCATTAATCGATAAAATTGAGAATGGAAACGGGGAATGTGTCAAAGAGACAACAACTCGACCAAAGGGCAGAAAACAGCTCAAGGCCACCAATAGGTCTTCAACACAGCAAGAAAATCTCGATGTATTCCTCCGGTAGATATTACATTGTTGTCTGTTAATCTATGTCTATTCATGTTTAAACACACAAGTAAAACCTAAACTAATGCAATCACACAAAATCTGACAAAGAAATTGAATGTTGCAAAGGCTTATAATTATAATTCGGAATATGTTTAACTTTTATCACCTTTAAGTACGTGCTATGTATAGGCTGTTTTATGCATTTCAGGACAATGGGTTCAAGACACTTATACAGTTCTTTAAAATAGCATAGATCAATAATGCAACTTTGGCAGAATATAGCTTTTTATAATGTTAAACTGAATACTTCGTTTGAAATTTGAGAAACATTGCATCAGTAAAAACGTCCAGGAATAATGAATAAAACCAGACCGATGTATAGACAAAGCAACGTTAACAACAATCACATAAGCATTATACAATTATTTACGCATATTTAATAGATATGTTACTTTAAATTGTGCTTGTGAGTGTAATTTTCATCAAACTACCGGATTGCTTATCAATATTTAACAAGCAACTAGACTACAGTCTCATACAAACCTCTTGCATGTCCTTGGTTACACAATATTTTTTTAATATATTTTATCAGTAAAGTACCACACGTCGACTTGCGTGAATAGGATCCTAGTATTGTTTGCGCCGTTTTGGATTTTCCATGAATTAGTAATTAAGCAAATAAAATCTCAGTCAATGCTGTCTAGGAATCATAAATGAATTAATAAATAGTAAAGCGAAAAACGTCAATGTTGTCTAGGAATCGATCATTTACTGGTCTCAAAGTAAATCCATGTCTAGAAATAACACATGCATGATGTAGTAGATAGAACTCATACAACCTCTTAGTAAAATATTGAACAATACACTGGGATATCTAAGAGGATGGCGGACGAGAGGCGACCCGTTAAATTTTACGAGATTTTACAGAAATATTAACTTAAGTCTTTAATATTAAATGTTTGATGTGAAATATTTGATTGCGTCCGCAGTAGAATATTAAGGAATGCTACAAGCACATTTCAAAAAAAAGGTTGACAATAAGCTTCGCATATAACTCCGTAAATTATCATTGAAGTTTTTAACATAACCATAACATAACTAATGTTCCATATAACCCAATTGGCTAATTGTTATTTTCTTTTTTAAATCCAGAAGATAGTTACATCATAAGGACGAGAACAAATAGATTAATACATGTACATCACATTGCTGAAGTATGGGAAGGGCTTGACTAGGGAATATCATATGAAGCTTTTAACAATACTTTTTATTTCAAAATATTATGTCACTTCTGTTTCTTTTTGTGTAAAATACAGTGGATAATATAGCACAATTACATTTTTAGGACTGGAAACAATTACTTAAGACATGTTTTGTGAAGTCGTTAACGAGAGGTTAGCGTCTAAAGATTTCAAAATATAACAATGTTTTTTTTTTGTTTTTTTTTGAGGGGGGGATATATTTTGTTTTTTGTTTTGCCTGTCATCCAGTGGATAATATTACAATACATCTTTAGGCCATACACAAATAAGAAAATAGTTTTAACAAAATTAAGACAGACGAAAGACTAAAAAAAACAAGTAGCACCACAATGACCCGCAAAATCCGCATGAACGCAAAATATCACTGACAGATCTACATGGAATTTGGCAGTTGCTTACCTTGAATTACAAGGCCATTTCAGTCACATACTGTAACCGTAAGACCTTCTTCTTCTTCTTTTTCTTCCTGGTAAGAAACCGGATTCAAAATTTGAAAGGCAGCTCTGAATCCTTAAGCTATGTTGGCTGACGATATTAATGTTGGCAGATTATTCTAATCCCTGATAGTCCTTGGAAAGAAAGATTGTCCGTAGGCATGTACTTGTTCTTTCTTTTATAATAAAACAATATACGAAGAAGTAAATTGACAGATATGAACCAACTACAACTACTGAGCCAAAGATCACCCCCACCTTTTCCCCAAACAGGAAGACATAATGTTATATATTACTTATTTTTCATACCTCGATATGAATATTCGGTAAGTAAACTCATCAAAGATAACAGGATTGAAACTTTGTACGCCTGACGCGCGTTTCAGTCATCAGTATCGCTGGAATCCTAAACGTTCAAAAGGCAAAATAAAGTACCAAGTAGAAGAGCATCGAAGACTAAAATTTCAGAAAGGTTTTGTCAAATATAGCTGAAGTAGTCTATTCCTGGTGTTGTGTAGAAAATCCTTAGTATTTCGAAACATTCAAAGTTTTGTTAAATAGCCTAAATATATTTGTAATAACCTTTCAAAATTGCATAACAAACATTTGAAAAGTCTCAGTTACATTATTCGAGATTGGACAACTTCAAACAAAGTCTGACAAAAAGTGAAATGTAGTCATTGCCCACTAATAGTATCCCCGCTTTAGGAAATTCAACGAAACACACGAACAAAGAAGTAAAGCAGTAAACGACGTGTATACGGAGCAGGGATATAATGAAAAGTAGAGATATTACAGGTACAGAAGCATACATTTGATCATTGAATTTACTTTGTAGAGAGTGCTTTGCTTGTATCTTTTTGTATAATAGATAAATATATATATAATAATATAATATGGTCTTGGGTATAGATTCTACGTGATAAAGTTCTGTATCTTTTTATTTTCTGTAGTTTTCCATTGATGGGTCTTCTTGCTATTATGTTTCCTTTGGTCCTATGACTTTTGACGTGACAGGGTATTTATGCATCCCGCTATCATGTTTTTGACTTTTGGTGTTCTTGGAGTATATGAGAACTCAGGTGCGATTCAGATGCAATATGTTTTTACAGTGTTGTATCCTGGTATCTTTGATGAGTGCATTTACAATCACTGGATCGATACCATTACTAGTGGAGGTTTCCTCCCCGAATTAACACCAGCTCAGTAGTTAGCTCTTCTGTGTTGACATGGATTTTCATTGATATGGTCATGATTATAGATTAACTGTTTACAAAATTTTGAATGCTTCGAAATACTTAGGATTTTTTATAGTGTCTATTTGGTTTACCCTTGTATTATATTTTACTTAATTTGTACTTTATCGAGAGTAAACACTATATATGACATCTACTTTCAACTACAATTTTTTTTATCGGCGTCTTTGTCAATATGCTATCAACTACAAAACGTTTTGTTTGCGTCTTTGTTAGATTTATTTTATGTTTGTTTGAATTTTGTAGTCAGTTGCACTGTATGTCTGTGTTGTATGTTTACACGGTTTTGGCTGCCGGATCCCAATTATTGTCAAATTGACGTATTTGTTTGTTTTGGTTGCTCACCCATTTTTGTCAATATAACGGAACAGTAAACAACTGTCATGAAAATGGGATTTTTAGCTTGCTTTAAAACCAGGTTAAACCCACAATTTTCACCGGAAAATGCAAGGAATATGACAGTTGCTTTCCACTCCTTCCGGTGGTTGATTGCAATTGATTTTGGCCGTTTTGTCATGTTTTATGCACTTCCTTTTTTTAAATTTACATTGGAGTTCAGTATTTTTGTTCCACCATTTTGCTATTACAGCATATTTTGATTCCAAATAGATACATTTTGATTTGTCATTAGCAATTAATTTTTTTTTCTTCTCATTTATGACTCTATGATTTATTTACTCTGGCTTACAATGCAAGCGTTTGTATTGGAATAAATATATATTTATTTGAAATTTAGCACAATATGTACATACTGTTTTATTTTATAATCAATTAAGACTGTATAACAGAAAAATGTTTCCCTCGGTTTGGTTTGTGGCCCGGATTTGTTTTCTCTCAATCGATTTAACAGCTGTATACTACTGTTGCCTTTAATTGAATACAACCCAATGCATTCTTCCTGAGAAGAATAATCTGTATGAGTGTTAAAATTTATATATAAGATTTAGCTGTGTATAAATTTTACAGACATGTGACATACTAAGTTTTTTGCACGAATTGGTGCAGTGGTCCAAAGAATCAAACCGTGGATATTTATACAATAAACTACAGTATTGCAAATGTATAGCTAGGCCAAACTAGAGTTATGTACCGTCGTAAGTTCTAATGCCTCTTTATGCCATATCTTAATTTCTTCGATAATCATGCTGTAAATTGGTTCAGTGAATATCAAATCATAATAGAACAACAAAGACATTATCCCGCATTTTGTCATCAAATTTCTGCCTTTGTCTAAATTATCACATAAGAAAAATGAAGCCGAATATTTTCTAATCAAAAACAAAATGTTGATTAATGTTTTTATCTATATATAAAATAAGGTAATCTTGGAAACGATTTTTCTATTCAGAAGTCATTGCGATACGGCCGTAAAGATATTCAAAGGACTCATAGATTACCAATAAATAAGACCTAAAAAATATTCATACATGTACCACAACAATATCACTATGACCTTGGTTGACCCTACAGTGTTTTTTATGACATTTTTACGCTTCACGTATTTTATCTTCAGAAAATGCTAGATATTTGTTTATACTGAAGCAGTGAAATTCTTACAAAAAAAAAAAAAAAAATAAGTATTGTATTTGTAAAAATAAAATGTTCAATATCGAAAACCACGTGTAGAAAAGCAATTGTTAAATGTTGAGTTATTAGAATAAAACGGTGAAATCGAATGTCAGAACAGGAACAACTTACCCTTCCGAGAGTTCGAGTACATCCCTGTTTTCGGTAGGGTCCGTGTTGCTCAATCTTTTCTTTGCCCTGTAGTGTTTTGTTGACTGTCGTCTTTTGTTGTTTTTCTTTTGGTCATACTGTTGTATGTTTTTGTTGTTTTTTCTTTTGGTCATATTGTTGTATGTTTTTGTTGTTTTTTCTTTTGGTCATATTGTTGTATGATTTTGTTGTTTTTCTTTTGGTCATATTGTTGATTTTTTTTAATGGGAATTTTGATTTCCAACATAGTATCTTCTCTCCTATTTCAAAATTTGCAAACAAAAGATGAACGTTGAAAGATAAATAAAGGGTTGGGAAAATCAAAAATTGAATATTGAAACCAATTTGAATGTTTTGAAATTATTGTTGAAGTACAATGTTGAATGTATCGAAACAACTGTAGAATGTTGGAATTAAATTTTAAAAGTAACAAAATTAAATGCTATTTGCATTGAATATTAATTTCGAATACAAAATGTTGAAAGTTTAATCTGAATCTACAATCTTTGAAATAGATTTTGCTAAATATTCAAAATTTAGTGTTGAATGCAAAAATAAATAGATGCTGATAATATTGAACACCGAGATGTTGAATGATTAAACTAGAATGTTAAATGTTGACAATATAATGTTCAATATAAAACCTAAATTTGAATGTTGATAATTGAAATCGAATGTTGCATGTTGCATGTTGAAAAATAAATATTCAATGATTAAAATCGAATGTCAAATGCTTAAAATAGAAAGTTGAATTTTCACTTTTGATCATTGATAACGACATGAACTAGGGGATCAAATTGTCCATATTAATCATTATATTTAAATGTTATTGTTTTATGTTATATACTGAATAGTGTACGAACATTACACATACAGAATGCATCAACAAATGTTTTATAACATATCAATCCATTCTCACATAATTCATTATAATGCATATATAATTTTTATATTCTCTAACATCAAATACTTTAGAAGTCAAACACAGATTTAAAAAGTAGATTCTAGAGGTACAAACACAATCTATGAATTTGATGCGTCCAAAACAAATATCTGAATATAACATAAGACTAATTTATTGTTATTTGATATACCATAGTAATGTTAAATTGAATTAATTGGGATTCTCAGTGATTAGCGGCAATAATTCACTATAAAATAAAAATTATGAAAAAACTCCATTGTTACATCATTTGTGCAATAACTTTCAATACTTTGTGTATTAAGTTCTACATCGCAAACAATCCAAACAAATTATGAAAGAAATTCACATAAGATGACACCAGATTGTGTATCACTAGTTTTTTCTAAACAGCGACATTTACTGACAAAATTCTTTCAGCCATCATACAAGCTTATAGACACTTGGCAGGGTTGAAATTCCTTCGTAATAACCGCTATCCCTTTTGACTTTCTGTCGATCTGTCGAATAACCTCTTATGCTGTTGCATTCAGCTCGAATATGATCTCAACAAATCTAAGATTTAAATATAGTATTTAATATCGCTATAAAAAAATTATTGTTTTCTAGTAAATTGACTTCAGCAGAAAAACTTAATATTGAAAATTGCTTATTTATTGAAAGTTGCTGGACCATTACCTAGGGGTCAGGTCATCAAAATAGTCGTCAAACTGATATTTACTGATAGTTATGCAACTTTATTCAAAATATTATTGATCTATCACAAGTAGTTCCTATCAAAATGACTTAAGCAGAAAACTTAACAATTGTAGACGCCGATGTCGACGGCGCCGTCGCCGGAAAGTAACACCTATGTCTTGCCTTTGGCGAATTTTGTCGCATGCGAGACAAAAATGTCGACAATATATTGCCGCGAAATAGGGTAGAATAGGTTACATGTGAAAAAAGTATCCGCGAAAATAAGTATTTTTTACAGTATTTCAACATTTGTATATGTATTTTTTTTCATCGTTACTTTTCCCTCATACACGATATGAATCACAGAACTGAACCATGTCGAACATGAACTGAACAATGACACTACTGAACCAAACCATGACACTGAATTGTCAGTAATTTCAAATTATGTGCAAAAGAAGCTGTTTTCGGAAAGATTGACGGCAATTGTATATAATAACGAAATATTTGATGTAACAGACAGTAAACAAATCTTTTTTTTAAGATTAGTAAACGAGTAACAACATGAGTAAACAACTTTTAAATTTTGACATAACCTAGCATCATTCTGTGTCAAATAATTAACTATATGATGCGAGTTTGAATTTACTAACATTATAGTTATAATCAAATATATTTACCAGCTTGATTTCATGGTCAGAAGTTCCTTTAGCAAAAAATCGGAGTGTCTATATTGTGTCATTGTTTATCATCAAAAACACTTAACACAATCATGTCCAACTTAACCAAACTATGAAAAAATCACTGTACTAAACGCTCCTCGATATGACGACATTACTACCCGTGATGTAAATAGTCGTCAATTGTTGAATCCAACACTCGGGTACATCTATGAGCTACACGTATAACTAGACTCTGTCTTTACATCAATTTCTATGAAAGAAATTAAATAAACAGATCAGATTGACTACTAGAGGAAAAGATACATTAACAAGATCTAATTTGTTATCTCATCTCCTAAATCCGGAAATGTTCATATTGTTGCCTTGTACCTACTTTGGTGATGGATATATGACTCCCATTCGACAAGTTCTTCGTGCACTTAGCGCAGACACTGAACACATTCTTTCAACTTCATATATGTAAAACTCATTTATGATGATTTCCTCAATTAAAAAATACAACAGTTTTGGTTTTATTAGAGTAGACTGAAAATGTATATTTTTCACAGTACAGTATGTTACTTTATGAAGACAATTCTCAAGGCCAATTAAAGATAATTGGATTAAATCGTTTGCATACAACAGACAATTAATTTTCACATATACTAGTTTTATAAAATCCTGCATATGAAACTAATGACTAAACAACATAAACCCCATCTTAAACGGGGTCTATCTCGGGTGTTCCGAAAGGATAAGCAGACTTGTGGCACCAGTTGTGTTTCTCATTGTTAGAACAAAATCGATGATCAGTCTCATTCGGTGATGTCACAATCGAGGAAAAGGGAAGAGGATGGTTCGTACGACAACTGACGCATGGGCACCTGTGATGTCACGCATGATCCCAAGGAAAGAATTTCAAAGGAATGACTTCAACTTGATCACTTGGTACTCTTGGTGAAAAGCTTCCTTGTAAGTAGCAACACTCTGTTAAGGAAACCATAATCACAAGCTCTATATCTTGAATAGTGTACTAACCAGGAAATATATACTCCGTCTGCAGGCGATGCTGGAATGTTGCTACAAAGAAAGAGAATGTTCACAAACGAGAAGTTCAATTAATCTCTTTTGTGAACCACCCCTCATTGTTAATTCATAGATATAATTATAGAATAACTAATCGAAGAATTCAAATATAGAAAAATATTCAACAAGTGACCGAACAACACATTAATTCACGAATGCGCGTATCAGTGTTGTTCGGTCATGAGTTGAATATTTTTCGATATTTTAATTTTTTTATTAGTTATTCTTTTTATTACATTGACAATGGGCTTTTTAATAAAATTAAAGTAGAAAATGTAAGGAACTATATCTTTTTTACGCATTCACCATTTGCTTTGATGCGACGTTATTGACAACGTCTTGACAACACCTATTATTGTATGACGTCAGAGGAGTGAAATAACCGAGTTTTTTTTAACATGGGAAATTATCAGTTTTTATTTCACTGGGAAATCACGGTAATTCATTGCAACCAATGTAATAAGTCAATATATTATCTAAACTTAAATTATTTGTGGTATCCTTTATTTCTAATTCGATGGCATAGATGCCTTAAAAATAGTTACGAAACTTTGAATTATTTAGTAAGAGAACGTCATATATATCGCAGAACGGAAAGGTACAGGATAATGCTAGCTTCTTTTGATTCTTGCTGAGAAGTTAATACATGATGTCTGCCTCATACCAATACAAGCACAAGTCGGCAATAATAGGAGCAAAGTTGGTTCACATAGGAATGCCGAATGTTGATTGAAAAACAAGTCCTCAAAATGTAACAAAAATGTGTCAATAAAAATTCTATGAAGTCAGTTTCAGAATATTTCATGTATAAAGTAGCGTGGTTTTCTTCAAAGTATGATTTGCTCCTTCCTACAACAAGATATTTCTATCTATATTGACCATTCTTTTATATAGAATTAAGTTGGACTTATTCTTTCAATCTGTCCTTAATTTTAAACCGAGGAATACTCATGTAAAGGATAGAGAAGTCTAATGTGGTATACCATGCCAGAGGAAAAAGCCTACGATTGACTGTACTCTTAACAGATCTTTGAAATGTTTTAGTATCACGATCTGGTGCACTCCACCTATGAAGTGGGCAATTTCACAGTAAGGCTGAATCTCGGTTTTGATTGCTAATACAATTGATGTTTATAATTTGGAAAAATGTTTCTGTGGAGCACTTGGCAGACCCATCAATATAACGTTGTTTGTAAGGAAACCTCTGTAGTTGTTTTGGTATCCAGTAGGGAAGGTGGATCAAGTTCTGTATATTTTGTTGAAGCTTCAAACTAAAGGGACATAGAAGAGACTTATGATTATTAAGGATAACTTTTAGAAATATACAATTGTATCTTGAACTCTTTTGAAAAATGACAAATAAACTGTTTTGTAATCTGTGATTTTTATGTCGCCTGCGACGAAAGTCTGAGAATGCGAGTCATAGGGATTACAATCGGGCGGCGGCGGCGACGGCATAAACTACTTAGTATTAGTATTAAGCTTTGTATATCAGAAGGTAAAAGACATGTAGGAATCATGCCTTGTATGCAGATATCTTTTGTTACGAAGTTCTGGTCCGTCATATGTCCATTGTCCTTGACATCAATTTTATGGTTCAGTGACTGCTTGAAAAATTTGTTACATTTTTTTTTTGTCAAGTGAAATACTCACTTATTATGAGTAATAGGATAACTATACTTGGTATATGGATTTCTTGCAACCTCTTCATATCCATTAGGTAGGGTTCACTTGACCTCGACCTCATTTCATGGATCAGTGATTAAAGTTAAAGTTACTTGGTCAAGTCCGTATCATAAGTACTACCAGCAAAGGTCAACTATAGTTGGTGTGTTGAATGGTATTAAGGTGTACATGTCTGACTGGCCGGTTTCATCTGACATTGACCGTAATTTCATGGATCATTGGACAATGTTAAGTTGTTGTGATTATACTTTTTCGTAAATACTTTAAGTAATAGGGCCACTATATTTGGTGTATGGAATGAATGTAAGTTTTACTTGTCAGACTTACAGGTTTCATCTGACCTTGACCTCAAACATGGAGATAATATCGGGGAACCGATATTATTACTACCTACGTAAACAAAACAAAATATATTTGAATATTAAAATACACAACGAGGCGCGGTTTGGGAAACAGTTGTATTTACAAAGTGCAACCCTCAAGCGGCATTGAAATTTCATGAAAGTTAATATTATAAAGCTTTTGATTGAATTCGCATTCCTATAAGACTTTGCTGGACACAATCAATATCATGGAAAAAAATCTTGTTAACACAAAATTTCCTTTATTAACACATATAAAATCTAAAAACTTTTATGCAAAATTACACATTCATGAAGAGATATACCATATAAATCTAACACTAACACATATGGTAAGATGATTAGAAGCATACACTTATACATTAACAAACAACTATACAATTTATTTTAAAGATGCACAATATAAAATGGTTGAAAGCTTATGTCAGTTGATTAAAAATTTGTTTTGTAAAACATACGAAGTTCATTGAATCTTGAACTTTTCCGTCCAACCAAAACCTTTTTTCATATGATAGAAATGTTTCAATAAAAAATTGAAACATTTATTACAAGATCTTTTTCTTTAAAAGTTCAGTTATTTGTAATACAGTTAGACATAAAAATAATTCTTAACAAGATATATCAGCACTTTTCACATAAAATGAAACAAACAAATATTAAATTTCCACATTTTTATTCTAGGTTTTTTTCCTTAAGTGTTGATAAACATTTGTCTGACCAAAATTTTAATTTAATAATTTGTCGTTTTAAAAGTTTTTTATTCGAGCTTCCTTCCCGAATGAAAGTTAATCAATAAATGCTCTTCGGCTGCACAGCATGTATTAAGTGTTATTTTTATTTGAAGGTTAACATATAATGAGGTATTCTATACATTTTCAAAAACTCAACAATGGTTGAAAATGAGGTTATGGTAACAGCAATATAAATATACCAGCATTAAAACTACAATGAGCAAAACAAAATACTACAGTAAAATCCCGATAAGTTGATTTTAAAGGGACCCTACATTATTGTTTGACTTATCCGATATTCCATACATATAACTACGCAAGCTGCATCGCCTTCTCGCATCTATTACAATACTGAACTTTGTCATGTCAACTTAGTTTGTTAAGGTTGAAAGGTATTGCAAATTATATTCCATCTGCATAAATGATATTGAAAAATTAATTCATTTCATGAAATGTGACGGAGAAAATAGCGCATGTTATTGCACAGTTCAATGTTATTTAGAACAACACAGGTCGTGTGAGATGAATATGTTAAAAATTCTTCTGAGCTGCTACGTACATTTGAAGACACAAGGTTTTGTCTTTTTTTTTTAAATTCGTTCATCAAATTGAAAATGATCCTATCATTCTTAATAGACGTTTTAGAAAAGTCAAAACGATTCTGGTGCTGATATTAACTACCAATACTACTACATCCTATAGAAAGGACCATATAAAGAAAGTACAGATAATCAATCATTATAGTTACCTGTATGGGTGTGTTTGATATTGATGAGAGGATGTTTAAATAATTAGATAATAACAATGTATTCCTCAATACATGGACAAGGATCCTGCAAAACAACACGATCACTGTTCATATATATATTTTAATATTATTATCATAAAATTGCCTTTTTTCATAGTAGTGATCGATTAAGTATATAATCTTTGTCCCTCTTTTTCTTACTATTTTTGTTTTCAATTTAAAAGGAAAATCAGCAAACTGATCAAAATAAATGAACAAAAAATGATTGAAATCAAATCACATCCAAATCAATCTTTGTTCAGAATGTTCGTTTATTTGAAATTTGCGCTTTTTATGTCCGGCCTTTTAAAGTTTTTTTGTGCAGTATGATTTTGCTCCTTTTTGAAGGCCATACAGTGACCTACATAATTGCTTATATTTACGTCATTTGATATCTGGTTGATAATTGTCTACTTTGGCAACCATACCCGATCTCCTTATTTAATATCATGTTTCCAGAATAGAGATATATGTAGTCTTAAATTCTAATAAAGAACTCGATTTCTTCCACCAATAAAACTGAACACCACTATATAACTGAAATATCGTTGGAAGTGGCGCCTATATTTCATACGTAAAAGAAGTTTATTTTATTATTTTTGAGTTAGGAGGATATATTTAAAACGGAATATGCATTTCCACCTGTTAAAAGGCCTGCTGATTTTTCGTCACAAAAGAAAACTATGCTTCGCATTGTTACCTTTCAATGCAATTGTATATTTTAAAATCTTGTATCGGTATTGGTATTTCACACTAGCACAGTATTTAAATCCTTTTCCGAACACTTCTTATAGAAGACCTTAGTTCAGGTCTTTTAATTCGTTCAGTTTTATTTCAGTTGCAATTTTTTTCAACAAACGTAATTTTCACCTTTATACTCATTAAAGTTGTAAATAATCATCTGAACTCTATACACACGCAATGCTTGGAATGTCGATAGTGTTAAGTAAGTCTTTTCGGTGTAAAATAAATTCATCCGATTTGAATGTTTATTATAGAAATAAGTAGATGTGGTATTGATTAAGTCAGTTTTCGATAACGTCATGTTTAACTTCTAATTTTCATGAAATGCAGACTTCGACACAATGAAGTTAATTTACGTTATTGTTTTTGTGCGAGGACCATATAATCTCATCGGATCAACCAAGCGTTCACATCAAATATATATTCGAATCACTATAGGTAGAAATGTATTTTCTTCGGAGACGATAAGATAGCTGCACGTTTCCGATTTGTGGGTACAACCGAGATCGACACAGAAAGTTCGATGAATACTAGGTCTTTCCACCTCACGTGTATGGTTTAAATTAACTTTTATATAGATATGTAAAAAAGTAAAATAACAAAAATACCGAACTCCAAGAAAACTCAAAACGGAAAGTCCTTTATCAAATAGCAACATTAAAAGCTCAAACACATCAAACGAACGGAAAACAACTTTCACATTCCTGACTTGGAACAAGCATTTCCTTATGCAGAAAATGGTTGATTAAAGGGTACTTATTGTAAATCTCTACCATTCAGCTTGTTTTTGTACTTATGTGAAGCAGAATTCATATATAATTATAAAAAGAAAGAAAGAAAGAAAAAATTTCCTAGTTCTTTAAATAGCACTTAAAGATATATTAATCATGATTTGTCACTCAATAACCTAGATAGCAGTCCTAGATACGTCCCTTTTTAAATAGTTGTTATTGGGTTTGAACTAGCTGTCAGTAACTGCGAGTACTCTCAGATCCGTACTAGTGTCCTTCTGCTTTGTATCCATTTGATGAGTTCAGCCTTTTTCAACTGATTTTTATAGTTTGTTCCTATGTTTGTGCTATTACACCACTGTCCCAGTTTAGGGAAGGGGTGGGGAGGGGGGAGGGGGTCACCGCTCACAAACTTTTTTATTCTTTATGTGCCTGTTCCAAGTCAGGAGCCTTTAGTTCAGAGGTTGTCGTTGGTTCATGTCTGTCATATTTTTTTTTTTGTAAATTTTTTTTTTCATATTTTTCATGTCGGGCTTTTTATAGCCGACTGTACGGTATGGGTTTTTCTCATTGTTTAAGGCCGTACGGTTGCCTATAATTGCTTACATCAAATTTATTTGAATTTTTGTGGATAGTTGTCTCATTGGAAATCATACCTCATCTCCTTTTTTTTACAACAGTTTGTTATTGCATCTCATAAATCCTTGTGATACTACTTAGACTAGAAGGTTTAGATCTTTTCTTGGTATTGACACAGAAACACAACTTCAAAATTATAGATCTATACTGCATTTCAATCAGCATGAGATACCAATGGTATTTCATTCTGTGTAAAGTTGATATTATTGTATCTGGATTATTTACATATGACTAAACAAGAAAACACTATATAAAAAATTTTTGCATCTCGTATTTTGTACTGCACATACCCTTCCAAGGAAAATTATACGAACTTCGATGTTAGTCGACATTTTTACCATAAACTATGCTACAATAGTTCTTCAAATGTATTCATTGTCCCAGTCTAAGCTTCGAGTTTGCTGTTCCAAATGATCACGGAGTTATTGGGATTTCAAAAGAATATGCATGTCTGATGTCTGATAACAAAAAAAAATGTCATACATTGGAAATACAAAATGTGATAATTTTTGGGTCATCTCTTGTGATATGGAGATTTTCATGTATTTTCATATTTTGGCATTTCTTATAGTAGCTGCTTTCATTTAGAATGTCGACAAATTTGGCATTGAAGTGTAAGATAAGAACATATTTCTTGTTGCGTTTCTAGGATAACAAGTTGACTAAAAAAGTCTGTCCTAGTATTGTATTTTATGCACTCAATACTAATAACTATCTCATTTGCATTATGAATTATGATTCAAGATTTATTCAAAAAGACTTCAGCTATTCTAATGGACAATAAGTGATTATAAAAGCAGCTTGTGCTGACCTCTTCTAATAAAATTTATTTTTTCAATTTTCGTATTTACTTTTGGAATTGCAAACGGACTGTGTCTTTCTACAATTATCATGACATGGCTTAATAAAATATGTAGATTAGGTGCAGTTGATTAAATAAGGCTCTAAGAAGGAACGAATTTTATACCAACAGATTAAATATTTTAGCTAAATGGAATATGGCTACGGGTATTCTTTCTAAGATATTATTCAGTGAAGTCTGTGGTTGTTTTGTTTACATCTGTTGTATAACTGCGTTTGATTGCTGTATCTTTAGGCGTGTTACTAATCTTCTTGCATTCTTTGAGAAAAGGTGGTTCTCTATTCAAACATCGTACGTGTAGGGTAAAACAGAATGGTTAAGGAGGAAAAAAGTAGACAAGATTTGGTATTAATATTTTCTTGACACATGCCGAATTCAAGATTTAAGTGTAAACATACTTAACAAAAGATGTCTTTTAAAACATAATAGGAAGTAAGTGTAAATGAGGAAAAGTTTGTTAATACTTTGTTTATACAAACCTGTTCCTGGCACTGTTGAAATTAAAAGCCATACAAGTCTTCGACAGTCCACAGCTCGTAGCACACCTGATTCCTGAACATTTAATGTCATCAACTACAACAACGTCAGACTTGGTATTACTCATACTACAGCTATCAAAATATCCCGCAAATTTGTCTGAAACTGTATCAAATGTGTTTAATATATCTATGCGAAAGCTTTTTTTTTTCAAAATCCTATAGCATATATACATATGAAGAGATTTTATTATCGAAGGTAAAGGATGATTTACGATACGGGTGTTTTCTTGCTTTAAAAAGACGTACTAACTCAAATGAATGAAATTAGGAGCTAATAAATATGTTCGAAATACTCAAACTGATTTACTAAAAGGTATAGATGAAATAAAAAAATGTATAAATTGCTAATAAATATGTTTGAAATACTCAAACTGATTAACTAAAAGGTATAGATGAAATCAAAAGATGTATAAATTGCTAATAAGTATGTTCAAAATACTCAAACTGATTTACTCAAAGGTATAGATGAAATAAAAGAAATGTATAAATTGCTAATAAATAAACGTAAAATGGCCAAACAATCGAAACCCTTAATTACAGATATAAGTTGAAAATTAACATATTATTGCATGCGATCATACCAGATAACATTATTAGGACAAAACTTTAAGTCATCCCGACGTACGATCGTTTTATATAAACAATTGAATCTTCCTTGGAACTTTAAATCAAAACTTGTTAACGCAAAAGAAAACGCATATTATGAATTCCATGTTCTAACATTATAGTCAATTATGTCAGAACGAGAGATAAAAAAAAATCATTGAAACAAACAGAAGAAAATATCACATAAAACACCTAAAATACATTTCACCGTTGTGACTAAGAGGACATACACATAAATCAAGGCCAATAATATAACACAGCCTTTGACTAAACTGACACTATTAATGTCTGCAATTAATAATAATGTCAGCAAAGGACCTGGTATTGCAAATGCATTCCAATATTCCCTTCTTACAATAACATTTACAGTTAATTTTGATGAGTTTGAGCAGACAATTATTTGTTACTGGTGTAGCTGTGAAATTCCATCTTATCTTTAATTGTGTTACAATATCTATTTGTTGATGCGGATATGTCAAAAAATTGCAAAACCAACTTACAAAAAAATCGAGATTGCTATTAAAGCCTCATAATCAAAGCAAATGTTTGTCGGAGTACAACATCCCATGGCAAAATTGTTCACCAAGAACAAAACTCAAACACGATGTGTAACTTCCTATGATATGACCCAATACTAAGAAAACCATCCGTTGTTTAAAGTATTAAATTAGAAAAAACTAACACTAAGAAGCAATTTTCATTTCAACGAAACATGTTTGAAGAAATTGCTATGGCAGAACAAAACTAAACTTCGATTTGTTACTTGTTTTGATGTTACCAAATATCTAACTAATTGATTCAAGTTTTAAAAAAAAAAATGTGCAGAAACCATATAATTGCAATCAATTTTCTACATCCATGAGTCACAACGTCACGGATACCGCTCAGGTTGAACAAAACTCAAACTTGATATCCAACTTACTTTGACCTAAAACCATATCAAATATCTTATCAATTGAGTATGAAATATAGAAACAGTTAATAATGAAGAAATACAAAAGAGTAAGAAGGAAAGAACAACGTATGCCGCTATCATTTTTTATATTTGACAAAAAAAAAAAAAAAAAGACCAAGGGTTTAAAGCTTTTCTTTATATAATTTGGTGTAAAAAACGAAGTTTTGTCTTCTTTTTGTGTTTAATAAATTCTCCAATACCCTTTGAAATCATGTCTGATTTTTGACGAAAACGTTGAAGTTTTTATGCCACCCGTCCGTCTGTCCGTACGTTTGTCCTTATGTCCAACAATAAGTTGCCGTTCTCTTTAGTTTGCCTCAACCAAATGTTATGAAACTTATACACAATGCTTATTAAAACAACACACAGATCAAGTAAGTGTCCCTTTGTAACGTTATATGCAAGTAGGGTCATCATCTGTGTCCCTTGGACGCATTCTTCATGTATTTGATTTTTGAAATATGATTGCACATGGAACCGGACTTTCGTTTTCCACGTGAAACACTTGTACAATAGAGGAAAGCACACAAAAAGATATCCAGTCCATTCCAAAAGTCCATGATTTGCTGAAACCTAAAATTAGTTCGAACCAAGGTCAGTAGCAGGTGGCCTGTTGCTAGGCAAACTTTCTGTTTCTATCCAATATGCCATCATTCTCGAGTTTCAGTCTAAATTTCCCCAACCTTTATTTCAGACTGCCTCTATTTCAGGACCTACCTATTGTATTTATAGTGAATTTGTTCCCGTCCTGAACATGCATAAAATATGTGCCACTGAACATTTATTAACCGACAAGCAATCAATTACAATTTTTATACAATTTTCATTTGGAATTATTGGCATTCGTGAAAGAATAGTAGCTCCAGTACTGTACCCAAAATGCAGGTATCAAAATGGTAAAAAATATTATTTTATTAAATTTACAGCTGTATTTAACTCATTTTCTTTTTTTAAAAGAGAAAAACAACTATTTGAATGAGAAATTAATGCATATCAATCTTGAAAGGTGTAATAGAAAATGCAATATACTGCTGATGCCACTTATCAGGCAGACATAGCTTCAAGGTATGCAAGGTAAATTGATGCAATTTCAAACTGAGATGAAAAAAAAAAGAAAAGCAAATGTAGACAAAACCATTCTACCAATGGAAAAGAAAAACATACGTAAACGTTTCTTTAATCAATAAAAATACAAAATAAAGCACAGATTCAGTGATTTTAAGAATCTTCGATTAAATGCAAACGAAATACAAATTTTAAGATTACCTTCAATTTGTATGTTCCATTTTCCTAATGAACCTCTATCTGTTAATACTCCAATACTTCTCACTACAAAATGATCTGCATTTTTGAAATTTCCCAAAACATGATCACCAACGACAATCCCAGTTCCTAATTTAATGTCTCCATCTGCCCAACGAATCCAGAATGGTAGATACACAGTGCAGTTTAGTATATCCGGAGTAGAAAAGTCTGTGTCAAGACTACCTTCTGCACGGTAGACAATGTACGAAGTGTCATAGAAATAGCTAATGATAATCTCATACAATGGTTTTGACGAGTTTCTGACAACAGAATTTGATAGAAGGACATGTGCACTGTGGCATGCCTTTAATTTAATCATTAACGACGTTATTCCACTAAGGTCTAGGTTATACCTATTTACGTCATTAGTGTAGTTCATGATATCTGGTGTATGCCATGATTCAACAGTACCGCTAACCTGGGTCGATACATTGGTTGTTATCTGTAAACCTTCAATATATAAACAAACATATATCATATTTATCGTAAATACATCGTAATACATAATATTGAATTACAGGCTCCTGACCTGTGACAGATACATAATAATGTGGCGGGGTTAAACATTTTTTATTGGCGCTGACCCCTCCCCTTAACCTAGGGTAGTTGTGTAGCAGCACAACACTAAAACAAAATTATCAACTTAGTTTAGAATATCTTTACTCGACCGATCGGCACAAAGTGCAAGAGGAAATTAACAAAAAGACACAAACTACTGATCTAATAGTACCCGTAGTTACTGAAAGCTTGATTAAAGATAATAAAACAATTAAATATTTATTTTTTTAAGACTGAAACTGATATTAGGAATCAATCCAATTGAAACGGAATTTTACAGTTTGTTCTTTTGTTGAGCTGTTACACAAACGCTCACACACATGTTTTACCCCGTCATATTGTTCATGTGCTTGTCTTAAGCCATGAGCCTGTAATCAAGCGTTTGACATTGGTTGCTACCTGCCATCATTTAATTTGTTTTGTTTATTGTTTAGTACAAATACGGCTGATGGTTTTATATGTATTGTTTTACATTTTGTCATCTAGGGCTTCTTTTTAAGCGTGTTAAACAGTATAATATTTGTTCATTGATAATGTTGAACTGTGACCTGTATTTGTTCCAATCTTGTCCAGTTATCTTCGATGGATAATTTCTCATACAAGTAATCATACCATATCTCCTCGTTTTTTGTATATTGAACTAAGTAAGTTAAGAAGGTTACCGCGGTGAAAGTCATCAAGAAAAATAACATTTATTGCACAAAGGAAGACCGAAAATCTCCAAAGGAAGATACGACTTCGATCACGCAAAAATGCTCATAGACGCCAAGTAAAATAAAAGATATATTACATGCAATTTAAGATTGTTTCTTAAATATCAACTATGCTCATTTGTCTCATCCTTTATAAATCATTGTAATAGTATTTGTAGTAGTTAAGGTAATAAAAAGGAGTTTTTGAAGAATTGCTTCGAAATAAAAATGATTTTGTGACATCACATACAAATGGAATTTGAGAAGCGAATTAAAATTTTAAATCAAATCGTAACTTACCACAAGCTTTAAAAGTCAGTAAACATAAGATTAGAATTTTAAACCAGTGAAATGTCTTGCAAACCATATTCAGCATGTGTTTACGATCCAGTATACGTTTGTACATTTCATGGAAACTTTATATCAAGGATATGCCTTTATATACTCGATGCTTATTTATTATTCAACATTTCCGAACGATGTGTACATTTAGTTTTAAAAAGGTTTAAAAGCTTACTTTATATCAAGGATGTCCCTTTATATACTCGATGCTAATTTATTATTCAACATTTCCGAACGATGTGTAAATTTAGTTTTAAAAAGGTTTAAAAGCTTACTTTATATCAAGGATGTCCCTTTATATACTCGATGCTTATTTATTATTCAACATTTTCGAACGATGTTCAATTAAAAAAAAAAGGTTCAAAAGCTTACTCATTTGAATTAAATGCATGGTTAACTTTGTAACTGTAAGGACGACAAACAGTATATTTGCCGAGAGTTAATGGTCACATATCAACATAAGCAGCATTCCCGTGTGTAGTAGGCAATGCAAATGAAAAATATAACAAAGAAGTTATTTCATTGTAAAGAACATTTTAAATGTGCGGAAATAAAGACCAGCAGTTTTGAAACTTAAGTAAACGATAGTTTCGTATTTATCTTTTAAATGATTCTTATAATAACCTTGAAAGGGACTCATTAGGTTAGCATACATTTTAAACCAGTGACTTTATGTCGACATATGTGAGAATGACATTTTATCTGTGCAGATTGCCGAAGTTATATCGACAAAACGCTGTCAATGTATTTGAAGAGTATACCAAAAGGGTTTATGATTTTCAAATTCCAGCTTGGAACTTTGGAAATTAATGTTTTCATTAACTTTATTTAGAAAATAGAACACTTCAAACAATATCATATATTTTTAATCAACATGCGTGTTTAGTTTCAGTTGGATCTTTGCGTCTTAAAATTTTTTGCAAATGAAAACAAAATCCAAGCGACATCTTTGTTTGAAATATTGATAGTCAATCCCTAGAACACATCAGCCAGATTATCCTAAACACATACAATCAACTCATCATAAATACTAGGAATAAAATTTTATATGCTAGACGTGGGTTTTTATTTACACACGACTCATCAGTGACGTTTGAATAAAAAACAGAAATATAAAAGCCTCATAATGTACGAAGTTGATAAGTTTTGATGACTAAAAGTTACAAAAGCTTTTGCAAAATACAACTAAGCTAATCTATTCTGGTGTAGAAAATCCTAAGCATTTCGAAAAATTCACAGACTTGTAAAGTTAATTTAGAAATATGGCAGTATCAATGATGATTTATGTCAACATATAAGTCCTCGGGGAGAAAACCTCAACCAACAGTGACATCTACCCATTTTTGTTTTTGTTACACTGAAGGTGTTCACGACAGGTTATACTAACTGTTTTTGTAGCATTTTTATTGTAATTTTTTTATTTTTAAAGCAATTCAGCTATTCGAATACACAATGTGTTGCTTAATGTGTAGTTTTCTTTCAAAACATTTGTAATTGGTGTCGTTACCAAATTCCCTGTTCCATTTTCCTCGATAGTTACATTATCGAATGCCTCTTATCATCTAATTTTGATTTGAAATTAATAATACGGAAGGTTCCTCTAGTGGAGTAGGGACTGCTTTGTCTCCTGGAATCCCTGAAATTTACACCGGATTTTGTTGGGGTTTGAGTAACTCAATTTTCAGCTGTCGGGTACATATGCGCAATTCATTTCAGGTAGGTGGTAACGAAAGCCTTTTCCTCAATTGCTCTGCTCATATCGGAAACTTGGATATGTATGATGACTCGTTTTGAAGCTTAGACATTTTCACATATGTGGTTAAATTTTCGGGTTACAAAGTGTGATTCGTTTTTCCATAATTTAGCACAACCCGAAAAGACTCCTCGAGATAAAAAAAATCCCTTTTTTCACACAATAATTTTTTTACATACATTCAATAAGTCCATAGTATTGGCACCTTTATTCTATGGTCCTCTGCTCTCCAAATCAGCACACATGGTTAAAACCAGTTACTTGTTAGAAATTGAAACATGCCCAATATCACTGCACAGAGATTGTTTGTTTACGCACCACTTGTTTCCCTCAATTTGAGGTGCATTAGGGATATTGACCCTGTTATTACTGCAGTTATTGTTATTGTTGTTTGGCTATCGACGTTGTTTTCTTAGTCCTGGTGGTGTTTTTTATTGGACTTTTAAATAGTAGGGGGAAAAGGCGATCTGAATTCTTTATATTTTTTAATATCTTTTAAATAACAAGGTTAGAATGCAATTGTCCGATCAAGAAGAAGATAGCATAGAACATTGTAGACCGGTAATTTGAAATAGTTTTGGTTAGATAAAGTGTAATGTGTATACCAAAATATGATTGAATACAATCTTTTTGAAAGCCTTAATTTTTGCATTTGCGAAATTTCAGATAGAAATAATGAACGTTATTTACATGCACATATCATATTTTTGTTCTTTTGTATTCTATGAAACACTTTTTTATAAACAGTCATATTCAAATCATAATATACATTTACAAAATACACTAACCTTAAATCTTCAAATATTCTTGTCGACAAATCTAAAAAAACAACTTCACCTGTCGATCAGTTATATATAAATAGTGAAATACAATGTAGTGAACAGTTTTGACCTGTTTACTAATTACTAGAATGAAGATAAATATCAATAATCGGCAATTTGTACATTTTACTTCTCATCTTACGTGTCTTACTGTCTAATATTTTTAAGATCATGGACAAGACTTGATGATCGAAAATATTAGGCAATGACATCATGTATCAGTGCAGTAACGTCGCGTGCTCAAGTCCATCCGCGTCAATTTCATACAACCGATCAACTATCCCAACGTTTTGTACGCTTAAAAGTAGTTATCTATCCCAACGTTTTGTACGCTTAAAAGTAGTTTTACTTACTTTTCCATTTCACAGCATATTCTGAACCCCATAAAAATAGAGATAAGACAGTTAAGACAGTTAAGACAGTTAATAGAGTTAAGACAAATTGCCGATAAAAAGAATAGACCTAGATGGCTCGTTTAATACTCTTGCTGATAAAGTCAGTATCTAAACAAAAATGCCATAATTCTAAATATACTAATATTTGGGCAGAATGATCAAATTGTATCATAAATAAAAATTTGATAAAATAAATAAATGCTGTTTTCGTGGTTGTAAAATTATCTTTTCTTTTTTCAACTTTATTTAATATCACAATTTCACTTCATTTGCCGAATTCTACACAAAGAGAGATAACTCACAAAAATAAATAATATAATTTTTGACATTTTACATAAATATATATTGCTATGTATTTACAGTTATGAGAAGTGGTGATCCTATATGTTATCGATACTATTAACTTATAGTTTTTTAATCTTGAAACTAGTAGCCATTATAAGGATGACGCGCTGTCAATTTAGCTCTTAACCGATACATTTGTCCACAATGTATCATTACGACCCGTACACGACAGTTGTACTTGAAAAAAGACATATACATCTACTAGCAATAAAGCATCATTTTATGTAATTTTGTCCTTTTGTCAATTTAAAGTTATTGTCCGATTGGTTCTCAGGGAGAATTTTCAAAAGGGGAAAAAAAAAGAATAAAACAATTAATTTTTAATATTTCGTGCAAACGCTAACTAAAATGTTTCTAAAAAGAGACTAGTTACCGTAGATAACACACCTAATATGCATAAATGACTTTTGTTTTAAAGTTATGCATTGAAAAGATAACGTAATAAATTGTTCTTTAAATTTTAAAAAAAGTGTAAAGAAAATCTTGTTGGCAAACAGAATTAAGAAGTTTAAATTGCTAAAATAGCGTTGAAGCATGTTAATGATAATTGATGTCGATCCTGATAAAGTAATGAAGGAATATGAGCTAGAAAAATTAAAATTTATTTGATATTTTCACGATCCCGATGGTCTATAGTAAATATGCATAGGATTGATGATAAATCACTTTTTAAGTCTAGCTTCTATTCTCATTTTCTTCTGATAAATTAATACGGCTGTGAGATTTATCCTATCATATGGTAGAATCCTCCCTAATGTTTGCGATATCAGGCACTGCAAAACAAGGATTCCGCGACCTATTTTGGATGGGCATTATTTTAGTGTTACTGGATAATTCTTACTGAATGATTCGTTCGAGTCAACAATTGCAGTGTGTGATAAAATACTACGTTATTATAGGTTTCTTTATTGATGAATTTTATCAGTCAAATTGTAAGAAAAGTACATTGCAATGACACCATGACACACACGCGCACCTCCTTATTTGTTTCGGTTATTTGAAAATAAGATAATAGTCACTCAATGGTGTCAATTCAGTTCATGTTGAAGGCCGTACGGTGACCTATAGTTGTTAATTTCTGAGTCATTTGTCTCTTGTGGAGAGTTGTCTCATTGGCAATCATATCACATCTTCTTATTTTTATATGTAACGACAACTAAACAGAGTATTACCAAGGAGTGGTACAAAATAAATACAGGTTCTAATAATGCAGTCAAACCAATTAACAAGTGATTAAAATGTAATGTAATATACTACGACAACGAAATGTAAAGAAAGTCAGTTATTAGATATGAGTACAGAAAATTTATTTTCTGGACATCGATTAAAATGATGTATTTACTTACCATAATTTTGATGTGAGCTATACAGATCACAATATAGACAAGAATATCAAGCTTGTCATAACAATAAAGTTATTTCGATAACTACTTTTAAAGTTTGATTGAAAAAATCTCATCACAGATACAATACTAACAATTGTGTACGCCAGACACGCTTTTCTTCTAAAAAAGACTCATCAGTGACGCTCGAATCAAAAAACGTTTAAAAGGCCAAATACAGTACGAAGTTGAAGAGCATTATGGACCATACATTCCGAAAAATGTTTGCCAAATACAGGTAAAGTAATCTATTCCTGGAGTAGAAAATCCGTTGTATTTCGGAAAATTCAAAGTTTTATTAACAGTTAATTTATAGTTATAACCATATCAATGGTGTTTCATGTCAATACAGAAGTGCTTACTATTAGGCTAGCGATCCCCTCGGCAAGGAATCTTCCAACAGCAGTGTCATAAATACATATATCCTATCGAACTTGAAATAAAGGATACAACAGATACAGTTAAGTCTGCCGCATATCTTGACTTACATTTAGAAAATGACAAGTAAGGTAGGTTGAGAACAAAACTTTAGGACAAAAAAAGATGATTTCAGCTACCCAATTTCCATTTCTATGTAGCAACATTCAAGCAGCGCCTGCATGTTATAATTTAAAAAAGCTACTGAGGTTCCTAAGCTTAACCATTTGTGCTGATGTGAAGAGCAAGCAGAGGACTAGAGAATAAAGGTGTAAAAACTATAGTGTTATTCAATGTTTGCAAAGTTCTGAATTTTCAAAGAACTTCTTGTCTGAAAAAAAGGGATTTTTGACATCGAGAGACCGCATCACAAAGGGCTTTAAAGGGAACGCCAAATCACGAAAAAGTAAATTTTATTTCGCACCCCGAAAACTTAGCTACATATATGAACATGTCTAAACGATCGATCATTATATATCTCATTTTACGATAAGGCAGAGGAATTGAAGAAATTGCTACCTTTACCGCCTGATTGAAATGAATTGCGCAGATTGACCCAATTTATGGACCTTATTTAAGAAGTTTTCAGACTTATTTTTGGAAGATTGCATCTTGTAAACAAAAGCAATTTAAGAAAATGAAGGTTAGTTGTCTTTAATAGATACTTAGATATAGCATCTGGTTCCAGATTGAAATTTGTTTTTAAAGATCAGCAACATTTTCTGCCTTCGTATAAATGCACGGGACTGAAGAATGGACACATGATCTGAATCAGATTGAGTCAATTTCAACTTTCAATACATAATCTAAGTGTACATAGTTTGTTTAAACAATCGTTTCCTATATATACCTCTATTTATCATTTTTAATACCAAGTCTAATGAAACAAAAATATAGTGTTTGGGTGCAGCTAAAACACAGTCTGATACTACAGCTGGCTTTCAGCTTAAAGTCAACAGAGACGATGCATTAATCTACGGTCATTTTAGAAAAACTAAAAGTAAGTAGAAGTCAAGTTTATGTTTATTCATATGATTCATATGAATATAAAGAGATGGTGGGTAAAAACCAATAAAATGATCCAGCGACACAAAAACCATTGTTGTTATACAGTTTTACTTTGTCTATACAGAATGTCAAGCCCTAAATCGCCATAGATATAAACAAGGTTTTAAATAAATTTAACAGAGCCAGGACTATAAGATATGCATGCAATCAGCACCAAATTTCCTGAATTATGCATGTATATTTGTGAGTTTTTTTTTGTGTTTGATTAAATAAATAGTTTGTAAAGCTAATTATCAAACTACCATAAAAACAAAACGGAAGCCTTTAAATAGAAGGACTTGTTAGAGTTGTATTTTGAATTTTTTTTTTTTTACATTATTATTCATTTATAACATGGATTACATTTGTTATTTCATATGTTACGAGTGATTCTTTATCAGTGTATATATTAAGTGCAAATCCAGATAGTTCATTTTCACTGTAATATACGAGTATTACTATAATTGTAGAATAAAGGATGACGGGAAAAACTGTGTTTGTTTTACGTTTTGAAAATACAAAATAATTGATTTGAATGTATTTTTTAACACAATTTCAATGAATATGACTTTTCTATGTACAATGTACAATGTACAATAATAGTCCTAAAATATATTATTAAAGCTACAGAATCTAGAATAAAGTAATTGAAAGCGATTTATTTTGACATATTGTGCGATGCATTATCACTGTAAGTGCGATCATTTCTGATTTTTTTTAGGTGCGATGAATTTTGATTGTGGTTTTATGTGATAATTGGACATACAGAAACTGACAATATTCATTTGAGGAATTTAATATTGATGATATTTACAATTAATAAAATCTAAACTTATCGTACATGCTTAACCACCGTACAGTTGATAGCGGACGTTGTGTGTTTTAAGCGATTAAGAACAAGCTGGGAGAAGCCGATATATGACATCAAAAATATTCTGAGTTATGTTTACAGTTTGTATACAAAAATATATTATACACGTTATATGCATGGTAAGTCATCAATATCAATTGACTTCCTGTACCAAGTCAGGAATATGACAGTTGTTATCCATTCGTTTGATGTGTTTGAGCTTTTGATTTTGCCATTTGCTTAGGGACTTTCCGTTTATAATTTTCCTCGGAGTTCGGTAATTTTGTTATTTTACTTTTAAGGCACACTCAAAATCTGTGTTGCCATGATGAAACGCTAGTAAAGCACTTGGCTTTGAATTCATTGAACAGACTTGCTACACTTACTTCTTAGGAAAAAATATTACATATTGTTAAATAGTAAGTGAACATGACACATTGAAGAACAGATTAAAATAGCAAACGGGATTACTTAACTTTACGAGTATTTTAATTCATATGTTTTAAACCAATAATTTGACCATTTATTAGCAGCTGTTCATTATAACAATTAAATAAACAGACAGAAACATTTTAAGAAATGCATGAATTGTTGTATTTGAATGCTTAATAACAAATCACAAGGTACTGTCTTTCTTCGGTGAAAAAGGAGAGGGTCAAACCATTAAAGCTTTTTAATTGAATGAAACGAAACCACAACCTGAACCATTTGTTTTGTCTTATATGAGTTTGAAATGTATCATTCCAGTTGAAGCTGAGATGGCAAATTAGTGGTTTTAAAAAAGTTATTAATTACTGTTGAGCATTTGCTGTTATCAAACAAGCTCTGAATTGAAAACTCATGTATAGGATCAGGATGTTGAGAATTGGCTGATATGAAAACTGTTGCTATGGACTTGGTATTATATCAATATGAATAGTTACTGATCTTTTCTTTTACACGTGATGTCATAACGTTACTTGAATAAATAAAATGTGTATTTCTCACTGACAAAGGGTTTTCGCTGAAATACATCTAAAAACTCTTGATTTTCAAGTCGAACTATGTGAAAGAGTAAGTTGTTTTTAATTTCGTACCATTGTACTTTTATTTATATGATAATAATCATGTTCACAACAGTTTAAAGTTGTTTATAAGGTTCAAAAGTCCAGATTTAAAATGCTAACAATTATCCGAAAATGTAATCAAATGTTTGAGGGGTTTGTATATTGTAACTAAAAGTTATTAACACATGTATCATCCATATTGTAACCTGTGAAGTTATACTGGAAGAAATCAATTTTGTACACATTGTATTTATAATTTATAAATATAGCGATATAAGTTTACGATTTTGGCAGAAGAATTGAAGAAAATGTGACCACTACCGCCTACCTGAAATTTAATGCTCATATTGACCCAAATGTTGTTATAATAATACCGTCCTCGAATGAGACCTGAGGAATGAATTTCCGGTTTGAACTTACACGAGCAATACTACGGGTGCCACATGTGTAGCAGGATCTTTTCGATCTTCTGGGATACCTGCGATTACCCCTGGGTTTTTTTTGGTTGGGTACCTGTTGTTCAGTCGTTAGTTTTCCATGTTGATTGGTAGACTGTTGTTTGTCTTTTGATCGTTTTTTTTTTTTTTTTTTTGCCATGGCATTTTGTTTCTCTTTAAAATCAAAGGCATGAAAAAAACAAAACCTCTGATGCCTCCCTACAATGGTAGCATGCATATAATTAGTTATGAAAGATAAGGTAATCTATGTGAATGCCAAGTAAGCAAGTTCATATCTTCCACAATGAATATTCTAATGCTTAAAGCGTAGCAAAAGTTACAAAACATACTTGTTTCCATCTACAATGTCTCTCATCAAATTATAGAGTCCCTTCTTCAAACCAGACCGAATCATATATCTTAAGTACAACACTTGAATTTTGATCAAAGATATCTGGAATATCAATACTATCAGGTTCAATCATGTGATACCTTGCAAATTGCGACTAATCCAGCTATGTATAGAAATTAAACCAACATCAATAGTTTCATGCATTATACAGGGTACAGAAGAGAAATATTTATTAAGGAACCAATTTCAACGCCGCAAAATTAGGTTTACATTTCGAAAAAAAAATATGAATAAATCTAAATGTATTCACCGTTTGTCATAGAATTCGTCAATCAGTTACAATATCAAGGAAAAAATGAAGATAGTTTAAGTTCCATGAAATACAAGCATTCATCAGAGTGTGAATAATTGAACACAGGATATCCTGATGAAATTATCAAAATGCTGGACTTTTCGATCGACAACAAACTTTGATGAGACTTACATGACTTATAGAGGGGTAAATGTAAACAACAATTTTAGATATTGAACAAAAGTCAATTGCAGAAACTTAATTTTGATTTTCGTCATGAATTGAAAAATACTCATGATTACATGCGCAGTTATCTTTCTTGGGCTATTGTCCAGGAATATGCTTTGTAATAACATTTCAAATGCAATCAAACCTGGAATATCGCCAACGAAAAGGTGAACTTACTGTGTTAAAATGTGTTTATTTAAATGCGGAATCTACATATCAATGAAAAATGACATCGTCTGAAGGCAAGAGATGTTGTTTCAACCGGAGAGGGTTGATTTATTGAATGTTTTTTTCTTCAGAAAACCGTATGCTCGTGTTCCAGGTCTTTGAAACGAAGCAAATAACCTTTGACTTTGAGCTATAATCGGATTGCATATTTGTATGCATTTCACTGGATGTTTGGTATATTCAATTTGATAAATGTGCATTTGTGAATTGGTAATTATTCATTAATAACGATTATGGTTGCATTAATTTTGATCAAATTCGAAATAAACTTTCAACAAGGATCCTACAGTGATTTCAAGTCCTTGAGTTTTCATTTGATACCAATTTTATCCAAAAAATTTACCTATTGACAAAGTTACAGCTTGCGTAGGAACTATTTTGTTTAACTTATGTTCTACTTTCTTGTGTGTTCTTTCTGACAGGGCCAGAATTAGTGGTTCTTCACCTATAAAAGCACCAAACTTGTTATTTTGATTTCTGCTTTATCTAATTTCCTTCTATGGTCTATTTCCAGCATAGAAAACACACATAGCTTTTGTCGAAACACTATATCACTGAATTAAAGTTCAAATTGGACTGGAAGAAATATATAGATAATAGTAGTGACCAATATGAGACTTTTTCAATTATTACCAGTTCTTATTTGTTCATATCTACTCCAATAGCAATGTTCGTACCTATATGTCTTATTTTTATCAGAGATTGCTAATTGATTATTGATAAAGTGGTCCAAACATAAAATATAATTCATAATTTTGTCCACCCTTTTATACATTTTTGAAAAGGAGTGTTCTTTGGTAAAAACCATACTTTTTTTGTAAAACCATGGATCAACAAGAGCAATTTATGTATCTCCAAGCTGGGCAATTTGCTAAACTAGTTGAAAATTGCATTTCAAGTGAAATTTTGGAGTTCCTATATAAGTATATATCAATTTCCTCAGAAATAAATGGTACACTAAGAAACCTAATAAAACATGAAAACTCACTAGATGAATTGACCAAAAGCTATATTTTTACTATAAACCAGTCATAGTTTACATGTTTCATTGATTCAGTCTTAAATAATGCAAAACAAATTAAACTTTAGGTTAAGTCTTAAGTATATGCATGCTTAATGACTTTCTAAAATTTGAATTTCACGTGCCTTTCAGTAATTAGGATAAAACCACTAATTCATATCTTTACTGATATGGTGGAGGTGAGCAACAATGAACAACAGCCGTATAGTTTATTTAGATATAAAAATCCCTGGAATGCCAAATTGTAGAAGATGTGAAATTGCTGACTTGGGACAATCACATAATTTTTTTTCTGATAAAAAAAAACGTTCCTAACTCTCATAACATTGATCTAGTTCTAAAATCAATCTGTAATACCAAAAAGAATGAAGGTTTCAACTACCAAAGAATTAGATATTATTCCACTATATTGATAAAATATCCTTCCAGTATTGATAAAAAAAAAGATTGATTGATGTACATGTACTGTATATGCCAATGAGACTATCCAACATGTTCGAAAGAATAAGGAATTTAACAACTTTAGGACACTGTACGTCCTTCGACAATGAGCAACAACGGTATAGATTAGTTAGATATAAAAAAAAAGGAATGTCTAATTGTTGAAGATGTGAAACTGCTGACTTGGGACAATCACATAAAGCATTGAAGGGATGAAACATGCTTGTAAGTGCTTTCCTCCTCATACCCGGGACAGAACAACTTATTAGAACAAGCTATACAAAACCAGCTGGACCTTACATTTGTGACTACTACTGAGGAAATATCAAAATGACAAGTTACTAATCATGACTATCTTACCTACACACGTTAGAAGCAGACCGCAAAATAAAACTTGATATAATATGGACAGGCAGTTAGATGAGACTCTTTTTTTTTAATTTTTGTTTTATAATTCAGTTATATGTCCTACACAAACCCAAAAGCAAGTCCAATGTATAAACTTGTCTTCTTTCCATGTTAGAGTCCATTTTTAGAGTTGTTTTTTTTTCGGCTCTTCCAAGCTTGATACTAACTTTGTTGTGTATCCTGCTGTGATGAGATTTTGTTTATTTTTACAATTGTAAAATATTTCCGTATTGCAGATGAACAGATTTCTTTATTTATTAGCTTGGGGATAAAAAAATATCATTTAAAAGACTGACCAGTGATAAAAAATGCAATGAAGGGCAGTGCATAGCTATTACTGCGTAGCTGAGATATACCCGTCATATGTGGAATGAAGGCTGGCTGATTTGGGGCGGTGGAGGGAATATTTTTGGTTAGACAAGACTTCTCATAAACCGAATGAAAACAAGAAGACTGGGCGTTATCTATCAAAATAATTTTCGATAGTAATTATTTTTACGGCTATGGTCTGACCGCTAAGCTATAAATTCCAAATTATATGCTATATATACAAATAATTTAAAATTTATAACCATTCAGTTACTCCAAGATGGTATAAAGTATATTACATTGTGACATATTTTAGAACACATTGTTTATCGTGTGAAGGTTGTAAAAAGTAAAATCACAAAAATACTGAACTCCGAGGAAAATTCAAAAAGGAAAGTCCCCAATCAAATGGCAAAATCAAAAGTTCAAACACATCAAACGAATGGATAACAACTGTCATATTCCTGACTTGGTACAGGCATTTTTATGTGTAGAAAATGGTGGATTGAACCTGGTTTTAAAGCTAGCTAAACCTCTCACTTGTATGACAGTCGCATCAAATTCCATTATATTGACAACGATGTGTGAACAAAACAAACAAAAACAATAGGTAAAAATGTCACAAATAAGGGTAAATAGTCTAATTCGGTAGGTCACATTCGTGAAAAGGGAACGGGATTGTAGTTACGACATAAGGAACATATCCGATATCATCTGTGAAACGGATATTCCATAACGGTCAACCAACTCGTGATGGCGTCCGTAAAATTTACAAAGTAATGATTTCAACTTCACCATTTGGAACTCTTGGTTTAAAAATGAAAATCCACAATTAGGAAGCTGAAATAATCTCTTTTGTCGTAAAATTTTGTTTTCAACCGACCCTCATAGTCAATTTCTAGATATAAGTCATAATCAAATGGCAAAATCAAAAGCTCAAATACATCAAACGAATGGATAACAACTGTCATATTCCTGACTTGGTACAGGCATTTTCTAATGTAAAAATGGTATACTTTATTAGTTTTGCAGAAACTATGTGGTTGACAGGAAATTCGACGTGACCTGTCCTATCAACTGTATTCTAACTACAAAAGTAATGAAATGTGAGTTGTAAGTTGATAGAACTTGGGGGATCAAAAAATGTCATTTAAAAGACTGACCAGTGATAAAAAATGCAATGAATGACCATTGCTTATATTATAAAAAAATGATATCAGCTGAGTGAATATTTCTCCGTCGAATTTCCTGAATCCTGATCTGTGGTAAAGCGTTTAGTTTTGCGCGAACTATGGTTGCTTGCGAAACAGTGGTTGACAGGAAATTCGACGTGACCTGTCCTATCAACTGTAATCTAACTAAAAATGTAATGAAATGTGAGATGTTAGTTGATAGAACTTGGGGGGTAAAAGAATTATCATTTAAAAGACTGACCAGTGATAACAAATGCAATGAAGGGCAGTGCATAGGTATTGCTACGTAGCTGAGATGTACCCGTCACAAGCGGAATGAAGGCTGGCTGATTTGGGGCGGCGGAGGGAATATTTTTGGTTAGACAAGACTTCTAACAAACTGAATGAAAACAAGAAGACTGAGCGTTATCTATCAAAATAATTTTCAATGGTAATTATTTTTACGGCTATGATCTGACCGCTAAGCTATAAATTCCTTACGAGACACAGAAATAAAAACAAATACCCGAAACCCGTTATAGATCAATAAGAAAAGACATCGCTACCGAGCAATAAAATGCAGCTGTCGAAACAATTATCAACAAAATTATATGCTATATATACAAATAATTCAAAATTTATAACCGCTCAGTTTCTACAAGAAGGTATAACGTAAATTACACTGTGACATATTTTAGAACACATTGATTATCGTGTGAAGGTTGCAGTTGGTATTCACTTTTAATTCACCTTAAAGACCTGTACCAAGTTAAGATAAACTGTCTGTAATTAAGTGGATGGTGGTGCTTTAACAGAGACAAAATGTCTGACTGAAAACGAATAACTTCAACAGAGAAAAACTGACAAATATACAATAAATATAAAATTTATTACCAAAAAAAAAAAAAATAAATAAATAATATAGTATTGCCCTTAGGAAATCATCTCAGCTACTTTTGAAAATATTTTAGCTAATTTTGAAAATATTTCTCTGTTGAATTCCCTGAATCCTGATCTGTTGTAAAGCGTTTAGTTTTGCGCGAACTATGTGGTTGACAGGAAATTCGACGTGACCTGTCCTATCAACTGTAACTACAAATGTAATGAAATGTGAGTTGTAAGTTGATAGAACTTGGGGGATCAAAAATTGTCATTTAAAACACCGACCAGTGATAAAAAATGCAATGAATGGCCATTGCTCAGATTATACAAATGATATGAGCTGAGTAATTACCCAAATTGTAAGAATTTTTAAAAGGGGGTATATGGGAGCCTTCAAGTCGTATGTGAGAAAAAAATATATATATATACATACAAAATATGATGTAATAACATAACGGTAAAGTTCGAATGTGTCTAGAAAAAAAAAAGAAACTCGTCACACGGTTGAATATTAGAAAACTATAAAGATCACATCTGTTAATTTTCATGTTTGCTTGCAGGCTCTAAATTGAAATACACATTTCTCGGCAAAAACGGAATCAAATAATACGAATTCAGTACATTATTGTAAAAGATAAGGCCACGTGTATCAAAGAAAAACAGCAACTCTAGATCTTCACAATGTCAACGTATATTTGTTCCGCCTAACAGAAGTTCCCCTGGAAACTTTGTTATAAACAATGTCATAATATCTGTTCCTGTTGGAACAAATATTCTATACCCTTTATTCCGTAAAGAACAAATACTGCAATATTTGTTCCAGTGGAAATAAAATTACAGAATAATTCTTCCGCTTGGAACTTATATTATGAAGGAACTTCTATTTCGTGACAACACGGCAGAATATTCTAAGAAACAGGTTAATCCGAATCGGATAATTGTCACTATACAATAGGCTTGAAGTTAAAATACGTTGTTTCGTCTGCTAACACGATAATATATAAAGATATGTCTAAATGTATCGCGAAAAAAAACAGCAACTCTTCGAAATGGCTGAATACTTCATAACAAGTAAAGTTTATTCATATAAAAGTTCAATTATGGTCACAAGTTCACAGGTAAAGTACATTTGTGTTTGAAAAAGAACATACATTAAAGTTCGATTATGTCCACATATCTATAATGACTCAGATATTGACAAAGACATTTGTGCTTTCCAAATCGTGTCCTTGAAAATCTGAATATAACGGCAATAACTGTCCGATGTCCACCGACCAAGTGTTTGATAAGATGGTCTTGAATATTAACAGATCCAGCGAATTACTAGCACCGATTCTAAAGGAATGACCATTGTATAAGCTAGAGATGTACCCACACTAATCTTATACATGTTTTAAACTTCTGATGAAAAAGTCCCAGTCTAAAGCGCTACAATTCTCTTTGACAAACAATGGATCTGAAAAACAAAAAGATGCTTCTCTTCCCTTCCTGATTTTGATAGCAGAGAAGGAACCAATGGTATGATAAGATTTGTAAAGTTGTATACTGATACCTTTATGAAAAGGATCTGTCTTAAGAGGATTAAAGGTGTAGAATAGTAAACAAATCAAGAATCTCAACATCTGTTACACTTAAATTACAGTATCATCAAAATGTTTTGAAACTGTAAATTCGCCACATCTAAGAAATTAAAAAAAAGCTACTTTTCAAGCCGTTTCTAGCATACAGTCAGTAAAGGTAGAGAAACACCTGAAAAGTAATAGGAAGGCGTACCTGAAAAGTAATAGGAAGGCGTGGTTTTTGATTATGCTCTCCTTGTATACGTTTGACAACGCGCATTATCATATTGAGAATGAGTCTATGGAGTGTCGATTCATTTGTCTAGTCAAACGGATGCAAGTAGTAAATCATATTTCAATCAATCAAACCAAGTTACATAAATACCTACAAAACGCGATACGTGAACAAGATTCATGATTGACGTCATGCAATATCACTTGGACCAATGCTAGCAGTCGTCTAAACTTGGAGAAGTTTTCTCCATGTTGAAGAAGTCACTTTGAATTTGAGATGAACGACCACAATAAAAGGATGTTGTGATATTGTTTCATGACTTGAAAAATCATATCCTTTCTAACATTTACTCATTTGTTTGCAATCGATATTGGTTCCATAATATTTTTTTTTTAGGATAAGACGTTGCTTAGTTTGAATGACTTGTTTGTCCTTGCTATGTTTCGCAAACAATAAAAACACCATCTTATAAAATTGTACATGTACTCTGATGATTTCAATCTTATTACTTCAGTGATTCTCGTTGCAGTTGTACATATTCAAAATTAAGCTAGTTTATATAAAGATGATAGTCGGATGATATAGAAAGAAAAATAAAATAAACTAATACTTGTCTTAAATTGATAACTGACTAAAAGCCCGTCTATTCCTATTCTCTCAAAAACATAATAGTTTTAAAAAATGTGTACATATACATTAAAATCGACAAATATCCTTAGGGACACCTGAAACTTACTTAAGCATTTGAACCGAAATATAGGAAATTAAGGCCGAGGAGCCGATAAACGAAAAGCATAAAAACGTTAAGTATATGTAGACGATAGTGATGATTTATAAGCCAAGTAACTTTTGTATGCATGGTATAGAACGTGATGCTGCTGAATGACAATAACTAAGTTATTATCATGATCTCTAAAGTATCGTGCAAAGTTTACTCAATACAACCTGATGCAATATCGGTTTCATATCGTACATGGTATTTTCTTTTTTTCATATTTTTTTTTTTTTTTTTTTTTTGGCTTTGGTTTATGCTTTCATGATTTGACCTTCTAATAATAGGGAGTTATTGATAGATGTTTGGTACTCACTCTTTAATGTATACACAAATTGTCTTGTTTCGGGAATATTTATTTTTGAAGACTACATGTTCATGTAGACCCTTTTATTGTCATGATACTATCACGGAGAAGGCACTCTACCATGCTTTGGGGATCAACTAGTGTTTAAGTTCTCAATCCCCCCTTTTAGTGGATCATGATAATTCATATTCGCATACTGAGTGATATAGGTTCATGGTTAAAATACCTTTTCTTACTAAAGTAATGAGAAACATCAATGAATCAAAAATCATTATGATTCGTATATATATAGATTATACCACATAATACACAATAGCTTGTTGGTTATAATATTAACGACAAAACATAATTACTCTTTCAGTATTGAAAACGCAAATCGAACGGGAAAATTAAACTATCAAAAATTTATAAACTATATTTCAATTAATGTGGGAAAATGACAGAATAAATTGCTTTAATAGTAAGATGAAAATTTTAGAAAAATAAACAGAACAGTTTAATAGGAAAATAAAGTGCAATAAATTAATCAATGTTTTGTAAATAAAAATGTTGATCCTACTGGTCAAAATGCAGTAAGGCACTGAACATTCATCTTTTATAAAAGGTTAATGCGGCATGATTTTAAAATGTTTGTTTATTCTACATTACTGGAAATTTTTATTTCTCAAAAAAGTTCGTTTTCCACTGAAATTAAGAATAAAAATAAATACAACACTGAGTTTAAAAAAAAATATGCTTGTTTCTATATGCGGTTGAAAAAATAGATTGTTTTTGCTTATAGAAGAAAACACATATCCCTCACACATAAAAAATAATAATGGTTGTTATGGACGAATAAAACAACCTCCGCTTGCTGCTAGAAGAAAAATTGATTACATTTGCCTAAAACATGACCAAATGTATGTAGAAATTAAAAATTATAAAAATAATGCTTCATATATTAAATTTCAGTTATTAATAAACTGTTTCAACATTATCATAATTTCAGCAAAAGTCAGTATTATTTGTATATTTTTTCTTACATTTAAAATTCAATACGTTAAAATTGAGAATGGAAATGTTAACCATTTATCATGTGTATATTCCGTTTCAAATTCGTATGGCATTTGTATGGTTTTTACAAAAATGTTTTATAAGTTCAACCTCGTACCGGGATTTTGTGCATCACTGAAATGAATAATCGAAAACAAAATAAATTAGAATCATGATCTAAAGAACTGTTTTCTTGATATGGTCATAATTATAAATTAACTGTTTACAAAACTTTGTATTTTTGGAATACTAAGGCTTTTCTACCTCAGGAATAGATTACCTTAGCTGTATTTGGCAAACTTTTTAGGAATGTTTGGTCCTCAATGCTCTTCAACTTCGTACTTTATTTGGCCTTTTTAACTTTTTTTGATTCGAGCGTCACTGATTAGTCTTTTTTAGACGAAACGCGCGTCTGGTGCAAATACAAAATTTCAATCCTGTATATACGATGAGTTTATTTAAAGTAATTAGGAATATCTACTGAATCAGAAATAACCACGATTTGATAATATAATCACGACTTTATATACTAAATACGAACCCTGTCGAGCATTTTAGAAATGGAATTAATGCACTATGAAAGTATGGATAAACATTTCAAATTCTGATAAGAAAATTATAGATTGTTAGTTGCTTTCATCAAACATTTTGAATACAAACCCTGTATAGCATGTTAGAAACGAAAAAAAAAATAATAAAAATGAAGCTATTATTATATTTCAATTAATTGGAGGAAATGACGCGAACCCTGTCTCGACTTATAACATACACACGTCCATACGGAGGAGTTAAACTAGTGCTTTGACATCTCAACAGACATCCCTTCGATCTCGAACAGTGACATGACAAAAGATACAGGTAGTACAACAAGAATGGAAGTGACAAAACGATTTATTTCCACTTAAAATTGGGAGAAAATAAATACAAAATTGAGTTTTAAAACGATAAATGTTCCTGTATTTTTATTGAAATACTTTTCTTTTTGTAGAAAAGTCGAAAAAAATTAGTTGCTTGTCTCGAGAAAAAATATATGATCATGCCCCAACAAAAGATGAATGTCCGATAACTTGATATTGATAATAATAGTCCAAATTATGTAGTGACTGGCATGTGTCTCTGCAATTCAAAACTAAATATCCAAGAATAAAGCATACTTTGGATTTTACAATATGCCATAAGTTACTATACTGTTTTCACAATGTTTCTGGGAGATGAAACAGCATTTAGATAAAAATCTGCAGTGTTTACTCGTTGAGAAGCTAACTAATGGGTATGGATTGTAGGTCAGATTGAGCTGCTTGTATAGTTTTATTTCTTCAAATTTTCATATGAGAAAAAACGTTTACAATCATGGCATACATCATACACGAATATGAGTTTTATCATTTATATAATATAGTTATGTCGAAATTAAACAATGAGTATGCATATTTGAAATTGAAATTGGTAACAAAACACCACACAACTGACATACATATATCGTGGTAAGAATGCATGTAAGACTATGTACACGTCACCGTTAGGTATCTTTCGGTTTTCTTCTAATCATTTGGTTTTGCTTCATTGCCATAAATATTGTGATGGTAGGTTGATGTCTTTAAGACATACAACGTAAGTCAAACTTCCTCTATCGTCATATATTCTATTAATTTTGTACATGCCTTTATGTTTGTCTTTTCAAGAATTAAGTTTTTTATAACAAACGTTTGGTAGCAACCTTTAATATACTGACGTCTCAATTTGTCCGGAGATGAATCAGAGCCATACATATGGTATGGACATATATCTATTTTTAAAACTATAGTTCTTGAGCTCTAGACGGAAAAAGTAGAACATCATTTTTAAGGATTTAGGTTGGCCTTTTGTGTACCAATGGCAGGTGAATGAAGTTAATTAAGGGTATACACATTTTTTATAATTGATTTATGAATGTTTCGTGTATTTGCAAAGTGTATATTCATAATATAAATTTGACACACAGGGAAACCCCGGTGTAAATTTTTGAACCCGAAGTCACTTTTTGTACTTCTGTGTTGATATGAATTATCATTGATATGGTCATAATTATAAATTAACCGTTTACAAAACTGAAATGTTTCGAAATTCGTAGCATTTTCTACCTCAGGAATAGATTAACGAATCTGTACTTGGCAAAATCTTTCGGAATTTTGGATCCTCATGCTCTTCAACTTCGTACTATATCTTTTTTATCTTTTTTATTCAAGCGTCACTGATGAGTCTTTTGTAGTTGAAACGCGCGTCTGGAGTACACATTTTAAATTCTGGTATCTATGATGAGTTTATTTTCAGGGGCTCAAAATACCATATGACACTAGTATTAGATCTGCTCACAGGAATGGGCTAAATAATAAGTCTACTAAATGGCTTATGTCATTATATCCTGAAACTGAAATTATATATTTTTTTTTTTTCGAAAATTGAGAAGCCAGATCTAAACTTGTCCTTAAATGATAAAAACATCCAAATATATATATATATCTCAGAAGCACTTTCAGTAGTGACGGAAAATAGAAGTACTATATGGATCATATTATTACATATTTTATAAGTTTAAAGAAAGGCATATATGTTTTGCGTACACTTAAATAACGACTGTTTTGAAATGATTTTATAAAACTTATCTTAGTCTTTATTCCATCCATTTCGTGAATATGCCATGTAAATGAAAGACCATTGCGGGATATGTAGTTCAAATAAATTGTAACATGTCTGCCAAATTTCAAGAAAACTGAAACTTTGTGATTTTGAATGGACGAAAAAGAAAATTACAGATGTACTATAATAGAATCAAAAACTTCCACCTGAGTATGTATGTAATATTGTCCTCCCTTGTGTACAAAGAACAATAAAAAAAAAAAAATAAACGTTTAGAATTTCCCAATTTTGAACTTTCCATTTCTATGTGGCAACATTCCAGCAGGCCATTTAACACGATATTCCAGGGCTTTCCTATCATGATTTCCTTGAGAGAGTGTTGCTGCTCACAAGGAAGCTATTAAACCAAGGGTATCAAGTGGTAAACTTTCGAAAATTTTACGGATGTACTATCCACTACACACACTTTTTTGTTAGTGTCTTTATATATGTTTACACAGTGTAAACTGCTGGATCCTAATTTTTGTCACAAAAACCAATTATATCTTTTGAGTTGCTCATCCAATTTTATCAATATACTGTGGATTCATTTTTATTCGTGGTATACTAATTTTCGTGGGTTTCATGGGTCACAGAGAACCACGAATTTAAGAATTCAACGAAGAATAATCCCAAGAAATGTGTATGGTATGGCGTCGGATGATTATTTCCGGTTACTAGTATGTTATGCAGTTCTAGTATAGTGTTGACTAGCGATAAACATTGTAACATAACACGTGTTTTTATTGAAAGAAAATACAAGTATTTTGACTAAATCAATAATAAATATATCGAATATCAGTGATAATTTACTTTTTTAAAATTGATTAAAACTGTTCATGTAAAATAACTGCAAGTCGTTAATTACCGTGTCATAGTTTGGTTTACTGGTGATTAAAAATCAATAGGATTAAGTACGGGGATTTTGCCCGTAGGTAATATTGTTTATAACAGGAACATTTATTTTCAGACCTTTTACTTATATGACTGTTTATTAGATCGTGATTAGTGACATGAGCTTTAAATCATAGAGTTTTGAATGCCTTATAAAATTCCGACAAGAATTTATAAATTGTAAAAAAAAAAATAATTAGTTGTCTCTGTCCATTATTGTAATAGAAGTTTTCAATGAACACTTTAACCTAGAATGACCAAGCGAGGATTTTGACAATTCAAAACTTTTTCAATGAATTCCTTCTTTTTTGTTTGTTTTATTATTGATCAAACCTAGGAGGTTATATGATCTCCTAAATCGAAAAAAAATCCACGAATTACGTATCTGATTTTTTTTTTTTTTTTGTAATCAGCGATCCACGAATTTACGTATACCACGAAACGTCTTTTTTTCTCTATCCACGAAAATTGATACCCACGAAAATAAATGAATCCACAGTAACGGAACTATAAACAAGTCAAACAAGTAGGAAGTTTAGTTAGCTATACAACCAGGTAGAACCCACCATTTACATTAGAAAATGTCTGTACCAATCCAATTCAGAAATATGATAGCTGTTTTCTGTTTGTTCATTTTCGATGATATAGTCAAACGTTTTTTATGGACTATTGAAATAACCTTGGAGTTCAATACTTTTGTTAATACTTTTTCCAAACAATGGACTTCTCTACCCTTTACAAAATCATGTATACCTTATTTATATCTTAAAGATCAAATACAATTTGATAACAAACATTTTCAACAGTCAGATGGCATTTCTATAGGAACCAATTGCGCTCCTCATCTCAAGGCATTTTGCCTTATTACATATAAAGCAGACTTCATAGTTCATCTAGTTCATCAAATAAGATATCTCCTTGTATCTGGGGGAAAACCAATAAAAGTAAAAAGTTACAAGAATGAGCTCATCTTAAACTTTAACTTGATATCATCGAATTTGTAAAAATAAACATTATTAGAGATGATTATGAATCTGTCATTTATTTTTGTTTTGACCAGGACGCGTCCTTATTTAAATACCAGGAATGATTTCTTTAACCAGCATAATGACACTCAAATGTATTTTAATGCGCATTGGAAGATACCAATATTTCAGGAAAAAAATTCAACAAGTCTGAATTTTTAATAGATAAGAACTTTATATTAGTGGGTTACCAAGCAAATCCCCCGCCACTTCAAAACCCAACCAATTAAACAAAAAACAAAAAACACGCACTTAATACTTAAAGACGTAAATAATGATTTCACCTTCTAACAATGCATAGATTATTTTAACCAGCATTATTACACTCAAAAGCATTTTAATGCGTATTGGAAAAAAATAATAGTTCAGGGAACAAATTTAAAGATGTAAATCACGATTCTTCCAACTTCTAACAATGCATAGTTAACTATTATATGTCTGAACACTTTTCTTGTCAAATAACATTTTTTTTATACGACTGGCAAAAATTAATCTTTCATCATTAAGTTTATCTAGTAAATTATTTTTATCCTTTGTCAAATGATCACAAAGGTTTAGATGGGTATAGAAATATGGTCGCCTTAACATCTTTTGTCTAACAGGAAACTCATATAAGTTTGGCTCTGTCGGATGACTTTATTTCATACCCGAATTTTGGCGAAAAATCTGCTGATCATTAAGGGACACTGAAACTCTTTCTGTATGTTTAAGAAACATTGCATCATTTATTTGAGGGGTTCGTAACTGTATCTGTCTGTTGAAGGGCAATATTTCTGTCCAAATTCAACGTACGCCCTTTTTCCTCAACGGTATTTCACGCTTTTCGCCCGAATGTTGTTAGACCCATTTTTGCAGCATCTACTTACTGGATATATTGTAGATGAACAGAACTTAAAGGTTGGCTAGGATAGAGAAATATGGCAATCTTTGGACTTATTCATCCGACAGTAAATCCATGCTAAATACGGGCGTCCATTTGGTAGTGAGGAATGTGTATATACGCAGCCACGTCCAATTAAAATGAGGACCTTGAATCCGATGTTTTGTGAAGGGAGTGAGGTAGGGAGAGTACAGCTGTCTCTGCATGTTGAAAAACCCTTGCAACAAATCAATACCTGTTGCAAGACAAAATATATGTCCCAGTCGAAAATGCCCTCCTTTTCCTTGGATTTTAGAATTTTTATTATATTTTTTTTCTAGTTGCTGTCGAAATCCATCCTGGTTGACACACTATGCAGAACATATCTATTGTATCATTGTAAATTTATTCTCGGTCTGAATAGGTTTTAATAAGTAATCGATGTAAACGCTATACATTCGATCTTATGTGACGCCAGTTTCGGCCTTGCATCATGGCAAAACGTAATAGGCGGCGGGGGAGGGGGGGAGCTGAATGACTTCCATTATAGTCTTTAGTGGGTAATGCCCAGGATGGCAAATTAAGATAACTTTCCTTGGAAATGACATAAAAAATAAACACTTACACGCATGTGAGAGGTTAATCAGCCAACTACACAAATATCAACCAAAGAATAATTCAGTTGTTATTAAAGGTGTACATATTCATTGGCGGAACAAGATTTGACTAATTTTACAAACACCTGGGTTCAACTTTGAATCTTGATTTAATATTTGCCAATAATGTTATAAACCCTTTTAACTTTTTACTTACGTTAAAACTGAAAAAGTAGATCTTCGGGTTACAATGAATAAGTCGAGACATCGAATATAATCGACAAAACAAATAGTTACCACAGTTTAAGGTTAGCAGTCAAATCGGTTTCACAAAACAAAGAAATATAATCCTAAACGACCAGATCAAATATTAATATTTGTACAGATGACAAGGTACAAACATTTTTCGTGAAAATACGACATGGTTTAACACGTCTCAAGGCGGTTTTGACAGTCCACTATAAGACTTCAAAGGACACAATCAATATCATGGTAAAAATCGTTTAAAGCCAGTGCTTTTATTAACACAGATAACATCTAAAAACATGTATGTCAAATTACATATTTATGAAGAGAAATTTCTTTATAAAGCTACGACTAACACATATAGTAAGATGATAAGTAGTATACACATACACTCATTTAACATAATATAGTAATAAACAACATTACAATTTATTTTATGCAAAATACAAAAAGGTGTTTCATATTGAAAGCTTATAGCATGTCAATTTATCAAAATATTTTGTATGTAAAACATACGAAGTTCAAAGAATCTTGAACTGTTCTGTCCAACCAAAATCTTATTTTCATACGATAGAAATTTTTCATTCCAAAATTGAAATATTCATGACATGAGAAAAAGTTTCCACATTTTTTCAGTTATTTGTGATGCAGTATAATATAGTAAAATAATTCGTAATAAAATAAATAAGCACATTTTAACATAATTAGAAATAAAAAAAAATTAGACTTCCTCATTTTTATGCAATAAAATTGAGAATGTAAACAGTGAATGTGTCAAAGAGACAAAAACCCGACCAAAGAGCAGAAAAACAGCCTACGGCCACCAATGGGTCTTCAATACAGCGAGAAAATCCCGCACCATGAGGCGGGCTTCAGCTGACCACTAAGCAATAATGTATGCTAGTTCAGAGGAAATGGACGCCACACTAAACTCGAAACATAAATGAACCAAAGTTTAAAAAAAAAAAAAAAAAAAAAAAAAAACAACAACATACGACTAAAAAAGGCCAGAGGTTCCTGTCTTGGGACAAGCGACATGCGGCGGGGTTATACATGTGTTGTGAGATCTCAACCCTCCCCTATACCTGTAGCCTAGCCAATGTGGAATAAACAAACACACAGCAATACGCACAGTAAAATTCAGTTTAAAAGAAGTCTGAGTCCGATGTTAGAATAGGTAACAGAAGCAACTAAGCAAAATGACAATGATCAACATAAAATAACAAAGGACTACTAGCAAATACTGACATGCCAGCTCCTGACCTCAATTAAACTGAAGTTGTTTTCCCTATAAGTCGCCTTACCAAAATTTTGATTTAAAATTTTGCAGAACTGTTTGAAAAAAAAATATCGTTCAGGTGCAGATAGAACCATAAAAGCTTTTCGGATGCACAACATAGATTAAGCGTTGTTTACATTTGAAGGTGTACATGTAATGAAGTATTATATACATCTTCAATAATAACAAAAAATAGATTAATCGATGGAGGTTACGGAATCAGAAGTATAAAACTATCAGCATTAGAGATATAAACAACGGTACACAATACTACAGTAAACTCACGACAAGTCGATTTTACTGGGACCCTACATAATTATTCGACTCATCCGAAATTATATACATCCAACGTAGCAAGGTAAATCGCTTACCCGTTACTTTATCAAAAATGTTAATGTCAACTTAATTTGTTCATGTTCAAACTTTTTTAAGTTCAATTCCATCTGCACACATGATATTGAAATATTAAATTCAGTTCATCAAATGATATGGAGAAAGTACCACAGTACCACATCATACTGAACAGTGTAATGTTTTCAGGTCATGGACTATGAATGTATTCAAAATTATTCTACTTGAGAAGGTTTTTTTTTTTAATTTCTTTCATCCATATAAAAACAATCCTTTCATTCTCAATGGAAGATCTTAATTCGGGTTTTCTAATTCGTTCAGTTTTATTTCAGCTACAACAATATACAATATTTCCATAAAACATAATTTTCACGTTGAGACAAATCAAAGTTGTAATTACTCTTATAAACACTATAAACTTTTGTTTTTCTACTATACACACATAATGATTGACATGATGGTATTGTTAATTAAGGAAAGTCTTTTCGGTGTTAAATATCGTCATAAGATTTGAATATTTAAGTAAGGTAAGTAATTTCAGGAATATATGCATGTGCATGCATCATAAATATAGAAGTGTATAGTGCAAATTTAAAACATATATTCATCTATTCTAGATCTTCCCTCATACAATGAAAAAACAACTCATTGAACAGAAGAACATAAATTGATTTCATAAAAATTAAGAATGTCTGCTGGATTACGTCTTTAAAACATATTACATTGTAATAGGTCAATAAAATAGTATTTCGATATCAGTTTCAAATTTGTTAAATGAGCTTTTTATAAGTTTTGCATTCACACAAAATAGTGTTAAGAGTCGTTTGCTGTTTCTTAAGGACATACTAGAAATATACACTAGGTCAAAGCTATACTACATGATCAGCAAGGAACATTTTTGTTTTAATTTGTTACAACAACTCAATGAAACATGCATTGTAATTGCAGCCTATGAAGCTACTAAGCAGGTATAATTCCGAAAAATTAACATAACCATTGGAGAAATAAAATATATTCAAGGCTATGAAACATTTCCTATGCAAATGACATTGTCAACATGTTGAGCACAAACAATATTTCTGGACCTTAGCGTAATCACAAGAGAGCAACAGTGAAGTATATCCCTTGACCCACGTTTTTGAAAGCTTTCTTGAGGGTGCAAAACAAACTTAACGCCATATAAAATATATATCATAAGCTCAAAATATTCCTTCTGATGAATTCAAATATTGTTGTCATTGCTAAGCATTTATACTGATTGATAAACTTAATCCTGAACACAGGATCATGAATATCACGTAAAGGCCATACCATTTACATTTATAGACATACATATATTTGTGAAACATTATAGATATTCCAGTAACAATGATGTCCATTTTGTTGAAATTGAAAATAAAAATATTCCCAATTGAAATCTTACAATAAAAAACCTTTCTTTTAAATAGATGAGCATCATTTGTCTTTCAAACAAAGTAGCTGAATATATCACAAAAAAATCATCCACAAAATTATTTGCCACAAATTAGAGACAATTTCCAACCGGAACAAACAAACAAACATAAACAACAAGCGAAACAAATAATAAATATACGAACAACAAAATAACATTAACAATCAACCGAAGTTAGAATTCAAATCCATTCTATAATTAAACATATATTTCACAAATACATTGTCTAATTATGTTTGGTATGTCTCCATTCAATGACGTATTGATGATAATTTTTAGAATACAGTTTTATTCTAAATGTACAAACCTAATGGTACCTGTGCCTAGTCATATTAAAAGTGGATTTGAATTTTGTTTTAATTAGTTTTAAAAAGCAATAATCACATGAGAAAAAAATATTCTAAACATTTATCCATTCAATTATGTAAAAATGCACAGAAAATTTAAAACTATATAAAAATAAGGAGATGAGGTATGATTGCCAATGAGACAACTTCCCACCAAACTTCAAATAAAGTGGATGTACGCACTTATAGGCAACCGTACGGCCTTCAACAATAAGAAAAACCCATACCGTATAGTCGGCTATAAAAGGGCCCGACATGAAAAATATGAAACAATTCAATTGAAAAAACTAACAACCTCATTCATAACATAACAAAACAATTAAAAAAGGAAAATATGACAGATATGAACCAACGACAACCACTAAACTACGGGCTCCTGACTTGGGAAGGCACATAAAGAATGTGGCAGGTTTAAACATTTTTGTGAGCACTCAACCCTCCCCCAAACCTGGGACAGTGGTATAACAGCACAACATAAGAATATACTCTAAAAATCAGTTAAAAAAGGCTGAACTCATCAAATCGATACAAAGCAGAAAAACATCAAACATACACACAGCCCGGACATGGCAGGTTATTTATCCATCCCTCATCCCTTACAACAAAAAGGACACTAAGTACAGAACTGAGAGTACTGGCAGTTACTGGCAGCTAGTTCAAAGCCAATAACAACTAATAAGAATCATGTATCAAATACTAAAATATCAATCAGTACACATCCCACATCCAATGGATTTAGTGTAACGATGTCATTAACAGTCAGAGAAAAAACATGACCTTGTGCAATACTAAAATAAAGGATTGACAGATTGAAGTACCGTTAAAGTGCATATGTGTATAACAAAACTATTGGTATGATTTTAATTTACTGATAGCAAAATCAATATTCATACCAATAAAAACAATATTGAAAGATCTAATTACAGTGTTGAATTGGTAACCTTTTAGAATAAGTTTGTTTAAAGGATTGAAAGTTTACCCGGATCATTTATAAATTGTAGGGCTTGGTGTACAACTTCACCGTATAATTTAGGATGTGCTATTCCGTCTGAAATAAGTTTTTTACAGGTAAAGCCAAACTCGCAAATCAAATCTTTGTATCTATATAAGAATTTAGTAAAACTTTTATGTAATACATGGTAACGAAATCCCTGACTTAATAATTTAGCAGTAATACATAGATCACGCTCATTGAAATTCAAAACGTCACTACAGACACGGGCATAACGAACGAGTTGGGATGGTTATTATATAAAATTTATTTTCAAACCTATAATTTTGCAGGGAAAAAATGACGAAACCAATTCTTGGTTTGACTATTTGTTTTGACAACATATATGATTCATATTTCAACAAACAGTCGTTATCACAAAGAGTACTCATAGTACAACCTTACTAGTCGGCTTCTTTTTGTACTTATGTGAAGCAAAATTCATACAAAACCTTAAAAAAAAAGAAAAAAATCATATTCTTTCAATTACACTCAAAGATATATTGATGATGGTCTGTTATTAAATAACCCACATAACAGTTTGTTGTTGTATCTTGTAAATCCTAGTCTAGATAAAATTAAGGATACTACCACCACATACGATCTGGATCTTTTTCTCGGTATTGACACAGGTTCACCACTTCAAAATAAGATCAATGACAATGTGATGATTTCAGCTTACCCATTGTTAACTTCCTTTATCTCAGTAGTTGCATGACTTCTGCCTCATCACATGGCACTCTCACATCTCAACTAAATTACTTTATGAAGGTGCATATAAACAGGGTTATGCTCTTGACGTTAAATCTTTTACAGAAAGGATCTAGGATCCATACTTGGAAGTTTTACGATCACATCGACAAATTGTTGACTATATATATGTATCAGATCACTAAATTCATGTTGTCGCGGTCTTGGATCTTTATATATCTGAATAGTCGTCTTATCTTTAAAAATACCGATAGTGCCATATTACCTATTCAGATATTATAACTGTGGATTCGCTAGACGGTTGATACACTCTGTGGGTTTGTAAAGAGTTCATGCGATTCCCTGAGTTTTTTTGTTTTTGTCTTTTTTTGTTTTTACCTTGATCAGTATTAACTAAATGGACTTACAAGATTCGAAGATAATTACTTTACAGTTGTCTCTAAATACTTAATACGAAATAATTTGTATAAGCAGCTCTTAAAAGGAATTAAAAACTAATAAAAAAAAAATAAACAATTGCAAATGATATCCTTATTAAAGACTGTTTACTGTCAACTGGTCGTTTAAAAATAGCATCCAAGACAAGCAGTTTTCCCATTGTAACATTTACTATAAAACCTCCATCCGACTTCAATATGATGTGGAAGGTCAGTCACAATATTTGATCCAAACGAGAGTAGTTCACATCTAAAATTGAATAAAAACTGTTGTTTTAAAGAATACAAGTATAATTTGATTTTGAGAAAACGTATTTTGTACTAGGACCAGTTAATATTCCAATCTTAGTCCTTTTGTCTTAAATTGATTATTGTCTATTGTCCATTTTACTTCTATATATTTGCAGAAAAATTTCTTCAAAATTCATTTTATCATATTAATGTATGTTAATATATTTTATATACGAACTCTGACTATTAATTTCATAATTTTCGGTCTATAATTAAAAAATTTCCACATTAGATCTCTATGTAAATTTTATTTTTTGAAGTGATGATTACCTAATGGAGTAAGTATAAACAGTATAACAGCCTTCCAACCAAAACAAAAACAACATACATGTGCTTTGAATGTTTGTTTTTTTATACCATGTGACTATAAAATTGAGAATGGAAATGGGGAATGTGTCAAAGAGTCAATAACCCGACCAAAGAGCAGAAAACAGCCGAAGGCCACCAATGGGTCTTCAACACAGCGAGAAAATCCCGCACCGAAGGCGGGCTTCCGCTGGCCCCTAAACAAAAATGTGTACTAGTTAAATAAAAATGGATGTCACACTAAACTCCGAAACATATAAATGAAGTAAAATTTAAATATCAAAGGACACTGATTACCACTTTATAGTTTTGATAATTGATTTCTTGATATTTCATAAGTAAACTTACTTATATTCATAGATGTTTTTGGAATTTAAAGTCATTATTACTAGATTTTTTTATTTTCTTTTTTTTTTTTTTTTTTTTTATTCCTTACAAAGGTTCTTTCGTAATCTTTGATTGATTAAATATTTCTATAACTTAAAAAGGACTATACAAAAGCTTTTTTCATGCTTTTAGCATGGCGAGTTTCATAACAAGACAAACAGGCTCTGAAAAGTTTATTAAAAAAAAATAAAATTAATATACATTTAGTTATTATCAATGTGCAAAATGCACATCTTGGAAGAAATAATTTAAGAAAATAAAATAAATAAAAAAATGCGGTTTTTTTTGGAAAATAGGAAACTTCTTATTTTGAAAGTAGCAATTTAATAAAAACCTTTATGCCTAAAAAAAATCTCTCATGTTTTTTGTATTGTTATAAATTGTCTCCCCTACTTAAATCTAAAGAAATTGGCTAGATTAACTGCCTTCCTGCAGGATATGGACAAATGTGTCATTCAAGTGTAACATAAGAGCATATTTCGTTTACTTTTTACGGGATTACCTGATTTTTTTGTGTTAAAAAAGTATGTCGTAGCGCTATATTTAGTGAACTAAATACGTAATAAACCATCACAATTGCATTGTAAATTTTTAAACTTTTTGAAAGACAAATTTTTAAACTCATGTTCACGTAAAATCCAAAAAGGCTTCAGCTATCCTACTTTGACAATCGTTCATTAGAATGTCAGCTTGTGTTGTCCCATCATATATATTCAATTTTCTTACAGCATTTAGTTTCTTCCATTTTGTCTCTTTATTCCACAATCCTTGATAAAATTTGTAATTGGTTGAAAATGTACTTGTTCTGGTTGAATTCGTACATAACGTGACTGGAGTTGGGGAATTACAGAGCCGAAAATAGGTTACGGATACTTGTCTTTAATTAAAATCCGTAGGTTGGTGAAATAATCGTTTCTGATTTTGTATAACTGCATTGGATTGTTGTAACACGAGGCGTGTCCCTAATCTTCTTGCATTTATGAAGAAAAAAGGTGGTTCTCTATTCAAATATCGTAAGTAAAGGATAAAACAAAATGGTCAAGGAGGAAGAAAGTAGGCAAAATTGGTTTTAAAATGTTCTTGATACCGTCCAAATTTTGGATTTATGTGTAACAAAATTGGAAACAAAAATGTATTTTAAATCAAAAAGGGATGTTAGTGTAAAGAAGGAAAAAAGTAAAATAACAAAAATACCGAACTCCAAGGAAAATTCAAAACGGAAAGTCTCTTATCGAATGGCAAAATCAAAAGTTCAAACAAATCAAACGCATGGAAAACAACTATCCCACTCCCGACTTGGCACAGGCATTTCCTCACGTAGAAAATGGCTGATTTTACCTGGTTTTATAGCTAGCCAAACCTCTCATCCGCACGAGTTTGTAATATACTTTGATTACACAAACCTGTTCATGGCACTGTTGAAATTGTAACCCATACAAGTCTTTGACAGTCCACAACTCGTAGCACACCTCATTTCTGAACATTTAATGTTATCTACTACAACCATGTCAGACTTGGTATTATCCATACTACAGCTGTCAAAATATCCAGCAAATGTCTCTGAAACTGTACTAAATTTGTTTTATCTATTTATTTGAAAGCATTATTCAAAATCATTTAGCATAGAGGCCCCTCATAAGGGTGTCCAAGTAATCACATAATCACAATTTTTTTGCCAATATAATCACATTATCATTAATTTTTTTTAAACAAGATAATTAAAAAAATCAAAAATACAGTCCTAGATTATCAAATAATCAAATAATCATGAAATATTTGGTCTGGTAATTAAATAATCACTATAAAAACGGCCAAGTAATCACATAATCAGAAACACCATTAGGAGGCTCAGCATATGAAGAAGTTTTCTTTTCGAAGATAAAGTATGCGTTACGATACGGGTGTTTTCTGGTCCATCACGAATTCAATTAAGACAAACATAAATGTTACGTACTACAAAGGCATGTGAAGTTTCATATTTCTTTTAAAAAATCATTGAACTGCACATGTTATGGTCATAAGATCGCATGATTTCGGAAGGTAATCTGTGCTTTTAATATAACTTATATGTCATTTCAAATTTTCGGTTTTAGCATTTTTCCAAGTCATGGGATACAGTAGTTTTGACACTTCCTTGGATTTTTGTTGGCTTCATATCTGTAATGTTCTATGAATAAAGGTAACAGTAGTGTACCGCTGTTCAATAGTAATAAATCGATTTAACTGAAACGAATCCGGGTCACAAACCAAAAACCGAGGGAAACACATCAACTATAAGAGGAAAACAACGGAACAACAGAAACACTAGCAAAACCTCCCGCCTTTATGGCAATGTTAAAAATACCGCTAAAATGACAACATTACGTGACAAAAGTCAATTGTGCTAGTAATGGTGTAATTATTTGTATTTTCTAACCATGACGGGTTTTCTTCTAAATCAAAACTGCGTAAAAACAAATAAATCCTGTGCATATAGTTGCTTTAAACTAAAAATCTTATAAATGAACTAGCTAATTACTTATCTTAATTTTTACATACATATAGAAAATAAAAATAGAATTCAAACCACAAACATCATGTTCGGTATGCTTATTTACTAAATTTATTTATTAGAATACGAAATTATAAATGATTTTCATTTATTTTAATGAAGTTATCTCATTTCTTGTATTAGTATAAGGGCAATATATTATAAAAGAGAAAGCATTAATAAAAAATGGTATCGACCTAGAAAGAAATGAACTTATTACAAAACTGTTTTAAAAAATTACGTTTTCGTGGTTATAATAAACAACTACGCCAATATTGAAATTGTTGCAGTAGTAAAATGAGATGTTTTGAAGGTATTAAATCATATGTTCACGAATCCAAGAATTATGTAAGTTTCCACTAAATCTTTCAAAGCAAACACAAGGTATTATGGTACAATGTGTAAAACGTTTACTAAAATCTGAATATAAAGTCCAAAACTCTGGAACGACAAACCGGTAAATTAAAAAAATCAAAATGAAGGTTTCATCTCATCAATCCCCACAATAAAGTAATGTTCGGAGGAAATCAATCCAGAAATACTTGAGTTAGTGCGCGATTTATAACAAAAATGCCTAAATGTAACAGTTAAAGTTCCGTAACTCTGGAACAACAAACCGGAAAGTTAGACATAAATTGCAAAGGGACATCCTTTTATCAATCCCAACAATAATGTAAAGTTTGGAAGAAATAGGAATACTGGAGTTAGTGCGCGGTTTGTGAAAATTGCCTTATATCTAAAGGGGTCAAAGTTCCGTAATTGGAAAGGCAACTAAAAAACAATCGAAAGGCAGCTTCCCTCCGTCGATTCTAACGTAGCTTTATAGTTATATAAAAATTGTTTAAAACGAACCTGAGTTATCGTACGAAGTGTTAACGGACGGACGGATGGATGGATGGACGGACGTACAGACGGACGGACGGACATTTACAAAACTTGTTAAGACAAAAGAAAACTCAAATTCTATATTCCATGGTCTAACATTATATTGTGTTATATCAGAACGAAAGAAATTTGAAAGAAATGTACTCCACTGAATATTTCACCTAAAATACGTAATGACTAAGAGGACTTTTATAAATAATATAACACAACCTTTGATGAAACTGGCAGTGTCTGCAATAATCATGTAGGTACAAGACCTTTAAAATATAATATGACCACGATTTTTCAGGGTATTGCATATGTATAATAATGTCCCCTACCGGAAGTAACATTTTGATGAGTCTACGCTAATATAGGCAAACATTTTGTTGTTACTGGTGTAGTTGTGAAAATCTATCATATGATTAGTTGTGTCAGAATATCTAATCATAGATGCGAATATGTCAACCATTGCGGAACCCACTTAACAATCTAGGTTTTTGTTTTATAAAAGACTTATATTCAAAGAATTCTATAGCCCTACAAAAATCGTTCACTCCGAACAAAACTCAAAAACGATCTGTAACGTCGTATGATAGAACGTAACACTAAAAATGTAATCAATTGTTCACTCTTTGAAGCAATTTTTAATTCAGCAAAAAAGTTATGAAAATGGAAAAATATTAATTTATATTTGTAACTTACTTTTTATGATATTACCAAATTTCTGATTAATAGATTCAAGCATTGCTAAAAAATATTACGTAAAAAGCAGGGCCCAAGGGTTAAAACTCATTATTTTCTTTACTACAACTAGATCATACACTTTGCATAATCTGATGTAAAAAAAAAACGCAGTTTAGTCTACATAGGGAAATGCCTGTACCAATTCAGGAATATGACAGTTGTTTTCCATTCGTTTGATGTGTTTGAGCTTTCGATTTTGCCATTTGTTAAGGGACTTCCGTTTTGCATTTTCTTTAGAGTTCGGTATTTTTGTTATTTTACTTTCTACTAGTACATTTGCCTAATGCAAATATTGCGTTAAAGTGATGTTAAAGACAGTCACATTTTCTCAAAAGTAGTTAGTTTTTCGGCAAGTCATTAAAGTTCGTCAAAGTAAGAATACCGCCCTATGCGATGGCATAATGGAAAGTAGAATAGAGAATGGAAACGGGGAATGTGTCAAAGAGACATCAACCCGACTTAAGAGCAAAAAAAAACAGTCCAAGACCAGCAGGGGGCCACATCAAACTCCGAAAAATACAATTGAACCAAAATTAAAACAAAAAACACATGAAGACTAACAAAGGCTGGAGGTTCCTGACTTGGGACAGGCGCAAAATGCGGCGGGGTTAAACATGTATTGTGAGAGCGTCTCATTGGGGTCTAAGCGTGACGCGGGATTGGCCGATTTTTGTAAGCGTGACACGTGAAAGTCAAATTATTGTCCGTGAAAACGGGAAATAAATTCGGGCGGAACACGTGAAATTACCAAAAAATGAGCCGGGAATCCGGGAAAATCATCATTTTATTAAGCGTGAATCAAAATTTGTTGTCAAAAAATGAGAAACGGGATGTGGATTGACTGCCAATGAGACAGATGTCCACCAAAGTTCAAATGAAGTGGATGTAAAGCCCCCGTCACATTAGACCAAGACCATGAATAAGGAGTTGACCTCATACTTGAGTGATTTACTAACTAAAATAGATAAGATTGCAGTGTGATCGTGGCATAGATGGTTTGAATATTCATTAATTTATGTCATAGTTTTCTCGTTGATACTGCGATCTTGCTATGATCCTTATAAGATCCTGCTACGATTTCGCTACGACAGTAACACGTTCTATAGTTACTATCTTGTCCCGCTCTTGCTGCGTCTAATAAGACCTTACCACGACTTACACGATCTCTGAACGCTTCTTCCCAAACCTTCCCGATCGCATTACGATTTCAATAGGTGTCTACTACGATCAAAAAACGACTCCACTTCGTTGTCACTACGCTCTTCGTCCCTATAAATATCTTGACTTTCCCATTGTACACATCAGTTTCCTGGAGATAACTTTTCACTAAAGGTATTAAAAACACTTAGAGATCGGGGTGCTAAATAAAAAGCAGAGGTCTCAAAAAAGGTATGCAATTTTGAAAATTCCTATTTGCAAATTAGGAAATATAACACAATTATCGTGGCTAGGACGTAGTAGAATCGTAGTGATGTGGACGAGGACGACAAGGGCAAAGTAGCTGCGCATTATTGTCTTCCTCATCGTAGAATAATCGAATCAATATTGTAGAAGCGTAATTAAGACGTATAGTGAAATAGGGATAGTCGCAGTGAAATCTTATAGGCCTACCTAAGGTTGCAGCGAAATATTTTCCATTGGCTACCCCGATTGCACCACGTTTCCAATACCGATCTAACTACATCCTTACTACGACTGAGTTCATACGGTTCTACTTCAACTAGTTTTGGCCATGACTACATTACGAATGTTTTGAGCATATTCAAAGCTCCACGATCATGAAGACTTGGCATGTCCTTATTACGACCTTACCACGATCTTACTATGACTTTCAAAATTTTATAATTTCTGAGATCGTAGTGGAATCGTGGTCCTAGTGTGATGGGGATATAAGTAATTTTTGTTTGTTTATTATATCAAATGTATTCCGTTTTTTTCTCAATATAAACTTATGACAGTCAGGGGCGTAGCTGCCGTTAGGCACTTTAGGCACGTACCTATACACATATTTTTTCACAAATATTTTTTTTATATACAAAAAATAAAAACAACATTATCTGTAAATACATGTGAACTCGGTAAAACTCTTTAATTATCAAATGCCATTTGTACACTAGTCTATCATCCTTAGTGAATTGAGTATTGAATAGAATGTCATTATATTCCACCTTATATAAACTAAAAACTAGATATTTGGTTCAGATCATTTCATTTCTATCAACAAATACTTGAATTAGCCTCATCATGCTCAAAACCCTGCCTTTTTTATATACATGATTTATTTTTATTAATTGTTGTTGACTTTCAACTAGCTTTCCACTAGGTCCTTATCCGACCTACAATAAAATCCTTGCCGAAGTTAGGCGTTCGTTTGGTTGTGCGTAATGTGCAGTCACGTCTGGTCAGATTGGGGACTTTAAATCCAATGCCGCTAGTGTAGAGCGAATGCAACGCTCTCTACACGTAAAGCGACTTGCAACAACTCTTTGAGGGGTTCGTAGGTGGCCTACTGAAACGCAAAATCTATGTTCCTATCCAAGAAAACCACATTTTCTATGCATTGCATTTCTAAAATTCCAGACCTTCATCCTCGACGATCAGGACCTAGCTGCCTGTTGTATTTATTGTAAATTTGTTTTTGTCCTGAACAATCATGAACTATTTGCCATTTTTAGCAATTAATCAATCAATCAATCAATCAATCAATCAACTAGCTTTCAGCAACTTCGAGTACTCTCAAATCTATCCTAGACCTGCTGGGTGCATTCAGCGGCCCCAGATCCCCTGCCGCAATTTTTACCCACAGTTTATTGGACATGTAGTTACGCTTCTCACAGTCTTGGCGCCCAGAGTACCACCCACCTTTGGCGAGTCACTGACAAACTTTTTGTATCATTCCTAAATTTGTGACACCAGTAAGCCATTTATCGGTTCCCTTATATCTTGCCAATGGTAATACAAGTGTGATATACCGATAGGAGGGCTCTTGCAAGGCGACTTCTTTTAGAAAAAAAATATAAGCGGGAAACGGGAAACTAAAAAAATGATAAGCGGGATACGGGAATCTGACAAACCATATGCGGGATCCGGGATAAGACCCCCCATGAGACCCCTTGTGAGATCTCAACCCTCCCCTATACTTCTAGCCAATGTGAAATAAACAAACACAACAATACGCACAGTAAAACTTTAATTAATTAGTCCGATGTTAAAATAGGTAACAGAAAAAAGTAAGCAAACTGACAACGATCAACAAAAAATAACTAAGTACTACTAGCAGTAAATGACATTCCAGTTCCAGACCTCAATTAATCTTATCGAAAGATTCTGTCTTCATCATATTTAAATACACCACAATCCCTCCCGTTAGGGGTTTAGTATCATTCTGTCTTAAATTAAACGGGAAGAACATTACCCGTGTCATGCCAACAACTTGTTTTAGAATAAAATTGTTTATTTCCAATGGAAAGACCCTATGAGTGAATCAATATTAATTCCAAAAATGACATCTTTAATGGCTTGACAACAGTATCATAACTATATCCCTTTTGAATGAGTCTGTTTTAAGGTTTGGTTAGCTTTTGAGGTGGATGATGAAATTTTTGTGGTTTGTACAGAATATTGCCATAAACGATGGGTTGAGAAATACCTGAACGCATAAGACGTCTGTACGTTAATTTTTATTTACGAATGATGTCCTTGTATCGATGACAAAATTTAGTTAAAGTTTGGACAAGTTTGTGATATCGAAACCCCTAATGTAATAATTTTTCAGTAGTACAGGGATTTCTTTCGTTAAAATCAAACACTTTCTTACATACACCATTGAATTGAACAAGTTGAGATATATAAACACCATACGATGGTGCCAAGGGAACGTCACCATCTCAAAAACGGATGATTAACAATAGGAAATAAAAAAATCATCTCTTTTATCGTAAATTTTAGTATTAACTTCCCGTTAGAGATAAAGATATCAAGAAAAGATACTTGAACGTTTATGTATTCAATGAAATTACAAAATAAAGCACAGGCTTATTGATTTTATGAATTTAGAATTAATACAAATGAAATTAATAACATTTAAATTACCCTCAACTTGTATTTTCCATTTTCCTAGTTTACCTCCAGATGTAAATACTCCAATGCTTTTCACTTCAAAATGGTCCATATTTGTCAAATTTCCAACAACGTTCTCACCAATGACCAGCTCTGTTCCAAATTTAATGTCTTCACCTGCCCAACTAATCCAGAATGGTAGATACACAGTGCAGTTAAGAATATTCAGAGTATTACTATAGGCATATGGAGAGTCTACAAAATCTTTAGAATCGTCTTCGCGGTAGAAAATATACGAATGAGTATTCTGATGTCCAATGCCAATCCCATACAATGGTTTTGACGACTTTCTGACATCAGAACTTGACAGAAAAACACATACATTACCGCATGCCTTTACTTCAAACACTAACGATGTTATTTCACTAAGGTCCAGGTTATACTTGTTTACGTCAATTGTGTAGTTCATGATATCACCTGTATACCATTTTTCAACATTAACCTGGGTCGATATATTGGTTGATATCTGCACACCTACAATATATAAACATATATCATTTCATAATATATATAATATATATCATTTCATAATATATATAATATATATCGTAAATATATCGTATATATATTATATATAGAGAGAGAGATAGATACAATGCATCAGATGCATATTCAATCAGGTATTTATTTACTATCTATAATTCTGGTGCTATATTTTATAATATCCACTGGCATACAGACCGAAAAAGACATAAAATTATTTGGATTTTCGTTTAGATAAATAAATGCTAGTAATATCAACACATGTGTTGGTAATAGGACTGGCTCCTCATTTGATGTATTCAATTCATAGCTTGTTTTATTTAGTTTTTTTTTTAGTTGTTCGATCGCAAGCTTTTATTTTGTGAACTTTTATCTGATCTGTCCTTTGTCTTATAACATTTCATTGTTCCCTTTGTATACTAGTACACATATCTAACAAACACTTTATGTCACTGAGAATGTAGACTTGGCATCATACCCCCAAAAAAGTTTATGAACGAAAGCAAAATTGGAGCCAAAGAAATTTGGGAAAATTCTTAATTTTTTCAAATACAATAAAGGAAAATCAAATATTACAGACAGTAATCAACGACAAATATTGAATTTTAGGCTCCTTACCTGTGACAGAAACATAATAATGTGGCGGGTTCAAACATTTGTCATCGGCGCTGAACACTCTTCTAACTTAGGACAGTTGTGTAGAAGCACAACATTAGAAAAAACTTCCAAACTCAGTTGGAAAAAGGTCTTTGCTCATTAGATCGGCATGTAGCACAAGAAGAATTTAACAGAAGGACACACAAACAACTAATCTAATAGTACCCGCAGTTACTGACAAAGCTAGTTCAAATCTCATGAAGCAATGATATAAAGATTAAATCTGATCTTAGGAGCCCAGCCATTTTAACAGGATTGTTACAGTTTGTATTTTTGTTGTGCTGTTACACAAACGCTCACAAATGTTTAACCCTGTCATATTGCAAGGAGCTTGCAATCAATGTTGACGTTGGTTACTATCTGCCATCATTTTATTTTGTTTTGCATTTTGTTTAGTAACATATCCGACCTATGGCTTTATCTTTTAAATTGTTTCACATTTTTTTCATCTAGGACGTTATTATAGCGTGCTAAACAATATGAAATTTGTTCTTTGATAAACTTGTTCTTTGATAAATTTGTTCTTTGATAAATTTGTTCTTTGACCTGGAGTTGTTCCCATCTTGTCCAGTTATCCTCGGTGGATAGTTTATCATAAAGGCAATCATACCATATCCATTTATTTTCTTTTATATTGAACTTACTAAGTAGAATTAAAAGGGGACTGAAGCAACAGTCATCAGGGAACTTAAAATTTACGGAAAAAAGGACTAAATTATCCAAAGAAAGAGACTCCCTCAGCTACGAAAAAAAGCTCATCAACACAAAGACAACAAAAAAATATATATGTATTACATTCTTATTTTATCTATTATTTCTTAAATGTCCACTAGTGCTCATGTTTCCATTTAATAAGGGACTTTTTATTTTGAATATTTCTTGAATGTCCACTAGTGCTCATGTTTCCATTTAATAAGGGACTTTTTATTGCGTAAACCCCTGAGGGTTTACGCAGTATATATTGGACGACCTCTGTAGTCTTTCGGAACACCGGAAGTCTTTTCGGAATACATCTGTTCTTTTCTATGACCACCTGCGTAATAGGTTATTTATTGATCTAATGAATATTCATTAACGCTATACAGTTGTTGAAGAGATAAGTGTTTATCGAGACTATATATATATATTTGATATCCTCTGGGACTATTATACTAACATATTTTGTCACAGATATCCTACATCAGTAGTTATTGATAGAAGCTGTTGTGTAACGTTTTCTGAAGAACAAGCTGTGTTCCCATTTGGGATAAGATTTTAAGCGAAAAAAGTGACTGTCAGTGAATAGATAGGGCGTTTTTAGGATTTAAAAATTTGGTCATTTTAGCGAAATAAAAAAAAAGAGCGAAGTCCATTCAAGCAGGTTTAAATTCTTTATAATAACAGAATAAAGTACGACCATGCGGTTGCCAGTAATAGCTCACCTCCACTTCATTTCTCTACTGGATAGTTGTCTCTTTGGCAATCATACATATGTCCATATTTGTTATCAATCTTATATGAAAACAATGCCAGGTAATGCTGGAAATTAAGTCGAAATTTAAAAGGCACCTTTTGGGTGTGTTAATTCAGTGAAATATAATACAGTATTATAAGTGTCTGGCCAATTAAATGCAAAATTATGTCATATCGAAACATTTGATTGGTGAATACGCGTCTGACTAAGTCCTTGAAATTATTCTATAGATCTATATAAAACGATTCATGAACACTAATCGATGACTTCCTAATTCTTTAAAACTTGTGGTCATTGCGATAAACAAAAATGGGGTTTGATATATTCCTCGATGTTTGCCATCGAAAACTATTGTAAAAGAGGGACGAAAGATACCAGAGGGACAGTCAAACTCATAGATCGAAAACAAACTGACAACGCCATGGCCAAAAATAAAAGACAAACAGACAAATAATAGTACAGATGACACAACATAGAAAACTAAAGACTACAACATGAACCCCACCAAAACTGGGGTGATCTCAGGTGCTCCGGAAGGGTAAGCAGATCCTGCTCCACATGTGGCACCCGTCGTGTTGCTTATGTTATTACAAATCCGGTAAATAGTCTAATTCGGTAAGTCACATTCGTGAAAAGGGAAGGGTATTGTAATTACGACATAAGGAACATATCCGATATCATCTGTGAAACGGTTATTCCATAACGGTCAACCAACTCGTGATGGCGTCCGTAAAATTTACGAAGGGATGATTTCAATTTCACCATTTGGAACTCTTGGTTTAATAGCTTCCTTGTGAGCAGCAATCCTCTATATGTGGTTTTCGAGAAAAGATTATCAATATTTTACGTTTACGTAAATGTTTACGTACTTATTTAGTGATGATTATCTTATCAAGTCAGAGATCTGTTTGTTTTCTCTTTTGTTTGGGGGGGAGAGAGAGAGGGTCGAGCTTTCAAAGGGACACTGACCTGTGTCGACTACCCTCTCCAAAAAATATAGTTATAAATTTAAAATTGTAAATTACTACCGGTATGTGGTTTTCGAGAAAAGATTATCAATATTGTTTACGTACTTATTTAGTGATGATTATCTTATCAAGTCAGAGATCTGTTTGTTTTCTCTTTTGTTTTTTGGGGGGAGGGGAGGGAGAGAGAGGTCGAGCTTTCAAAGGGACACTGACCTGTGTCGACTACCCTCTCCAAAAAATATAGTTATAAATTTAAAATCCATCCTTTTGTTTTTGTCATGTGAAACCCCTCCCCAAATAAACCTAGTTAAACTATAACGTAGCAGGTGCACAGCTTTGTGTCTTAAAAGTCTTATAGATGAAGTTTTGGGAATTCCGTCAATTCATTTACAAGGAGTTGCGGCAGTCTGTATTTATAAGTCAAGTTAGAGGGTCTAGTTGACAGATGCCCAGAGTGTGTTTGGCGAAAAGTTAGGACGATATGTTATAAGCAAAATTAAACACACACAAAAAAAAAAAAAAAACAGCATAGTACAAATTATTTTTCTTAAAATGAAAATCAATATCCATATTCAACCGACAGGCGATTGCAAACATAATATATATATTTTTTTAAATTGTGTACTGGACATGAACTACATGTAAACTGCATTGGCCTTTTCATTCCTGCTTCCTTCTCAGTTTCTTTCACAAAGCCGTATAAAACAACAAAGCTACAGCTTCTTTTTATTTGGACTAATTTACAAAAGGACAGGCTAGAAATAAAAAGTGAGATTCGTTTTAAAAGTATAATAATTCCGGTTTCAAACTGTTTCACTCCAAAAGCTTGGTTTGAGTTTGTTGCCCGTGCATGGTATTTATAAATTAATCAAAATATCGTGTATATGATAGCCAATGACCAAACAACAAAACAACACTAATTTTAAAAAGAAAACATTAAATGTGATTATCTATAATACCGCAGTCCCACTAGGCTACGATCGCACTACGATCTGTGAAAAAATGATCGTGCAGATCGCAGTAAGGTCGTAGTACGGTCGTTGTGAGGTCTTCATGATCGTGATGAGCGTGGCCAACTTTGAACAATCGTGGTGCGGTCGTGGCGAAATCAGGTCGTAGTAGAAGCGTAGTGAGAGCGCAGTAAGGTCGTGGTAAGATTGCAAAGGTCGCTGTACCATCGTAGCGACAGCGTAGCGAAAGCGCGATTCTAGTCAGTAAGACTGCGCTACGATCTCACAGCGACTTTACTACGACCTCACTACGACCATCACGTTCTTACCGCGACCCAAACACGCTTCCACAACGACTATACTACGTTTATACCACGCTTATACCACGCTGTTCAAGACCATAGTACGATCTTAGCACGCCCATGCCGTCCTCATCACGCTGTTCTTACGACCCGACTACGTTCATACTACGATCATCATGCTCTTTGTTATTGTCATATAAAATTTATAAAAGCTCTCCAGCTTTTGTTTGTCTGTATGTTATTTGGATCTCTTGTCCTTTATCTCAAACGGCTCAATTATTCTTGACACATCTGTGTCATCCCTACTATCGTTTACTAAAACATCGTCATTTGATCTTGATGGACCAGCAATAAGTTGTGATTCAGGTTGGATTGGTCGGTCCAACATATATCTTCTGGATCGATCATGATTCGTTACTATCAGATCTTCCTCTGCCCCTACCTCTACCCTTACCCTTACGTAGATTTTGGTTGCATGACTGCGTTGTTTCCGAGAAACTCTACGTATCAATGAGAAATAGAAGGAATGATATAGTATTTATATGGAACACGATGTTGACGTTATTGCTGGGAGCGTAGTAAGATCGCGGTATGAACGTGGTATGATAGTAGTATGGTCGTGGTAAGAGCGTGCTATAATCGCAGTAGTAGCGTGGTAAGATCGTGTTGCAATCAGATAAATCGTAGTATGGTCGTAGTGGGGACGTGATGAGTGTAGAAAGATCGTGATAGTCGTAGTGAGGTCGCAGAATAAGCGTGGTGAGAATGTGGTATAATCGTAGCGGGATCGTTGTAGAAGCGTAATGAAGACGTAGTACTAGCAACGTGATTGAAACGAAAATTTACATTTTCATGCCGCTCATACTGCGAGCTCACAACGATCTAAAATTATTTTCGATCGTGGTGAGCGAGGTGCGATCGTGGTCTAGTGTGACTGGGGCATAAGCATTTCCGCGAGGAAAAAAACAAAAATTTGCTTCCGCAGTTGCAGATTTAACATTGTTGCTATGATATTTTGAGTAGTTTTAAAAATATAAACCAATAATATATGTATAAAATTGAGAATGGAAATGGGGAATATGTCAAAGAGACAACAACCCGACCAAAGAGCAGACAACAGCCGAGGCCACCAATGGGTCTTCAGTGCAGCAAGAAAATCCCGCACCCGGAGGTGGTCCACAGCTGGCCCCTAACTAAAATTGTGTGCTAGTTCAGTGAAAATGGACGTTACACTAAACTCCAAAACATATAAATGAACTAAAATTAAAAAAACATACTAGACTTACAAAGTTATATATATATATAAACCAGTTTGATACAATTATAAAAAAGGTTTTAGTTTGGGATTATCAAAAAGAATGCAGCTCAGAATTTATAACTTTTTTCAAACTGGCTACAAAAACAAATAATCATGATTAATTGATTAAATTTCTTCACATTTGAACTTTAGCCTGAAAACTAACTCTTATATATAAAAAAAAACAAAAAAACAGCACCTTAGAATGGAATATCCAATGGTTGACTTAGCATGTTGTCTTTCGGGAGTGCGGAGATTAAAAAAAATGATTCCTTTAACAAGAGTAAAACAATTCATCTTTATTAAACAATTATCTGATATTTAATGCCAATAGATATAGGAAGATGTGGTATGAGACAACTCTCCATCCAAGTAACAATTTATAAAAGTAAACCATTATAGGTCAAGGTACGGCCTTCAACACGGAGCCTTGGCTCAAACACGCATTTGGGTTTACGATTGCATTTCTTTTTTTAAAGAAAGCAACTTGTTTTGAATATTTCTTGAATGTCCACTAGTGCTCATGTTTCCATTTAATAAGGGACTTTTTATTTTGAATATTTCTTGAATGTCCACTAGTGCTCATGTTTCCATTTAATAAGGGACTTTTTATTTTGAATATTTCTTGAATGTCCACTAGTGCTCATATTTCCATTTAATAAGGGACTTTTTATTTTGAATATTTCTTGAATGTCCACTAGTGCTCATGTTTCCATTTAATAAGGGACTTTTTATTTTGAATATTTCTTGAATGTCCACTAGTGCTCATGTTTCCATTTAATAAGGGACTTTTTATTTTGAATATTTCTTGAATGTCCACTAGTGCTCATGTTTCCATTTAATAAGGGACTTTTTATTTTGAATATTTCTTGAATGTCCACTAGTGCTCATGTTTCCATTTAATAAGGGACTTTTTATTTTGAATATTTCTTGAATGTCCACCAGTGCTCATGTTTCCATTTAATAAGGGACTTTTTATTTTGAATATTTCTTGAATGTCCACTAGTGCTCATGTTTCCATTTAATAAGGGACTTTTTATTTTGAATATTTCTTAGATTTCGGTATTTTTATAGTTTTACTTTTTTGTTTCATTCTTTTTATGCTATTAGTAGTAGGTATGGTGTTAAAAATAAGTTTTGTAAGAATTGCTTCGATATTAAAATGATTTTGTGACATGGCATTTAAATGGACTTTGACAGGCGAAATAAGAATATAAATCAAAATTCAACTTACCACCAGCTTTAAAAGTCAGTAAACATAAAAGTAGAATTTTAAACATATGATTTGTCTTATAAACCATATTCACCATGTTCATACGTCCCAGTAAACGTCTATTCGTTTAGGGAACTTTATATCAAGGATTTCCCTTTATATACTCAATACTTATTTATTCATGTCATTATTGATCAATTTTAAACGATGTTTATATTTGTTATCAAGCTAAACAAGCTAAATCATTGTTAGTCCTCATGATTATAATTTAGTTTTATTAAGCAAAACATATTAAATGTGACTGATACATATTTTTTTAAGTATATGGAATATTATTGATTCCGGAATAGATGCTGGTAGCATTATTCGACAAATTGATCAATGAAAGATTTATACATTGTAAGATACAATTAACTGCATAATAATAATTATTTATATGTTGTGATGTTACACTATTGTTTCAGGTTGGGTGAAGGTTGGCGCCTATTAAAACGTTTAAACCCGCTGCATTTGTTTGCACCTGTCCTAAGACAGGAACCTGGGGTGGTGGTGTTCTCGAAGCTATCTTAGGATTAGGACGTGTCCTAAGACCATCTTATGACAAGTCTTTGTCCTAAGTCGTGTTATCGAAGCTCTCTTAACTTAGGATATATCACATTTTCGTCCTAACTTTAGGACACCCAATTAGGTGTCTTAAGATCATCATATCTTCATCCTAACTTTGTGCATGCTTTTTTCTCAATTTTTTACGTGAAGATGAACATGAAATGAAACGCACCATCGGTTATTAACTCGTTTAAATAATTTGTGCATGATTTAAAACTTTGAACTTCGTGTTTTACGATACGATGACACTACGAATTCAATATTTTCATTTCAAAACTAATTGTTTTCCAGTTTAAATCACAATCCTTTTTGATATTATTTTATAATTACATTTGAAATCATGCATTTAATTAAATACATGTAATTTTAAAATTTCGTAAACAATTTTATTAATTGGTTTCGTCTTTAATAAATATTTTATCAAACAATTACTTTAGGATATGTTTAGGACGTTCTAACATAAGATGCGTCTGAGATAGCTTCGAGACACAACTTAAGAGTGTCCTAAGATGATCCTAAGTCCATCCTAAAATTGGTCTTATCTATGACTTAGGACGAATCTTAGGATACTTTCGAGAACACCACCCCTGATGTTCAGTGGTTGTCGTGTGTTGATTTGGTTCATAAGTGTTTCTCGTTTCTCATTTCTTATATAGATTAGACCGTTGGTTTTCCTGATTGAATGGTTTTACACTAGTCATTTTTGGGGCCCTTTATAGCTTGCTGTTCGGTGTGAGCCAAGGCTTCGTGTTGAAGGCCGTACTTTGACCTATAATGGTTTACTTTTTACACATTTTGACTTGGATGTAGAGTTGTCTCATTGGCACTCATACCACATATTCTTATATCTATATATTATACATTGATCCAAGAATTAATAGAATGTATAGACTTTACGTAAAATTGAGGTTTTAACCACTTCATTTTTTTTCCGTACACAGACTTGTTTCAAAATGAACTTTTATTGCTGTGAATATTTCTGTTTAAATGATGTGAGAATATATAGGAATCACCAGTTTCGTTAAGCTATCTCAACTACTCAAGTTTGAGTAATGTAATACTATGTAAACAAAAGTTGCAATTTTGCAGTGCCAATCGTTATGACGTTACGCTTCTTTTAAATTTTGCGGGTTTTTTTTTGTCAATTTAGACAGGTCTTTTTATATAAATTTTGGGTTATTGATCTCAAACGAAAAAACGAATGTGGTGACCCTAAATACTTTCATATCATTGAACGGAAATACTCAAAGTAATATAACTTTATCCTTAGACAATATTCTTTCAACAGATTTTTGAGAAATTGCACTTCGTATTATAAAACGGCATTTTTCGCTTCTTTTTACGATTATTTTATTCATGATTCCTTGATCTATTTGAATAAATTTTTAATTGATAGTAGCTTTCAAATATAAATAGTACACAGATAATTTCAACGATATGTAGATGCAGTTCATCGACTTTATAAAATACCTTCTAATTACGTATACCTGTCCTTAACGGGTTTGCACTGTGTAATCGACCTCTGATCGAACCTATGCTAATTACCTACAGACAATAAAAACTCTACAATACAAATATTACTGTACACACGAATTTGCAAATTAGTATATCAATATAAACTGATATTTTATCGAATAATAAATTTCAACGGCATATTCAAACTTTGTGTACATGTAACAACAAAATTTACAACAGTTTTGGCCGAAAAGATCATTGCATTTAAAAGTACCTTGATTTTAAAAAAAAGTTTTATCTAGGCGAAGATATTCAGTGTGACTGCTACATATATTCTTTTGAAGTATCTGTAATATTATAGATTCATGAATATATTATTGAATGATATTTAATGTGTATATGGTGGTTGATTGGAATGGATAATCTGTCAGTGTGTGACATTTTAGGCTGTTCGTATGTATTTGGTTAGTTCGTTTCTTAGAATTCCAGAAAAATGTCACAATTATTTCATCTATGGATAGTTTTGCTAACTAATGCATACAGTAACGATACCAATAGAGATGTGGAATATGTGTTTATGAAACTGCAACACAACATTAACAACACAATGACATATGCAGGTTAGCATACTGTCTTCATCAACAAGAAATTGTCTTTACAGTTAAAATATTAACATCATAATTGTCCCAAGTCTAGATGTCACTAGACTTCAAATTTTTTATAACATTTTGAGTTTCATATTGTCAGAAATATCATATAGAAAATTCCTTTTATATATTACTTTCATTAAAAGTATTTCGATCATACAACTTCTCAAAAGATCTGATGTCTGCTCATCAAAATTTATCCTGCAATCGACCTTTCTACCATACCGGTTGACAGATAACACGAGGCGATAAACGTATAGTAGATGTTTATAGTCGCCTGGTTGCGTTCAATACCGTAGCAGCTAGATATCCGCTATGTCCTAGAAATCTATCTATGTTGAACGATATGCTAAATAGCTAGGCAATCCAAATGATGTCATTAATAATAACCTATCGGACGCCTTTTTGGATTCTCTAATTTTTTAGGCTATCTGGATCTATTAAGCGGCTAGGCTAACTATACGTTCAGTAGTCGAAATCTACGTAACCCTATGTAGCAGCTATTATATTGAACGCACTCCTGGTTTCCCGCATCTGTTGTTAGCGACCGGTTATATTGAAATTACTGTTTATCTCATAGTTCAATTTGAAGTCCTCATCGCCGTTCGCGTCTAAGTCATGTCGATTTATTAAGAAAAAATTTAACGATTGGGACGAAAAAATATACGTTTAAGCTCAATGTTGAACTGGAGGATTAAAACAATATTCGTACAGTGTAAGAAAATATAAATTTTATTTGAACTAGCAACCAAACAGGAGCAAAGCTCGGCTAGCGTCTCTTTTCTCTCTGTTTCTAAAGCTCGTCAACTAAATTTTCAGTTTTCCCACACTGTATATATATTCTACATGTCACTGCGTGTTTTAGTTGGATACTAAACAGGTTATTGCTTTTCTTTGTGGATGAAAATTGTTCGCAAATAACACATAATCAGCGCCATATGCTTGTCTGCAGTAGTAAATGCCCGCAACACACAAGCCATATGCTGGTCTGCAGTAGTAAATGCCCGCAACACACAAGCCATATGCTGGTCTGCAGTAGTAAATGCCCGCAAAACACAAGCCATATGCTGGTCTGCAGTAGTAAATGCCCGCAACACACAAGCCATATGCTGGTCTGCAGTAGTAAATGCCCGCAACACACAAGCCATATGCTGGTCTGCAGTAGTAAATGCCCGCAACACACAAGCCATATGCTGGTCTGCAGTAGTAAATGCCCGCAACACACAAGCCATATGCTGGTCTGCAGTAGTAAATGCTTTGCCAATTTAGTTCTTGAAAAGGGAGCAAGATAGGTTATGTTGGTTTATAGCATTTTTAATTTTTATTGACGTTCAATGTATTCTCAATGTTGCAATTTCGTACCTCAAAGTAATGATTTTTTTCATATATATCTAAAATACGCACCAGTACATAATATCATAAATGCAAGGTAAATGATGCAGGCAACTTGGATACGGTATCATCTTTCATCCAAATGTCACCCAATGATCAATTGAGTTTGATATAATTGATTTTTTTAAGCCAAGATTTGTTGTACTAGGTTTTGAGTTTTAAAATTACAAAATGAATGTGGCCTCGAGAATTACTGAAGGGAAAGCGGTAGTATGTGTGCTTTCATAAGGACAATACTAACATTTTCACAATTTGTCATTTTTTATAATAAAAACCAGGACAAAACAGTAATGCGGAATATCCTGCTTTAGATATTGAAGCAAATGGTGGCATGATCATTTTAGGCATAAACGGAGCTTGTTTATAGTATCCATGTACACCGTCATTTTATATAAAATTTATGAAAATTTGTAAGCCTTTACGAATTATTCTAAAGAAGATATTTCCAGGTGTCTCAAAATTTATATTATAGATGAACACACTGCAGTTATTAATATATAAATTAATCAATTAATATATTATACCCATACATCCAATCAGACAGCGCTCCGAAGTTGACATCCTTCACCTGCTTTAGATACAAAAATTGCAAACTTAATGCAATGAAATACTATCTTTTTCCCTGGAGAGACAGGAAGTTTCGAAATGCGTATCTACTGCTGTAAGATTAATACAGTTAACGTTGTTACCAATAAAACTAATATGCATCAATAAACCAATTCATATATATATCTGTAAAATAATTTGTAAATTTCAGACCATTATGATCTAAGAAATAAAAAATTTAGCTTAAGTCAAGACAAAATAGTGCTTTTCTAAATTAAATAAATGTAGTGCTAGACTCGGCATGACGATATTACGGTGACAAGTAAGGTAAATTAAAAGATTTAATGGACCGAAATATCTCACAAATAACGTTGGTCTTATTTGGAAGATAAATGTAATACTCTTTGATTAAGGCATGTCATTGAGTGCCAAAGTGGTGCAGATTTTTGAAAACTGTGGTCAAAGGTCAAAAAGGGGGATTTTAAAAAATCGTAATTTTGGACAATTTCTCGGTAGTCCCTAATGATAACTGAGAACAATTTTCTATGGAATCATGCTCTGGGAATGTCCCACGAATTCAGCTAGTCATAATCATGCCTGATTGCAAGAGATTAGTGATGTATTCCCCCGCTTCCAACATGTAAGAAAATGGGGATAAAAATCTTTATCTACGGAAATTATCGACAAAAAATATTCATATTTGATTATAGCCATGCAATAATATATGACAACATATATAGATATTTTTGGAAAAGTTTTGTTACAATGCCATTAAGAACAAAGGAGAAATAAGTACTGTAAAGTTAACACCGGTCCAACATTTAATGAAAAAATGATGAAATTCATTATTGATTATTTAAACCCAAAAGAATGTTGCAACTATAAAAAATAGTCTTGACGCATAAATGTCAGCATGAACACGATAGAATATGAATTTTTTTTTTATGTTAATAGGTCAATCAGTACAAGAGCAATAACATATTGAGAACTTGTGCCCCCTTTTATAAAACAAGACAAACAATGGAATATATAGCAGACTTGACTAAAACCGATTTGAAAGCTCGCTATACATTTGAATTACACACAAACATGATTGACAGAGATATTACGCTACAAAAGAAGCTGTCAAGGTATATATTACACCAACACGACATCAATATGCACGTCCATTTGAAAAGGTTACGGAATACTAAGAAAAAAAGAGAACTCCCAAACAACATCAAGTAGGAGGCCACTAACAGCAGAAAACATGAAGTAATGGTCATTGAGATTAATAATTCAATCATCATCCTTATCGTAGCAATCTTCTTAAACAATCCGATGAGTAAGCTGGTTTCTATAGTCACCACTGCCCTGACAACAACAAACACTGGTGAACGACAAATTCTTCTAGTACAAACCGTCTAAAATTCAAACTGACCTATTTCCCGTGCATTCATCATTCATCGTCCGTTCTGCGTGCGTGTTCCGTTCATTCGTCGTCCATTCAACGTGCGTGCGTTCATTGTTCATCATTCCGTGTGTTTTCCATTCAACGTGTGCTCAACGTTCATTCATTCTTAATCGTGTAAAGTGCGCTCAACGTTCACTCATTCTTAATCGTGTAAAGTGCGCTCAACGTTCATTCATTCTTAATCGTATAAAGTGCGCTCAACGTTCATTCATTCTTAATCGTGAAATGTGCACTCAACGTGTGTTAATTCTAAATCGGTTGACATTCATTCAGTCTTTAATTCATTTTGTAAGATTACTTTACAGTCTTGAATAACCACTAAGTACTGATTAGAACCAGACTCAAGCTATCGAACAATAAGCCAGCGAACAATAAGGTGTATCAAGCTAGCGAACAATAAGAAATACGCGCCAAGCTGATCACGCCTAAAAACCGAAGACTTATATTAACATGAAACGACCCTTGAAATCTGATGACAATCATTTCCAATAGAAAGACGAAATGCTATACATTTTCACAAAGACAAAATTGATTTTTTATTTATATATTTATTTAAAAAAACATAATTTTTCTTGACAGCCGAGCATCTCATATAGGATTTTCAAAATTAATTTTAGATACTCCTCTCCCTTTTGATTACCTTTGATTACAAACGGCTTGTCTATATAATAATGAAAAAATGAAAGTAGACCATACTTATCTAGTGTAAAGATGAAATTAAATCCACATGCTGATACATACCGTTTTTGGAACGTCAAGTACAGAATTATAAGTAAAAGCTAATAAATATCAACAGTTTTCGTTTTGGTACGATTGAAAATAGGCAATTTATTTCTTTCATTTCAAAAGGAAATGTGTTTTATGTGACAGTGACACACATGAAGCACGAGGTATGAATTGATATGAAGATTTTAGCCAATTTAACCGACAAAATGTTCAAATCCAAGATTATTACAGCTTTTCAAAAAGGCAACTCCTTTGCACTGATTCGAATTAACAAAAAAGGATAGAATCACACCAATACAGACTATTTCAGTTTAACATTAGAACGATAATCAGGGAACTGTTCAAAGTTGAGGTATGGTGACCCACTAGGTACAAATGATAGGCAGTTGCCTGAGGTTGCCTGGACCCAAAGACCCAGGTGGGTAAAGTTACGGAACTTTTTTAATTGAGGTCCAAAGTTGGGGTATGGTGACTCAACCCCTCCTTCTTTAATTCATAAAAAAGTCCCTACCGCAAATCTTTTGTCCACACTAGGTACAAATGATAGGCAATTGCCTAAGGTTGCCTGGACCCAAAGACCCAGGTGGGTAAAGTTACGGAACTTTTTTAATTGAGGTCCAAAGTTGGGGTATGGTGACCCATACCCCTCCCTTCTTTAATTAAAAAAAAGTCCCTACGGCAAAGCTTTTGTCAACACTAGGTACAAATGATAGACAATTGTCTAAGGTTGCCTGGACCCAAAGACCCAGGTGGGTAAAGTTACGGAACTTTTTTAATTGAGGTCCAAAGTTGGGGTATGGTGACTCAACCCCCTCCATTCTTTAATTCATAAAAAAGTCACTACGGCAAATCTTTTGTCCACACTAGGTACAAATGATAGGCATTTGCCTAAGGTTGCCTGGACTCAAAGACCCAGGTGGGTAAAGTTACTGATCGTTTAAAACTGAGGTCCAAAGTTGGGGTATTTCACCCTTTTACTTTAATTCATAAAAAAAGTTGCGCGCCCTATATTGATACATAAAATAGTTCTCAAGCCTTTAACAAAAAGAAGTAATGTGATTTAATGTGCATCAAACTTCTATCATTATCTGTTTATAGTCGATTTGCCTATTACTGACATGCATTTTTCTGTAAAAACGTTTTTTTTCTTCAAATTTTAACAGAATATTTTCACAAAATAGTGCATAGAAAACTGTTCTTTTTGGGGGGAATTATGACTTTTTTTAATAACTGTTCAGTGAGTTTTTGAAGAATAATGTCAAAGTAATAGTTCTAACTTGTACATTAGTTTAAAATGTAATTTTTAGCGTACCAGCGCAATCACAAACTTGAAATGCGCTAAAAATTCGAAATCATTTCTTAAAGAATTTATTGAAAAGACGACAAAAACCACTAAATATCCTGATTTTTTTTAGGAAGTCGAAATAGATGTAACAAAACATGGTTTCGTAAGTGCTGGGGTATCATAAAGATGAAAGCACTTTTGTTGAGATGAAGGAACATGTATATGTCAATGTAAAAATGTCAGACTAAGGACTGGATTCCTCCTATATTTGCGTAAAATCATGCATTTGGCAACAAAAATATATCATCTTAACACATAATTTCTAAAAGAAAGCAAGCTGGATGAGGATGTTCTTATTTTTTTCTCACGTCTTGAGTAGTAGACTTTAGTACTTATATTTCCAAATGTTTCAAAGGTTGCCAGTGGTGTAGGGGTATGCTGAACTAACACACAGCGGAAAGATCGCGTGTTCGAATCTCATTGCGGGAGGTGGAAAAAATATTTCCTGTATTAGATGTAACTTAACTTAACTTTACTTTAAATTTCAAAAAGAAAACCAACGAAAAATTTATGTTTGTTTTTAAAAGATATTGTATGCCCCATCCCCCCTTTTTCCCTTTGCTTCATTGGGTTCGGTCCAGGGGGCACCACATCAAGTTATCATTGGTAACTCAATGAATTTCCCTTGTAAAGACCAAATTTAGTTTACTGCTTGACTGAAAACGATTTAGTAAAATAAAACTAGTGTCGGGGTTTGAATTTGGACGAAAAAAGCTTCTGAAATCAGTTGTTTTGAATGTTACTGACATCGATATTTCAAGGCATACAACACGTTTTTTCCTCTTTTTGTAACAATATGACAACGTTTCTGTCTTTAACAGACTTGGGGCATTGCGTTTCCACCAAAACCTTACCCTATTAGCGCACCAATATGTCTCTACACTGAAAAACAGGAAGGTAAAGCAGCTAATAATAAGAATTTGGTCTTTTTTTTCTAGTATGGCACTGCAGATTCATGAGATATATTTTTTTCTTTGATTTCGAGGAAAAAACTGAACCACGAATATAAAGGAGTAGGAGCATCGATGCCCGGTTTTGGCCCAACAAAAAAAAATGTTTGAAAACTATTCCAAATTGGCACAAAATGTTTGGCAATACATAGAGTCAAGAAATACAAATGAACACATAAGATTATTCATCTGATGACCTGGGCCATCTGGTTGGGGCAACTTTAGCGTGTTACCTATTATTTGTACCTTGTGTAGACAAAATATTTGCCATAGGAATTCGTTAAGGATTGAAATTGGGAGGGGAGGGGCCTCCATCCCCTAATTTTGGACCTCAGTTGCAGAAATTCGGTGAATTTTCCCACCTCGGCTATCTGGTGCGAGCAACTTCAAGGCCTTACCTATCATTTGTTCCTAGTATGGACAAAAGCTTTGTCGTAGGAAATTTTCTAACAATTAAAGTTTGGAGGAGTAGGATCTCCCTTCCCAAACTTTGAACCTCAACTGCAAAAGTTCCATGTAGTAACTCACCTGGGTCATCTAAAACGGGCAACTTTATGCCATTGAATTTCATCTGCTTCTTGTCGCGTAGAGATTTTGTTTTGACGAATTAAAGTTTTGAGGGGGAAAGGTCTCCATATCCCAACTTTGGACATCAGTTGCAAATGTTTCGAGAATTTATACACCTGGGCAACTAGTAGGGAATTGCCTATCATTTGTACCTTGTGTTGAAAAAAGCTTATCCGTAGGTATTTTTTGACGAATTGAAATTGGAATGTGGTTGGGTGTGCAAATCCCAAGTGTGAAATAAGTTGTAGACGATCCATAATTTTACCCACTTGGGTTGTTGGGTCCAGGCAACCTTAGGCAATTGCCTATCATTTGTATCTAGTGTGGACAAAATCTTTGCCGTAGGGACTTTTTTATGAATTAAAGAAGGCAGGGGGTTGGGTAACCATACCCCAACTTTGGACCTCAGTTGAAGACGATCCGTAACTTTACCCACCTTGGTCTTTGAGTCCAGGCAACCTTATTTGCACCTAGTGTGGACAAAAGCTTTGCCGTAGGGACTATTTTATGAATTAAAGAAGGGAGGCGGCTGGGTCACCATACCCCATCTTTGGACCTCAGTTGTAGACGATCCGTAACTTTACCCACATGAGTCTTTGGATCCAGGAAAGCTTAGGCAATTGCCTATCATTTACACCTAGTGTAGACAAAAGCTTTGCCGTAGGGACTTTTTTGTGAATTAAAGAAGGGAGGAGGTTGGGTCTCCATACCCCAACTTTGGACCTCAGTTGTAGACGATCCGTAACTTTACCCACCTGGGTCTTTGGGTCCAGGCAACCTTATGCAATTGCCTATCATTTGCACCTAGTGTAGACAAAAGCTTTGCCGTAGGGACTATTTTGTGAATTAAAGAAGGGCGGGGTTGGGTCACCCTATCCCCAACTTTGGACCTCAGTTTTAGACGATCTGTAACTTTATCCACCTGGGTCTTTGGGTCCAGGCAACCTTAGGCAATTGCCTATCATTTGCACCTTGTGTGGACAAAAGCTTTGCCGTAGTGACTTTTTTATGAATTAAAGAAGGGAGGGGTTGGGTAACCATACCCCAACGTTGGACCTCAGTTGTAGACGATCTGTTACTTTACCCACCTGGGTCTTTTGTTCCAGGCAACCTTAGGCAATTGCCTATCATGTGTACCTAGTGTGGACAAAAGATTTGCCGTAGTGACTTTTTTATGAATTAAAGAAGGAAGGGGGTTGGGTCACCATATCCCAACTTTGGACCCGAGTTGTAGACGATCCGTAACTTCAACCACCTGGGACTTTGGGTCCAGGCAACCTTAGGCAATTGCCTATCATTTGCACCTTGTGTGGACAAAAGCTTTGCCGTAGTGACTTTTTTATGAATTAAAGAAGGGAGGGGTTGGGTAACCATACCCCAACGTTGGACCTCAGTTGTAGACGATCTGTTACTTTATCCACCTGGGTCTTTTGTTCCAGGCAACCTTAGGCAATTGACTATCAGTTGCACCTAGTGTGGACAAAAGCTTTGCCGTGGGGACTTTTTTATGAATTAAAGATGGAGGGGGTTGGGTCACTATACCCCAACTTTGGACCTCAGTTGTAGACGATCCGTAACTTTACCCACCTGGGTCTCTGGGTCCAGGCAATCTTAGGCAATTGCCTATCATTTGTGATTATTGGAAAAGTTTTAATAACCTGGGATTTAAAAAAATTGTCGTTTAGATTAACCAAAATCTTTATGTTAATTCGTTTCTCGTTCTATTTGTGTGCCACTCTTACACTAATCACTCTTCCTATCGAAATATTATAAATAAATTACCAGTTTAACGACACACTTTTGAAAAATGTACTAGTTCTTAGACAAAAGAAGAAAATTGCGTATAGTCATCAACTTTTATTTCAATAGGAAATCTAACAAGGAATACTTGACGTTCTAAATTGGTCTGTTTTTGTTCTTTTCTTTTCTTTTCAAACGCATAACTAGAAGATTTAATTGTTTAGATGCCCGGCTTTAAAACAAAGTTTTTTTTAAATAAACAAATAACTTATATATTTTGTCTGTGTGAAAATGCATTTTGTCGTCCATCTAGAAACGATTATCATCAGATTTCAAAGTACGTTTCATGTTATTGAAAGTCTTCGGTTTTTAGGCGTGATCAGTTTGGCGCGTATTTCTTATTGTTCGCTAGCTTGATACACCTTATTATTCGCTGGCTTATTGTTCGCTAGCTTGAGTCTGGTAAAAAGAAACTTTTTTTTATTGCGAGATATTCTGAGAGTACTAATTTTCTCATCTATATGTATATAATTATGATGTATGGCACGCCTGAACCACTTTTATAGATAATCCTAGATTATCTCAGATAAACTAGGATTTTCTCAGATAAACTAGGATTATCTCACTATTTTACATTAAGCTCAGATAAACCGGGATTTTCTCGATTTTTTTCAGATAATCCCGGTTTTTCTCAGAATTTTCAGATAAACCGGGATTTTCTCAGCTTAATGCATTTTTGAGATAATTCATTATATTCCTTACAAAATTAGATAAATAATTAACTGGAGAAAATCCGGGATTATCTGAAAATTCTGAGAAAATCCGGGATTATCTGAAAATTCTGAGAAAATCCGGGATTATCTGAAAATTCTGAGAAAATCGATTAACTGAAAAAAAGGAGCCAATAGAAAGTCACGACACATTGGAGGAAATTTCATGGTCATAAGGGATAAGATATATATAGAGAGACAATGGTGCATCTATACAGATAGAGAAGAATGAAAGATAAGGCTCTTACGGGAAACGTTTTAGAACGTTTAATTTTCCAAATTTGATAAAAATAACAATTGATTTATTCAGGATGTACATGTATGACAAGTATATCGATAATAATGAAGATCAAGGGGTTTGAACAATTTAGAAGTTTGTCTTGAGAGTTTCTTTTAAGAGAATTTGAATGTTATATCCGTATTTTTCTTTATGAAGATAGTGAAATATGTTACATAAATCTGGCATCCGCACAATTAACTAGGACAAATAACTAAAATGTTGAAATAAGTTTAGCAAAGTTGAAATACACCATTTTGAAGTTCTAAAGAGTTTCCTTTTAGAAAGTTATAATCTTAAAAAAAAAAATATCACGCGCCGTTTTTCTTTCCGTAATTTTCTCTATTAAAACAGTGAAATATGGTGCAGGAATTTATCATCCATTTTATTGCTAAGTGTTACATTTTAGTACTTATTTAGTAAGTTGAATTATAAAGTTTTTTTGTCAATTAGATAATCTAATCATGATGATGACAAATGCCCAATACCTGAAATATTTATTACCTTACAACTCTATTATATTGTTAATCAGTTTGTTTTTTTAACGACACGTGCTCAGTGCATAATTAACCATTACACAAACGCATTTAAAACGGGGATTAATCCCCAAATGACACCACATTTTGCAATGAATTAGATCTATATTTGTTAACGTTTTCAAATTAAATAAACTGAATGGATTTCTTAAATTTTTCAAATGGCTTTAATATTATTACAAACAAAACGAAACGTTTATTTAACATTTTTTGCAACTTTTATCTTTATTTTTGTTCTAAGAAAACCTTTCTTGTTTGATTAACTAGTATGTGTTGATTACCTTCACTAATTACTAAAGATCAAACGACCTAATTAAGGATTTGTATAGACCTAACTAATCAACATGATAATTGGTATTGAATATGATCATCGGTCATGCATGACATATCCCAAATAACGGCGCGTGCTAATAAAAAACTTCAATAACTTCTTAAATATTCAATTGATTTTATTCAAACAAAAATAATAAGATTAAAAATTAAATTATTTATCGAATGCATACCCTCAATGCCCACTAAAATATCTATTACATGTCCTGAGCGGTTTTAAGACGTACCGCAAAATTATTACTTAAAACAATTTTTGTTGACTGTTAAATGAAATACATTTCAATTCATGGAGTGTCAGTAAAGGATTAAACACATTTTTTTCTAGAGGTTATTGATGTGTAAACCGGGGCGATTAACTCACAAACTGAATAAAAGTCCGAAGGACTTTTATGTTAAGTTTGTGAGTAAGAGCCCAGGTTTACACATCAATAACCTCTAGAAAAAAATGTGTTTAATCCTTATAATTTACGAAAATTACGGAAAGAAAGAGCCCAGGTTTACACATCAATAACCTCTAGAAAAAATGTGTTTAATCCTTATAATTCTTCAGCCAAATATCCACGATTTTTAATTAACATTTGTTTGTGTAATGGCTACTATGGAGTTGGCCGCCATATTGACTTACTAAAATCTATAAATGTTCGATAAATGCAACATAATCTAAAATGAAATAGCACCTACCTCAAAAACTTCATTTTAATGAGATATTATCTGAATATGAAGCGTACAATTAACGAAATAATCTTCTCCCTTGAAAGTTTTCATACGTTTGACATCGTGTTTTGCCATGACATAAATTCGCTAAATCATTCATGAAATTTCGCGGAATATCATTTAAATTTTAATTTTATACATTTTCGAAGCTTTAATACATTATTTCTTTTTTGTTTTATATGCATTAGAATAGAAACAGCTGTAACGTATTTGTTTTTTAATCTCAATTTGCTGAAAAACCGGGATCCCTGTATGCATGTGTATCGCGCATGAATAGATCACAGTGAAGGTCACGAAAGTAGTTTCGGAAACATGGTTTATCGAAGTGTAAACCAAGAGAAAAATTCTAATTGACCAATCCAATTCAAGTATTTATAGGTATGCAAATCATATAAGAATTATTGAGTTATAATTTATTTTACAAATGAGGGCCCCACTTTGGTAATCCAACTTGAACACATTGGGCGATCGTATATATGCAATCAGGAACAGATGTATCCACGAAATTATAATAACATTTTATGAACTTACCTGCTTTAATAAATCATTTTAAGTTATAACATACACTTTTAATGTAATATTTTTATAAATCAATGTTTAAAAGTCACCAATATGTACTAAGATTAAAACTTCATGTAACATTGTAATACTTTATTCTTGTAAAATTTTTCATTAATAAATACTGTTTAAACTAAGATTAAAATTTCATGTGTCATTCGGTCATACCAAGTTTCATTCGGTCATTCGTGTTACGTATACATCTCAAGTACTTCTCTATGGATAAGAGCTAACACTACCGAAAACAAGTTCACTACAATTAATCGAAAACTTCCAGAAAAAGCTACTTATAAGCTTATACTCTCATTACCAACTTATGTAGCAGATGTTACTATCAACATCCTAAACGGAATACTACCAATAGAAGCCCAACTACATATCCGAGTACTTGGACTACTAGTATCGAACAACATCTGTAATCAGCCCGAAGAAAGCATAGAAAAATTGCTAGCTGACGACAACTTAAACTGAAAAATAGCCAAAGTTCTAGTTGCTTGTCGCTATAAAACATATGCTCAAGAAGTACGATCTACAAAATGGTACATGGACAACACCGTCAAAAATTTCTTATGGACCTCCAACATCAAGAAAACAATACAGAACTACTAGAGTAAATTCAGTAAATATCAACACTGTATTCTAGCTTTGAAGGCCGTACGGTGACCTATAGTTAGTTTAAACATATTTTATTGTTCAAAAATGACAAATGGATAAGACACAAGTTTTTCAACTTAGTAACGTCTTCTCCTATAGTTGTTAATTTCTGTGTCATTTGGTCCCTTGTGGAGAGTTGTCTCATCGGCAATCATACCACATCTTCTTTTTTATATCCAAAACGACGAGTGCAAAAAAAAAGCAAATATGCAAACAAACAGCCTGATTTATATTTACAGCAAAAACAAAATGAAATACTAACCCGAATAATTCAGTCGTTATATTCCGCTGATCTACGATTACTCCATTAACTCGCAAGTAGGAGAGATCGATTCGATTTGTCCTATTGTCAAAGTGGGCACTTGATGAATGTCCTATACTCCTAGCAGGTACTTGTTGAATGTCGTATCTGGTATTTGATGAATGTCCTTTAGTTAAAGCAGGTACTTGATGAATTATCTCAAGATAAAGCAGGTACTTGTTGAATGTCCTATAGTCATAGATGGTACTCAATGAATGTCATATTGTCATAGCAGGTACTTGTTGAATATCCGTTACCATTAGCAGGTACCTGTTGAATATCATTTTGGTATAGTAAGTACTCGTGGAATGTTCTATAGGTATCGTAGGTAGTTGATGAATGTCCTTTACATATAGCAGGTACTTGTTGAATATCCTATAGGTATAGTTCGTACTTGTTGAATGTTCTATGGATAAAACAGGTACGTGTTGAATTTTCTATTGATATAGTAGGAAATTGTTGAATGTCCTATAGATATAACAGGTACGTGTTGAATTCCTATTGTTATACTAGGAACCTGTTGAATGTCTTATGAATAAAGCAGGTACGTGTTGAATTTCCTACTATTATAGTAGGAACTTGTTTAATGTCTTATAGATATAGCAAGTACTTGTTGAATGTCCAATATCTAAAGCAGGTACTTGTTGAATATCCTATTGGTAGAGTAGAGGAGGTTTTGCATGCCACAAAACCAGGTTCAACCACCATTTTTTCTTAAAATGTCCTGTACCAAGTCAGGAAAATGGCCATTGTTATATTATAGTTCGTTTCTGTGTATGTTACATTTTAATGTTGTGTTTTTGTTGTGTCGTTGTTCTCCTCTTATATTTGATGCGTTTCCCTCAGTTTTAGTTTGTAACCAGGATTTGTTTTTATCTCTATCGATTTATGAGTTTCGAACAGCGGTATACTACTGTTGCCTTTATCTATAGTTATAGCAGGTAGTTGATGAATGTCCTTTAAATATAGCAGGTACTTGTTGAATGTCCTATAGCTATAGCAGGTAAATGTTGAATATCCTATTGATATAGTAGGTTGTTGTTGAATGTCCTATATCTATATCAGGTACGTGTTAAATACATATTGTTATAGTAGGAACTTGTTGAATGTCCTATAGTTATAGTAGGAACTTGTTGAATTCCTATATTTATAGCAGGTACTTGTTGAATGTCATGTAATTACATCAGGTACTTGTTGAATGTCCAATAGTATTACTAGGTAGTTGATTAATGTCCTTACATATATCAGGTACTTGTTGAAGGTCCTTTAGCTATAGCAGCAAATTGTTGAATATCCTATTGGTAAAGTAGGTTCTTGTTGAATGTCCTATATATATATCAGGTACATGTTAAATACCTATTGTTATAGAAGGAAATTGTTGAATGCCCTATAGTTTTATCAGGTACTTGTTGAATTCCTATAGTTATAGCAGGTACTTGATGAATATCCTATATATATAACAGGTACGTGTTGAATTTCCTATTGTTATAGTAGGAACTTGTTGAATGTTCTATAGTTATAGCAGGTACTTTTGAATGTTGTGAAGTCATATTTGGTACTGGTTGAATGTCCTATAGTTGTCATAGGTGCATAATGAAAGTCCTATACATATAGCAGGTACTTGTTGAATGTCCCATAGTGAAAGCAGTTACTTGATGAATGTCCTATAGTCATAGATGATATTTGATGGATGAATGTCCTATAGTGAAATAAGGTACTTGTTGAATGTCCTTTGCTATACCGGTAGTAGGTACTTGTTAAATGTCCTACAGTCATATCTGGTACTTCTTGAATGTCCTTAAGTTATAAAAGGTACTCGATGAATGTCATGTAGTTATAGTAGGAGTTGATGAATGTCCTATTGTCAAAGTGGGCACTTGATGAATGTCCTATACTCCTAGCAGGTACTTGTTGAATATCCTATTGGTATAGTTCGTACTTGTTGATTGTCCTATGGATAAAACAGGTACATGTTGAATTTCCTAATGGTTTAGTAGGTACTTGTTGATTGTCTTATAGATATAACAGGTACGTGTTGAATTCCTATTGTTATACTAGGAACCTGTAGAATGTCTTATTGATAAAGCAGGTACATGTTGAATTTCCTACTGTTATAGTAGGAACTTGTTTAATGTCTTATAGTTATAGCAAGTACTTGTTGAATGTCCAATATCTACAGCATGTACTTGTTGAATATCCTTTTGGTATAGTAGGTACTCGTTGAATGTTCTATAGTTATAGCAGGTAGTTGATGAATGTCCTTTAAATATAGCAGGAACTTGTTGAATGTCCTATAGCTATAGCAGGTAAATGTTGAATATCCTATTGGTATAGTAGTTTGTTGTTGAATGTCCTATATCTATATCAGGTACGTGTTAATTACATATTGTGATAGTAGGAACTTGTTGAATGTCCTATAGTTATAGTAGGAACTTGTTGAATTCCTATAGTTATAACAGGTACTTGATGAATGTCCTATAGATAAAACAGGTACTTGTTGAATTCATATTGTTATAGTAGGAAGTTGTTAAATGTCCTATAGTTATATGATGTAGTTGATGAATGTCCTTTACATATAGTAGGTACTTGTTGAATGTCCTATAATCATAAATGGTAATCGATGAATGTCCTATAGTTATAGCAGGTACTTGTTGAATGTCATGTAGTTAAATAAGGTACACCTTGAATGTCCAATAGTATTACTAGGTAGTTGATTAATGTCCTTTACAAAAATCAGGTAATTGTTGAAGGTCCTATAGCTATAGCAGTAAATTGTTGAATATCATATTGGTATAGTTGGCTCTTGTTGAATGTCCTATAGTATTGATAGGTAGTTGATTAATGTCTTTTACATATATCAGGTAACTATTGAAGGTCCTATAGCTATAGCAGTACATTGTTGAATATCCTGTTGGTATAGTACGTTCCTGTTGAATGTCCTTTATCTATATCAGGTACGTGGTAAATACCTATTATTATAGTAGGAACTTGTTGAATGTCTTATAGTTATAGTAGGAACTTGTTGAATTCCTATAGTTATAGCAGGTACTTGATGAATGTCCTATAGATATAACAGGTACGTGTTGAATTCCTATTGTTATAGTAGGAACTTGTTTAATGTCTTATAGTAATAGCAAGTACTTGTTGAATGTCTTATATCTAAAGCAGGTACTTGTTGAATATCCTATTGGTATAGTAGGTACTTGTTGAATGTCCTTTACCATTAGCAGGTACCTGTTGAATATTTTTGGTATAGTAGGTACTTGTTGAATGTCCTTTAGCTATGGCAGGTAATTGTTGAATGTCCTATAGCTATAGCAGTAAATTGTTGAATATCCTGTTGGTATAGTACGTTCCTGTTGAATGTCCTATATCTATATCAGGTACGTGGTAAATATCTATTATTATAGTAGGAACTTGTTGAATTCCTATAGTTATAGCAGGTACTTGATGAATGTCCTATAGATATAACAGGTACATGTTGAATTCCTATTGGTATAGTAGGAACTTGTTTAATGTCTTATAGTTATAGCAAGTACTTGTTGAATGTCCAATATCTAAAGCAGGTATTTGTCGAATATCCTATTGGTATAGTAGGTACTTGTTGAATGTCCTTTACCATAAGCAGGTACCTGTTGAATATTTTTTTGGTATAGTAGGTACTTGTTGAATGTCCTTTAGCTATAGCAGGTAATTGTTGAATGTCCTATAGCTATAGCAGTAAATTGTTGATTATCATATTGATATAATAGGTTGTTGTTGAATGTCCTATTTCTATATCAGGTACGTGTAAAATACATATTGTTATAGTAGAAATTGTTGAATGTCTTATAGTTATAGTAGGAACTTGTTGAATTCCTATAGTTATAGCAGGTACTTGATGAATGTCCTATAGATATAACAGGTACGTGTTGAATTACTATTGTTTTAGTAGGAATTTGTTGAATGTCATGTAGTTAAACCAGGTACTTGTTGAATGTTCAATAAAGTATTACTAGGTAGTTGATTAATGTCCTTTACAAATATCAGGTACTTGTTGAATGTCCTATATATATATATAGCAGGTACGTATTGAATTTCCTATTGTTACAGTAGGAACTTGTTGAATGTCCTATAGTATTGATAGGTAGTTGATTAATGTCCTTTACATATATCAGGTACTTGTTGAAGGTCCTATAGCTATAGCAGTAAATTGTTGAATATCCTATTGGTATAGTAGGTTTCTTGTTGAATGTCCTATATCTATATCAGGTACGTGGTAAATACCTATTGTTATAGTAGGAACTTGTTGAATGTCCTATAGTTATAGTAGGAACTTGTTGAATTCCTATAGTTATAGCAGGTAAGTGATGAATTTCTTATTGCTATAGCAGGTACTTGTTGAATGCCTTGTAGTCATATCAGGTACTTGTTGAATGTCATATAGTTATAGCAGGTACTTGTTGAATGTCCTATAGTCATGGATGGTACTCGGTGAATGTCATATAGTCATAGCAGGTACTTGTTGAATTCCTGAAGTCATATCAGGTACTTGTTGAATGTCCTCGGGTTAAAGTAGGAACTTAATGAATGTCCTTTACATATAGCAGGTACTTGTTAATGTCCTATAGCTATAGCAGGTACTTGTTGAATATCCTATTGGTATAGTTCGTACTTGTTGAATGTCCTATGGATAAAACAGGTACGTGTTGAATTTCCTATTGGTATAGTAGGTACTTGTTGGATGTCCTATAGATATAACAGGTACGTGTTGAATTCCTATTGTTATAGTAGGAACTTGTTGAATGTTTTATAGCTATAGCAAGTACTTGTTGAATGTCCTATATCTAAAGCAGGTACTTGTTGAATATCCTATTGGTATAGTAGGTACTTGTTGAATGTTCTATATATACAACAGGTACGTGTTGAATTCCTATTGTTATACTAGGAACTTGTTGAATGTCCTATAGTTATAGCAGGTCCTTGGTGAATGTCCTTAAGTTATAGCAGGTACTTGTTGAATATTCTTTAGTCATAGATGGTACTCGATGAATTTCATATTGTCATAGCAGGTACTTGTTATAGTCATAGATGGTACTCGATGAATGTCCTATTGATTTTCCGTGTGGGCCATGGTTACCAGAAGTAGAGGTATGCATGGTATCTAAAATTACCCATATCACTAGACCAGTAAAAGTTTTGAAGCATTAGGTAAAAGGTGTCTGGTTTATCACAACGACCACCTGAACTATTACCGGCTGTGGGCCATGGTAATAGAGGTAGAGGTAGAGTTAGGCATTGACCTCTAAAATGGACCAAACCATGTATACATTTAAAAATTATAAACCAAATTCATGAAAAAAATCCCACACAGTGATTTTTTCTGAGACTTATTTTTCTACATTCCAATACACTATGACAGCATTTTTTTTTGTCTCGTAAACACCACAAAGGACCTCCTTTGAGCACAAAAAAGCACAATGTAGCAGAAAGGACCACAAAGGAGTTTATAAGTGCACAAAGGACCTTATAATCACTGTTTTGTAAGGAAATAATATTTTTTTAAATCTCTATTTCAGAAATGTCAATATAAGCTTTGCTTTATCAAATTTTATTTTGGACAAAAACAAAGAATCTACAGAAATGTTCTTAGTTTATGAATCTTAATTTGCTATGAGGAATAAAAAGTGCACATAAAAACGGACTGCACAGCTGTCTTTTGGCCATATGTTTCGTTGGGCTGTTTGATGAAACAGAAAATATACCTGTTACAGTCTAGATAACCTCGATATGTAATTGTAATAAAAGTGTATCATCATGCCGTGAAATGTATGGCCTTGAAGAATTTATTTATGAAAAAACTTCCTTAACTTTATACTTTTTAATAAAAAATTGAAAAAATGGTTTCTATTTCTCCTTTTTTTACACCAACAAATGATGAACGATGTCTTTGGTCGTCGCTTGTGTAAATATTTATTAAATATATATTATTGTATTTGATAAAGTTTACTTGTTTTTAAAGACTGCATTTTTTAAAACCGAAATTTTGAAAATGTCATGTTTTAAATACTATCAAACAGACGGTTATTAACTTCCTTAATTTACTATTTTCCTGTCAATTGTCCACTGTCTGGACAGATTAACAATTAAAACTTGAAGAATGAATATTTTTTTAAATAAAATGTCATTTATTTACCTTAAAAGAGAAACAAAATGAAATATGATCAAACTTTAGATTTTGTACAAACATAGAGATTATTTCCTATTAGATTTGTGACTTTTATTCCTACATTTATCAAATGTGTGACTATTTTTTTCCTGTGACTTTTTTACTACCAAAATTAGGGGCGATATTTTTTTGCGCCAAAAACAAACTCAGTTGCGTCACAACTTATTTGCACCAAAGCTACTTTTGTGCCACTTCAATTTAAAAATTATAGGTATCATTTGCGCCAACAACAAAAAACATCTAACTGCGCCATGTATGTAATTGTTAATGTATAATCGTTATCCTCTTGTAGCGCCATACGTGTGCCTAAGTTGTAATAAATTGTCTTGTCTTGTCTTGTCTTGCCAATTTTATGAATTTATTTATTTTTTCTTATATATATCAACTAAATAATTGACTTTCCTCCTTTATCCATGCTTAGAACCAGCAATTTACAACTTGGTAGAGTTATTTAAATACAAAAAAATATGCTGAATCATCTTTGTTTGTTGCAACACCAATATCATCAAGAAGTTTGTGAAATTCAGATTGAATTTTTGGTTGAACTGGATGAAGTTCCCTTCTTTCTCTGTACATGGATTGACGAACTTATTTTAAATTTCTTTTCTTTCTTTTCTTAATGTTCTTCGTCAATTTTGAAGAGCTCTGAATTAATTATTGTAGAAGGCTTATTTCCTGTGACCTTTTTTCGTTTACCATTTTTTCTATTAAATGGGCAGCTTTTATTAATATGTTCATGTTTAGTAATATTTTAAACAGTAATTTCACAAAATATTATAAAAAAAAAAATGTTTTATAGATTTCAATATAAAAAAATCCAACTGATTGTGTAAAAAGATAAGTCCTTCCTTAAATCTAATCAAAGAAACAGTTTTCTTATCACTGGATTGTGATTTTATGTCTTGTGTTAAAATATGCTAGTTTTCGAGTCAAAAGTGATTATTAGAATAAAAGATTAGAGAAAAAGATAAAACAGAAACCGTAAGAATATAAATCTTTCAAAATTTCTTTTTCGTGCATGAATTAATTTATTGTTTTGAACAGTCTTAAAAAAATCTTTTATTACGTTTTTCCTGTTATGTCAACATTTATTGGGGGCAGTTGTTATATATTAGCAATATAACAGGAATAGCTTTGACAATCATGTCACCTGTAATTACATTTACCTGTAAAAATTAAACTTTTTGGTTCAAGATTTAGAAACAGAACGAAGAGGTTTTCTCCTGTTTCTTAGCGAGTACACATACATTTAGTATTTCCGACAATGTACATTTATTGTTTATATCCTACAATTTATAACTGGCGCTTTAAGGTTTAAGGCATATAAACTCTTATGTATTTAATTATTTTGAAAACAAAATGAAAATTATGTCTTATGAATAACCATGATGAAATAATTGTTTTTTCCATAATTGAATCGTACATTATTTGTGTTTTCGATTTAATTGCCTTCTTTCTAGTGTTATCTCTATTTTGTTTACTGACAAATGACGAAATAATGCAATAGTTAAAATTAAATATTTTACAAAACTTTGTCACGATTAAAAAATTAAAACCGACTGAATAAATTAAAATATGAGAATTCAATGATTATCGATGTCGAAATTAGCCGTCGGTAATAAACAGTCAGTTTGTGTAAAAGAATTAGCTACCAAATTTGTTTATTATGTATGTACAAAGTATATGTATATTGTATATAATCAGCCCTTCTGTATATTACTTGTTTTTTTAATTGATTCAACAAATTTCGCTTGTCCAGGTGTCAATAACGGTGATGTCCACACCACGAGTAGTTTGATATTAACATGATAAATGACACAATAACAAAGCGATCGATCAATATAAAAGTAAAAATTGCGTGCCTTGCCGTGTGCAGAATGTCGCCCCTCCTCTGAAAAAGGACGGTTTTTATATAAAATCTCGCAAAATTATGACCCGTATTTTGGCACATCCCTGTTCATCCAATAATAGGAAGTGAATTCGCCACCCCATGGTTTCAAAGAGAAAGTAAAACGTCAAACGATTCTCGTCCAATCAAAACACTCGTTACATTGTTCTTTGGTATATTTAGAATCCGAGATAAACCTAGATTTTCTCGAGAAATGAGATAATTGATTATCTGAAATTGAGATAATTAATTATCTGGAGATAAATTAGGATTATCTGAAAATCGCTCAGAAAAACCTAGATTTTCTTAATATTTTGAGATAAACCGGGATTTTCTCCAGATAATGAATTTTCTGTATTTTCTGAGATAAACTAGGATTTTCTCGGATTTGAATTAAGCTGAGATAATCTTAGTTTATCTGAGATAAACCGGGATTATCTGAGATAATCCTAGTTTATCTGAGATAATCTAAGATTAACTAATAAAAGTGGTTCAGGCGTGCCATAATGATGTTATAAAAATAGGTTAACTATTATGTGTATTCTGATTCTTAACTTTATCTTTATTTACTTGCATTATATTTGAAACAGCAAATATCAAATCTCCTGTTCTCAATTTTTTGTTATAAACTTTACTTAAGTCTATAATTGAAAGGAACTTATTAACCTACAACTATAGTATCAGAATTCTGTAAATCGTAGAAACGAACTTCTGATAATATCATTTGATAAGATCATGTCAAATGTATATACGCTTATTTGGCAAATTCATATTCTAATTTGATATTTTCATTCATTTATGTTTTGATAAATACCATAACAGATATCATATTTGTCTCAGTTCCTGATGGTCGGTATTCCATCAAGAATAAACAATATACAGGGTTGTCGGGTGAATGTGGATTGCGGATTAAGAAGTTGAATGTCAAACTTGAGGCGAATTTAGCACGGATATGTATTTCTCTTCAACAATATTTTTATTTTCTGTTCTTTATATTCGTTTAAACTAAGCTAAATACGTTTGTGACAAATTAAAGAAATAAACATCAGATGCATTTGAAGGCATTAAAAAAAAATATATAAGATCAGGTATTATTTGTTTTTCCTGAGCATTTGAAAATTCGTCTTTTTTATTTCATAATGAGGATGAATTCAGAAATGTGGAGTGAATTCGGAACGCTTTACATTGGTTAAATAATGAACTGTATGTTTCATAACTTTTCACAAGTCTTAATTCGGTTTTGACGCCAGGGATCGGAAACTGTCGTATAAAATAAAAGTTGAAAATCTGCATATGTACGTCCTTGTTCATATTTATATCATAAATAATGTTTCCCCCCTAATAATGCATCTAATAGTTGCCACTGGACGTTAAACAGCCAACTATTTATTCATCCATCTTATCCTAAGGATTGTTATAATTTGTATATCAACTACATGAAACAACTGCAGATTAACACTATAGTTAGGAGGCCGAAGTTATTACACACATAAACCACTCATTCACATCCCTACGTCACGACACCCATCACAAAACAACACACTATAAATTTCATGCCTCCGAAACGATTTTCTTGAAATACTTTCACCAGGAACACTCAAAGCTGAATATTTGAAAGCCAAGAATATATAAATAAAGAAAGGAGTGAAGAGCTATATGACCAATAAAGGACCTACACATTCGCCACATTCTTTATGTGTCTGTTCAAAGTCAGGAGCATATAGTTCAGTGGTTGTCGTTACTTTAATTCAAGTCTGTTATATTTGTTTTTTTGTAAATTGCTTTATTAGGAAGTTAGTTTTCTCAATGAACTGTTTCATATTTTTCGTGTCGGGGCCTTTTATAGCCGATTTTACGGTATGTGTTTTTTTCATCGTACGGTTGCCTATATTATTACTTAAATTCTCTATGGCAAGCCGTTGTGGAATTTATTTTTATTAATATTAAAAATGATTTTTAATATTAATAAATCGAATTTTAATATTAAAATTGATTTTTAATATTAAAATAAAACCTATTTATTAATATTAAAAATGACGATTTTTAATATTAAAAATATTATTAATATTAAAATTCGATTTATTAATATTAAAAAATAATATTTAATATTAATAAATGATTTATTAATATTAATAAATAGGGAATAAATTCCACAACGGCTTGCCATAATTCTCTTCATTTTAACTTTGGTGGATAGTTGTCACGTTGGCAATCATACCACATCTCCTTATTTTACAGAAGAGCTAATCCATCTAGGGTCAACTTTGCCCGAGGGAGCTGAAACCTTCGTTTCTTATAGTGCTACAGCAGCGGTTTCGACCCAGTTCTGTAAAAAATGAAAACAACACCTTATAACAGTAATTTTTTAATAAATTTCATACTTTCTTTAATTAAAACACAATATTGTTGTGAGTTTAATTTCCATTTCAATTTCATAAAGAACAGATACCTGTTCGTTACATAAGCCTTAAAATGTTTCAGCTATGAAGATTTGTAAACCCTAAAATAAATCATATTTCCCTCGGGCAATACCGAATATAATTATAACTATAGTATAATAAACCCCATTATCAGAAAATCGGTATAAAAAAGTGTTTGCAATTATTGAAATCAAGAATAGCTAGTTTAAAATCTACAGATGTGCAATTATTATGAGCAGTACATTTGTTTCAAAGTTAGTATATAAATTTGCATTTATTATTGTCTTATTGTCTATGTATTCATTAGTTACAGTTGCATTCTAAATGAGAGATCGTTCTCTTTGATTTTCTGCATGTGGATATAATTCTGCGTTAACATTTATATTTACTTTGTTCCTCTCATGAGATCCTCGTTTACCGTTATATCATAATAAGGAGAGTCTGTGGACCCGTATGTATTTAGAGAATGTCACGCTCCTTCGTACGTAAAAAAAAAACCAGGTAAATGTTATCAAAGTCATCCGCAAAAGGTATGAGAATAATAACATACTTATTAAATTTCATGCAATTAAATTTTAATGCTAAAAGTTTAATAAGAGAGAGTTTAATGTCTGACAATTTAAATTAATTCAGCAAATTGTTTTTGTCTGCAAAGACATCAAAGAGAGAGAGAGAGAATGACAACCAATTAAATGTTTATTATTAAAAAAAAAAAAAAAGACAGCATTTAATAGAAATAAAACAATGAATTATTTTACAATTTGAATTTCAATTCTCGAAAATTCGTCACAGACATTTATGATATTGATATGCCATTGCTTCAAATAGTTCGGTTTTAGTGATATCCAATTATTTAGGGACAGTCGGGTTCGGTTTTATCTTTCCAATTAAAAAAGCATGTCTTAAACCCCCGGTTACGCTTGATCGCAGAGATAACACGTGTTCGTTGATAAAAAGACTTATCGACAACATCGGCGCGTGCCAAATAATTAAATGGTAATTAGACCAATATATGAAAAAAAATCAATAGTTATTGGATTTTTTATATCAAATACGGAAATTGACATTCTTTAGCATGAAATCATATTTAATACGTAATAATACACTATGACATGACATGGTGAACTTTAAAGTTCAGATCCAGGGACACAGATGTTCAAATTATTAAGTATAAATTAAACCAAAGTCTAAAATCATATTAAATAAAATGGCGATCTAAGACGTTTTGTTTATCTAAGAGGGTTTTTTTTTTCTCTTGTTGTTATTTTCTATGGGCCGGGAAATTCTCAAAACTTCATTATACGGTCAAAAAACTAAACTTAAACCTTTAATTTTCTACATTTTTTCTCCTGTTTAGGCTTGGTTTGTACTTTTGGATGAACATATTTTCTTTATTTATTCTCATTCAATGTGACGACCAATTCACTGAAGATGAGAATAAATAAAGAAAATATGTTCATCCAAAAGTATAAACCAAGCCTAAATAGGAGGAAAATGTAGAAAATTAAAGGACTATAGGAGCATTTGAAATTTAATTTTATTTATATTTCTACTAGTGTGGACGCAGAATTCAATTTCGATGGAGTGAAATCTCTAACAGATTTATCCATCGGATCACCATAGCTGGTGATCCGATGGATAAATCTGTTGCTCAGACGTACTTATAAATATAATTATTTTCTGTGACTATATCTTACATTAATTTGTAGGATCCTTTACTATAGATAATTTAGCTGATCTGTAAAATAACATCTCCATGCCTTATATATCATGTACTGTAGTACGACGCTAGATTAAAACTGACGTGGAAAGGTAACACCCGGCCACCGAAAGCTTCATTTTGAAGCCCAGGTGGTCGTGTGGTCTAGCGGGACGGCTACAGTGCAGGCGATTTGGTGTCACGATATCTCAGTAGCATGGGTTCGAATCCCGGCGAGGAAGAACAAAAATTTGCGAAAGCAAATTTACAGATCTAACATTGTTGGGTTGATGTTTAGACGAGTTGTATATACATAATGTACACAGCCATGTATCACCATCACTGCTGGTGATCCGATGGATAAATCTGTTGTAGAGTTGTCACTGGCTCAGACGTACTTATAAATATAATTATTTTCTGTGACTGTATCTTACATTAATTTGTAGGATCCTTTACTATAGATAATTTAGCTGATCTGTAAAAATAACATCTCCATGCCTTATATATCATGTACTGTAGTACGACGCTAGATTAAAACTGACGTGGAAAGGTAACACCCGGCCACCGAAAGCTTCATTTTGAAGCCCAGGTGGTCGTGTGGTCTAGCGGGACGGCTACAGTGCAGGCGATTTGGTGTCACGATATCTCAGTAGCATGGGTTCGAATCCCGGCGAGGGAAGAAAAAAAATTTGCGAAAGCAAATTTACAGATGTAACATTGTTGGGTTGATGTTTAGACGAGTTGTATATATATATATATATATATTTCTTTTCCTCCTTGTTATTCATTAATGTTTACTGCTACTTATCTATATTTCCAAACATTTTGATAAAACAAAGATTGGTTTAAATGTATAAATGTTATAAAGTTAAATTTTTTGACAACACAATAATTATTTGATTATTCAATCTTTAAACATGTAAATGCATTTAAGGCATCCCTTGTATATGTGTTAGGTGATTGATTGTTGTTTGCTTAATGTCCAGTGGCAAATATTTCATATATTTCTGGACGAAAACAAATTATCAGTAATTAGGTAAGATTACAAATTAAGGCGAACGATCAGATTAATGCGGAAATGCCACAGAAAAAACGAGGTCATGTCTGATCAGAGCATTTTTTTTGTAACATGAACGAACTTAGGATACATTGAACGGAATTTATGATCAATCATGCAGTTTGTTATTGGAGATATTCAACAGGCATTCATGGTTGATAAGATGTGTAAATCAGTGACATTTGATCTTTTGAATTAAAATATTAAAAAACACCAATATTTCAGTCATTTATTAATATGAACATCAAAGTAAAAACGACATTCGAGAAAACTGCACAGGAAACAATTTCATTATTTACAAGAAATAATTCCAAAATACTTAATCTTCTTGAAAAGAAAAAATAGATAAAATTTCAACAACTTATTCACTGCGAACTCAAATAAAAAAAGGCGAGTGACATTTTTTCAAAAAGACGCTTAGTTAACGACTTTAATGCACCCACCTAACATACGGCTATATTATATATCATTCGAATGTTTATTACTTGTACTTTCTGTTTTGCCCGGTCGTCAATAATTCGTACATTTATTTTTTTTAAATCAAGGTCAAAGGTCAAGAATGAACATTCCTAAATTTTGCTAGGTTTAAACAAAAAAAGCCCTTTTCTGGTTCTTGTATGATTTTTTTTTTTCCTTTCAAAAAATCATATGAACATTATAAAACAAAATACCCTAATTCCAAATCAAATGCAAACCAAAATGTTAATTGCACAATGTTTACAGAAATTGCTATTCTTAAAAAAAAAAAAATGATAGAATTGCGCTTAAAGCTAAACATTTCTTGAGGTATCAATATTTATATGTCAAAAATAAAATAAATTTATCGTTAATAGCTCAAGGGATTTTTTTTTCTTCGTTTTTAACTGCAACTAATATCATATAAGTCAAAATTTAGAGTTCTAACGAAGCTTTTACAGTTTCCTAAATACCACCATCTGTAAATTTTGATACGTTTGCGTTTCTTTGTTGAGATAAAATTGTCAATATCAGGAGGAAATGATAAACCATATTTGAAAAAAGGAGTAATGAAAGTTTTTTAGGGAATAAACAAGGTATATAAAGAACAAACATGTTTTTCAATGTCGAAAGACATTTTAAAAACCAGTCTATGGAAAGTGCGAATCGAGAAATCCGTTTCTTATGTGGAGTAGCGATATTTTCTTTTGTAAATGAGATGCATTGTTGGGAAATCTCAGACGACTTTTGACATTTGTAGGAATAAATGAAAATTCATCTGAAAGTACTTGTTTATTCTTTTTAAAACATGGACGTATTTAACAGGACAAACGTATATACAAATTGCCATTATTTTGAACATTTTATCCCAAATATGTTGTATCTATACAAGTAAATATGCATTTGCATTAAATAAAACCTATTTGCACGATATATAATTTTAGGTGTCCAAATACTTTGACAATGACGTACCAAAGACAGTGGAATGGCCATTGAACTTATTCGATTGCATTCTACGCCATAAACACTTGTATAAGGATAATAAGGCTATTTTTTCTTATATGAGTGCGACGTTTTTCTAATAGAAAAGCGATATGCTTTTATTATGAAAAACTTTTCCAACGCGATATTTTTCTAATAGAAAGGCGATACTTTTTCATATGAAAAAATACAATAATATGACACAAAACATCCAAACAAAGTAGAAACATCGACAATTATTCATGACAGATTCGATGGTACGGACAAAGTATCACTGAAATTTCGTATAGATGATGTACGTACATGATAAACCAATTGTACGCATACAAAGAAGTAGACACGATGTATAAAATCCCTTGCCCGTAGATCAATTTTGTTTTTTCAGATCAATATAACACAGTATTTACAACCTCCCAACTTCCGATGAAAAAAAAATGTCTGGGTAGTGTCACTCTAGAATAATAAAGTGTTTACACAGATATATGTATGTAACTATCATCTGTCTTTTTGTAATTTTGACACGATATTCCAGGGCGTGCATTTCCTATCACGATTTCCTTGATAGAGGGTTGCTGCTCACAAGAAGAGTTCCAAGTGGTGAATTGAAATCATCCCTTCGTAAATTTTACGGACGCCATCACGAGTTGGTTGACCGTTATGGAATATCCGTTTCACAGATGACAACGGATATGTTCCAATTGTCGTAACTACAATCCCGTCCCCTTTTCCCGAATGTGACCTACAGAATTAGACTTATCAGCGGGTTTGTACTAACATAAGCAACACGACGGGTGCCACAAGTGGAGCAGGATCTGCTTATCCTTCCGAAGCACCTGATATCATCCCCAGTTTTGGTGGGGTTCGTGTTGCTGAGTCTTTAGTTTTATATGTTGTGTTTTGTGTACTGTTGTTTGTCTGTTGGTCTTTTTCGTTTAGACCATGACGTTGTCAGTTTATTTTCGACTTACGAGGTTGAACGCCCCTTTTGTATCTTTCACCTCTCTTTAAATAGTTGAATGCAGTTGTTGAAATTAAAATGAATACTTTATCACCCATTCAAAGTCAATGAAACATGATTGAAGTTTTAGGGCCATATAATCTCTGGTAATGAGATATGATAAAGCTGTTAAAACTGCATACCAAATATCATTGACCTATTGTTAATGGTTCTCCTAAATTGACCTAGTCAATAACTTTAAGTCAATGAACCATCGTTCTAGGGGCGAGGCCGTTTGATCTCCATAACAATATGCTTATACAAATGCATACCAAATACCCATTGACTTATCGTTAGTAGTCCCCGTTTTAAAAAACTCATCGTATCACAATATTTTTTTTAAATGTTGACGCCGCCGACCCCACCGGAAACAGCACGCATCCATTACTTCGTAGAGGCGAGACAAGAAATATCTATTCTAACATTTTTCGCCCTTTTATATTTGGACAATCTATATTTGATGTAATGTTATTGCAGTTGTATCGAATTATGCATGACGATTTAAAAGGCTGCATTTTATAGGTTAAAATGTGAATAGTAAAAACATTGATTTTGAAGTTGTTAACTAGGAATCGTTTTTCTTTTCCATTACTTAAAAGGGCATTAGCTACGAGATATAAAACAAAATTAAAACATGATTTGCTTTGTTCAATCATTGATGAAAGTTTAATAGTGAAATGATAATTCGCTTTTAGCAGCCAGTTTAGTTCAATTTTGTCAAAATAAGCTAAGAAAAAGCGCTGATGAATCATTCACTTGAATAATTCGACCTCATTGAATCCGTATTCATGTGACCTTCAATTTAACCCATATGCTAGAGATTAATTACGCATGTATTAAGGGAAAGACCATTTAACTTCAAAAAGGGTGGAGGGGGATGACAAAAAAAAATATTCTGAATCCAGATTTTCCCCATACCTTATTGTGTTAAATATTGAAAAAAATAATTTGATTGATAGCGTTGTAAAACTAAATAAAATTTCTGACTCAGACAAAAAACCATAACAACCCCCACCCCCTTGAAGTGAAATGGTTGCTCCTTAAAAGGAAAAGAATGTCAACATTGAAAATGAAACAAAGGTGAACCATTTCGTTGACTGATTCGATCCACAAAAAAATCATTCTTATACAGGTAAAAACGACGATTGACTTATTTTTTTTAACCTATAACATGAAATCAAACAGACCTAGAAAAGTTCATTTGCACGAGGTCGCTATCTATTTATATTTATGTTTATGTTTATATCGGGTTATGTGACCGTCGGCAGTCTTCGGAGGTCATCTCGATGGTTAATTAGATTGCGTCTAGACTAAAATACACACAAAATGCTGATATATATTATAGTGTCTATGCATGGCTAATTGTTTATTTTAGACTTATTGTAATTTGGATATACGTTTGAGTATGTTATAAATCAAATAGGAGACTCTGAGTCATATCGGTGAACATGCATTTGACAGCTAATGCCCCTTTAAAGTAAGTTTTGTTTTCCAGCGATCTTCTATTTGACATGACTGAAAACTCGTGTTTAGAATAATGATATTATCTAAACACTTTAATGGTTTAAATTTTGACTTGAATGGAGAGTTGTCTCATTGGCACTCATACCACATCTTCTTATATCTATATACATTTCTAAGTAAACACATTAAATGTACACATGCATGTCTTGAATATAAACACTATTAAATGTGGTTTTTAATTAAAAGATTTTGGGACTTAAACACAAATTTCTAAGATAAACATGATCCTAACCACAATCCTAAACACTTTCTTCAGTCAAAACATGTTACGAAATTAAACATGTTAAAAAAAGTGCGCAAACAATGTACAATGTATTTACCATTGTGTTTAGAATTTAAACACCATTTATGCAGTTTACGTGTAGTAAGGATATCGGAAATGCATTTTTTGACGTGTTCTTATTGACACTCTTCCTACATCATTTTTATTACTTCCTGTAATGTCCAGGGGTTCAAATTAACATTTGGTACTGGAAGGTCCAGGACCTTTGACACTCCAAACTGAAAGGTCCACAACCTAAATCTCAAGTCCTACTTTTACATGAAATATTTCATAACTCAATAAGATACAAAATTAATGTGCTTTTGGAGTAAGGTTAGTTAGTTTCATCATATTTGAACTGCATGTGATGTTTCGTTTCTCATATATTGAAGTACTGCTTACACATCATTAATGGGGTATCCAGCAAATAAACAGTTTACAACCTTCAATATTGAAGTACTGCTTACACATCAACACCATTTTTGTACTGGATTTCAAGAATAAATTCAGAGTCACTGAAGGGTTTCCCTTTTTTTGCAATACAGTATATATGCAGTGTTGAAAAGAACCTTACATCTATTTAACTGATCAGGCTTAGATTGCTGATTGAGAATACATTGTCCAAAAAATTGAAAACAACACGTTCAATAATTTCATGCGTCCGAAGCGCTTTTCTTGATTTACCTTCATCAGGAACGCTCAAAGCCAAACATTTGAAATCCGAGGATGTATAAGTACCGAAACAGTTGAAGAGCTATATGACAAAAATACCTAAAACAAATAGCCAAATTCATCTAAGGTCAACTTTGCCTGAGGGAGTTGAAACCTTAGTTTCTTTATAATATCAAAATTTATAAACGGATAATTTGAGAAAGGTTTGTTATAAATCATGTCAGTACAAGTTTAGTGTCTTACAATTAATCTTTAGACTTAAAATTTGGGTCACTGTCAAGGATCCACTGCTTTAAACAAGATAAATGCTGGGGTGTCACTTCGTATATTTTTATTGGGTCTATTTTAAGATTTTGTGTTCCCCTTACAAGTGTACTTTCTTTTTCTGAATGGGTGGGGAACTTCTGGCAGTATGTGCATAACATTAGACCAGTTGATTCATCAAAATATAGCCACGGTCGATCGATTTTCCAGTGGGGCTTAAATGTCCGTTCCCGTTTTTCACGATTTCATTTTTGGTCTTTAGTGAGATCTTCATTTGATTTCTTTTGAAGACGTTGAAGACACAAGGCACTTGTTTCTATCCATGGGAAGGTTGAATATCCTTCTATATTTATGGATAATCGACCTTCCCATGGATAGAAACAAGTGCCTGTGGTTGAAGACCGTTCATAATCTTCTGGCTAGCTCTTTCTCACCAAAGTGAAACGGACTCATTTTGTTCGAAAAAATGATTTGTCACTTGACTTTTCGCAACTATTTATAACCTTGCGTTTCCAAGAAATACAAGGTTAAAAATAACTTTTATCACTCGTCGGCAATGTCAGGGATGAAACAATTTTTGATCTCAATTTCAATAATAATATGGCTTAACAATGACGATACAGATGGTTAAAAAGGTCAACAAAGATCATTTTTATTTCCTTTAAAATCTAAAGTCCGTCGGGCGTAGCTAGTAACCAAAACGAAAGTCCAATTGCAACAGTGGAAGGTCACGGACCTCGGACCACCGCTAATTTGAACCCCTGAATGTCTATGTAATATAGGAACCTACGTTTTAATATTGTATTCATATTGTGTCATAGATCAAACTTATTCGTTCGTTGTATGTTTACTTGTTTTTGTTCAAATGTCTTTTTGATCGAGTTAAGCCATTTCAATTGATATTTTATAGTGTGTCTTTTTATGTTGTAATGTTACACTACTGTCTCAGGTTAGGTTGAAGGTTGGCGCTTGTTAAAACGTTTAAACCCGCTACATTTTTATGCATCTGTCCTTAGTCAGAAGCCTGTTGTTCAGTGGTTGTCGTTTGTTGGTGTGGTTCATAGGTGTTTCTCATTTCTCGTTTTTTATAGATTAGACCGTTGGTTTTCCTGTTTGAATTGTTTTACACTAGGCATTTTCTTTATAGCTTGCTGTTCGGTGTGAGTCAAGGCTCCGTGTTGAAGGCCGTACTTTGACCTATAATTGTTAACTGTTTATACATTGTGACTTGGATGGAGAGTTGTTTCATTGGCACTCATCCCACATCTTCTTATTTATATCATATAGAAATTTAATAGATGTTATGTCAATACCACCAATTTGAACGAAAATTCGGGTCGCTCTATTCAACATGACTTGATTTTATTGTTCACATATAAAAAGGTATAACAAAAAATAGAACTCCAAGGCAAATTCAAAAGGGGAAGTCCATAAATATCAATATCAACAATATGACAATATCAAGCGCTATCAATCAACGGAACAAGTGAAAAACTTCTGCCATGTAACTTTAATCTAATACAAATATGTTTGGAGAACAATTAAGAATTTCAAAAGATGTCTCAAAAATTCATTTTGACAGTGATCAGTAGGGTTAAACTGCTACCTCATATAACATGAAACGTATAGTTACAATTAAAACATACCGCAACTACATTAGAAATGTCGCATCTACAATACAATAAATAGCATTCAATTATTTATTTACAAAAGAAAAACGTAGCAGTACAATTTTTACTAAAGGAATGACTGTAATATTTTTTCTATCTATGAAGAAATAACATAAAAAATGTGGTGCACACTGAATAACCCGCGTAGGTTAACAGTGTATATGTTCATAAAGAAATTTTACATTTTGTGCTTGTTTAACTGATCAATTTGACTTTTTTTTCCCTTTAGAACTACCTTGAAAGGCTGATAATAATCGATTTCACACTTTATTGATTAATGGTAAAACATAAAACTCTGTTTGTCGCGTGAATTAATCTCGTTCTGAACGTATTTATATATTTTAATACTATTTTTTTTTTTATCGCAAAAATCATCGTTTTCCTTTTTGAGTGTCTGCATATTTACAATTTCATATTAGAAAATATCGCGACTCCACATCAGAAACGGTTTTCTCGATTCGCACTTTCCATTATAGACTGAGACCATGAAGAAGTTAATTCTCATTCAATATTCAATGAATACTGTTTGCACCATGCGCTTTTCAATCTCAAATCCGGCTATTTTTTTTTATGTTAGCACATTATTACAACCTATATTAGCTTTATTACATATTACTGAAAATAAATATTGGGGAAGATTAAATACTCTTCCTAAGCAACTGCGATCACAACCAGTTTTAGACAGTGTTCGCACATTTTGGTGTAGAGTTTTAAGACGTGTGGTTTGTTTGTCCTACTTTTTAATTTTGGTCATGGTGTTAACTGTGTTTCTTTGGCTATAGTTTGAGACTTCCTCCTTGATACTACTTTCTTTAACCCAAATGAAAAGGTAACCAGCTTGTTCAAAGATCAGTCAATTAAAGACAGCAGGACTTAATGAGACTGCCTCCTTACTATCTACTTTCTTTCAACCAATGAAAAGGTAATCAGCTTGTTCAAATATCAGTCAATTAAAGACAACAGGACCTAAAACTCAGATATCAATAAATGATATTTATAAATATTTTAGTTTAACATAACTTCATTTTAACCATATATATTCTTATTATAATGTTTTATCTTTAATTAAGATTAATTTAATATTTGCCATCAATGCCTGACAGATGATCTACTAAAATAGTGCTCTGGTTTTCTAAATACCGTGAATTAGAATATTTATTTATATGGCACATCTACCATAAAATGTGAATGCAAACCATGGCTAAGTAAATTTAGCATAAAAATGGTTCAAAGACATACTTTTATTTCAGTTTCTATTAAGGACATTTATTTGTTACATGTAACATCAATACCAAAACAGATACATGTATGGTTAGTCAGGGCAGAGACATACAATACAATGTATATGTTTCTGGTCAGGTGTTGCATTCTTTTACAAAACGCTATTTATGCTGATTGGTTGAATGTTTGGTGTGATACTTACATAGTAATTTCTTTCTCCATACTAATAAAAATAATAAATATATAATTATCTAGGATTGCCAGTCTTCCTGCTGAAAGTCAGTGGTTCTCTCCGGGCACTTCGGCTTCTTCCACCAATAAAAACGGGTTGCCACAATATATCCAATAGTGCTGAAGTGGCGTTGAACACCAACAATCAATCAATCATTGTTACACTCCTTATATTTTAAGTATTTAGAATTTTCAATAAAAAAATAGACTAAGTTAATGTAACTACATCATGTCAATTTTTTACAAGAAAATTACGTATTTTGATAGGAGAACCTACTTCGGACAAGCACAAAGAATATTTGCAGTGTCTAGTATAAAATAGCATTTTCTTCCTTAGACAATGCATGATGCAGTAGAAGCAAACAAGAAAACAAATAATATCAGAGTTTGGCTCCCTCAATTCTCCTTAAAAGCATTTATTCCGCATGTTTTATATCCTTTAAACATATTTGCATTTTTCAAATTCGCGTTTCTTCAACCTTATATTGACAACATACATTTTTTTAAACTTAAAACAGCGAAAATGGTATCTTTTTGCAGATGGCGGTATTTTGTACAACTGTATGAGTTGTTATAATTGGCTGTTTAATTAGCAAGAAGCGTGACCGCAGTAATTTAATGATGTCAAAAACTTCCTAAGCACAAAATGAAAAATGTTATTTTGTTGTATAGTGATTAACACTTCAGTTGATTCACAGACAAAGATTTTGGTTTTCACTCATTTTTATGATTTTCACTGGAATTTCTGAAAAACGGCGCTTTTTATTAAAAGCACTTCATTAATATTTCAAAGAGCATTTGAGAACTGACTTTTAACATCTGGTCTAAAAGTTTTTTAATATTTCCATACATAATATTATTATTCAGAAGCCAGAATATGCAAACTTGTTGGCATCTTGTAAAATTAGAAATCGTCCGTCCTTGACCTTTCATCGTCATTTGTTAGAAACTGCACCGTACGAATACGACCGGGCACAAAAGATAGTACAGATAGTATACTTTCGAGTGGTATATGATTTAGCCGTATGTTAGGTGGTGCATTCAAAATGAAATTTTACGGTTAATGTCATTCGTCTAAAATTGATCATTGAAATAATCTGAAACTCAAAAACAATTAATTTATTAGTATCTAACTTTTACCAATTTTGTTGATACAACTGTAAATTACTTGTTCCAAAGATAATATTGTAATAAGTTATGTAATTTGTCACGTTTCTAACGGTTCATTGATTTTCGGCAATATCAAAGAAAAAAAGGAACGTGCTTAAACATTGTCCAATTACTCATTTCTTTGTGACTCTTTTTCTATAAAATTTGGAATTTATACATAAAATATCAATCTCTACCATAATTTGATTTTTTTTTACATGTAACAGCACCCCTTCTAGTCCTTAGTGGCATATTATAAGTCCTTAGCAGTGTTTGGACGCACCAGATGTAATAGACAACATTTCACACCAAAACACCACTACTGAAATATAACTTAGATAAACTGATCAGAGATATGCCTTGCCTTTATGTAATTTTGACAGTATAAAGCAAATGTTAAAATTAATATGGTAATACCTTAACATGTGCAGAGCCAAGACACATAAAATTCATTTTGTTCAAAAATATTTTTTTAAATATTAAAAAAGATACAAAAAAAGAATTAAAGTGAAATAATATATGTCAGAAGGTGACAGTAAAGTATTTTGATAAATAATAAGCATGATAACAAAGCGGTATGATATATTATAAGTTAAATGGATTGCTACTGACCCACTACGGATTCATTGAAAATTCATCGGGGGTGAGGCCGAAAGGCCGAATCTCCTATACATTTTACTAACTCTCTGTTGATCCGTAGGGGATCAGTAGTGAACAAGCGATAAAATACAATCAATTTTAGTACATCAATCGATGACATCACCGTTAATAGTAGACGGGACATCATGATACCCATATGAAATCTACTGACCCCCTACGGATCTAGAGGTGCGATAATAATAAATATACTGATTATATGTAGATGCCAAGCTATCAAATTATACAGTGAATGGCCATAATTAGCATTCATCACGTTCTATTTTTTGCTATAAAACTATTTTGAAATCATTTCTTGTAGGATTTTAACAAACTAGGAATTAAAAGAGGCAGAAATGTTTAAAGATTTTTTGTTTATTTGGTCGTAATATTTGTCATCAGCATGATCAGTAGTTGTTGATTTCTGGTAATGTGCACACGTGTAATAATTCTAATTCAATTGTATTTGGTTCAATGAAATATTTTCGCGCACCAAAAAAAAAAAATGCTTGTGCTTATATCATCAGAAAACGAAATGGCTTCTCAACAAAAATTTCCCTTTGTGTTAAATACTTATTTGTTAATATGAGTCATTTCCTGTGTGACGTAAAGATTATTTATTTTTTTAATCTGTAATCTTTTCTAAAAAAAGACAGGGTTTGTGCAGGTGCAAGCCAAATTTAGAGGACGACCATTTAACTTTCAGGGGGAGGGATTATGAACATAATCGAATACACTGGCCCTGTAAGAGCAGGGTGGTGAGGGCTAAATTTAAATAAAATTCTTAAGAAAGGGTGAAAATGAGTAGTATGCAACACAAACAAACAGTTGTGTACATAAATGAAAATAAATAAAAATCCTCCTCCCCTACCCCGAAATTATCATATTGTCGTCCCTTTACCCACAATTTTGCTTGACTTGAAGTCGCAGTTTCGTGAATCTGCTTCTAACATATCAAAATGACGCTCATATTTTATGTATCCTGAGCAGCAGCTTGATTTTTACAAAGCAATTCACCAGTATAAAGTCACATTACTATTAAAACAACGCAAAATTGCTAAGTTTTCCCTACTCATCGTGACCTAAACACTGCTAAATCTCGGACGACGGTTGTGACTATAAAAAAATTATAATTTATACATAAATCATTTATCATATTTAATATTAAGTTAAATTAAAAAAAAATCAATGAGTTTTATAATTTGACAACACTCATTGATATTGCAAATACACTAAAAAAAATATACGACAATTGATCTATTTATGACATTGAATGTTTAGTAAAATTGCCGACCAATCAAAACTGAAAGCGCGATATTTAAAATTTGTATACCCTTATACATTTTAATTATCATCTGTATGTCAATTTTAAATGCAATTCTAAATAAAATATCTTTTTGAATCGTGTGTTAAGCGCTCATCGTTCATTCGATAATGAATCAATCACCGTGCGTGTATCGTGGGTTCATCATTCATCATCCACCGTGCGTGTATCGTGGGTTCATCATTCATCATTTTTTTTTTCAATCCTCCGTGTAACGCTTATCGCTCATCGTGCGTGGATCGTGGATCGTTCATTCATCGTGCATTCACCGTGCGTGTATCGTCTGTACGTGTATAGTGCGTGTGGTCAGTTTAAATTTAAGACGGTCTGTAGCATACACAAAATTTGCTAAAAATAGTTTTGCCTTTACATGTACAAACAAGGTCCTGTAAAAAGTCAAGGACATTGGACTCAGGATACTAGTATACTGAAACTATGGAACTATTCCAAATATAAATATTCCAAAGGTGACCTAGGTGGTGGTTTGGCGATATAAGTCAGACGTACACTTATAGTGAAACCCGAAGAAAGTGCTGTCTGAATGATGCATCTGAAGAACTTTAGTCTCACTAAGTAAGCACCCTTAGAAAGCAACGACTTCACTCTTGAGTTTTTTCAGATCACCATGTACTGATTAAGCATTGCTTCTGGGGTCATATAGATGCGCGATGAATTGACTTTTTACTGCAACAGATGTGTCAATATTAGAACCAGCTAGTTTGACAAACTTTGATACATGTATGGGTTTTGTTTCTATGCCTTTTAATTGTCTTTTTTACCAATTCCGATTTAAAAAGACATGTCGTGTCCTGTAAGAGCATAAACAGCTGGTAGTGTGCCAGATATCAGTGGTAAAATAACTAAAACAAAGTTGCATATGTCGAAAGAAAAAACCGTTTGGCGTCTTTGGTTGAAGAAACGCTTCCAGACTGAAACTACAATAATTCATGCTTGACATCTGAGGAAAATATCTTATTAGAAACAAAGCATAAGTGTCTGATGAATGTAATATAATGCGACCCCTGGAATAACTTTTTACCATCTGTTCATTAGCAAACAGAGACGGCAGAATAATTCTTATATCTGCCTCTTCAGTCACTTGCAGATCCGGCACAAAATTGCTTCACAGTCTATAGATTTTGAAAAGATCCCGCTAGGAATATTTCGTCATGGTCTTGCAAATCAAAATCATTGTAATGTGGGAGTGCATGGTCACCTACAAATCTTATCAACCCCTTATTTTCGGGTGCACAAACAAATTTTCTTACAATCTCTAATTGATCTGCCTTCAGTGATTTGAAGAGCTTTAGATCTACCACCATTTGAAATAGACCACCTTATTCTTTCTGCTGATTTTGTAGAATGTTTCACATCATATCGATCAAACACGTCCACGGCACACCCGAAGTTTTCAAAACAAGCTATTAGGGTTTCAAAGGCGTCCTTGGCCAAATCTCCAAAACTGTTGTACCTTTTTACATGAAGACTTTGTACAATACCCATACTATCTCCAATCAGGGGTGTACTGGTTTTTAATGCAGGGCTATCACAAACTCAGCTAAAGGTATACATTTCTGTACAGTATCACATGAGAGTGCATTGTAATCATTATCCATATGAAAATAATTGTCATCTACTAACAAGGCAAAAATATTTATCAGAAAGGTAGGAATAAATTGTATAGCTGTTGGAATACTAAATTTTGACGGAAATAGATAGTAATAATTTGAAATTTTGAACTATCGTAAACTGCTTTTCACAAGTTTTCCGCATCATGAAGGGTCTGGAACAATATGTATCTAGCAAATTATACGACAACGATAATGCTTTTATTTCACAAACAGATCATCGTGTAGACTTTCTGTTAGTTTTTGGAAAGGAACATCATGCTTCGACCGATTTGAAGCATCAGAAGCAAGTTATTTTTTTTTCCATTTCAGCCAGTAGTGTTTACAATGCATGCTGAATGATGCAGCTACTAGTCCTTGAGATAATCTTTGCAGAGTAAACTTATAATGGTTTACATTTATAAATTTTGACTTGGATGGAGAGTTGTCTCATTGGCACTCATACCACATCTTCTTATATCTAATTATCACTGGATAGTCTGCCTGGTAATTTGCGTCATTTAAAACATAATCGGCACGCTCAAATGACTCGACATGCCTTAATTGCTTATCTCGTTGTATGACTTTTGTCTGCAAAATAAACATTTAGACGAGTCTAATGGTAATGCCATGGAGCGTGTTTTAACGAAAGTTGATTCATCATCACACGCTGATAAGCATTGGTTTTCTCCCTTATTCAAATGTATCAACATTCTTTCTTCTTGTACAGGTATAGGCTTTATAACACATCTAAGCTACTTTACTTGATCTTATTTAATGGAATAAGCACTCACCATCATTTTCCGGATTAATTCAGATGTGTTCAAAGTGGTTTAAAATTAGTCTATTAGAAAAACGCAACAAGAATAAAACACTTCAAAAGTTATTAAACCTTAACATCTGTCTTATTCAAACATCTAGACACAAATATTGATACAAATCTATATTCTTATTTACAAAAACTGCATATTTAATTCATTGTGAAAAACACAGAAATTCATAAGTAAGGGGAAAATAGGAAAAGGGGGCGTAACATAACTTATTCAGGTTAATACTAAATAGTGAAACTGCTATATAACGAGTATACATTGATATATTACCCTTTCATCAAATATCATAGCAAATATCTGATATTTAATTCAGTCAGTTTATTAATAAAAAGAGAAAAAATCGGAAAATGACGCATTTCCGCGATTTTACGAAAAAAACTGCGCCGTGGGAAAACTCTACGACAGGGTTAAAATGATAGTATAATTTTATACACTCTATCATCATGTGGATTTTCAGGCGTGAGGTATGTCGGTCCATTAAACTCTTAAAATAAGCGACATTTTCTTGATTCGTCACTCCACAAGAATAGGCCGACTTGTATTACAGATAAACTTTTAAAGATGTGCAGTAAACCAAATTATCAAAAAAAAAAAAGACCATTAATGAATAGATCTAGCACAGACAAACATCGTGCTTAAATATGCCAGCTTTAACCAATGTTGCAGGAGTAAAGACAGAACTTGTGTGATAAATCTACCGCTGTATAAAGTCAATCATTATAAGTATATTACGAATTCTTCTGTACACTGCTTATGAATTATATAAGGTCTCTGAAATTTAAAGCTGGAGTTTGAATTTAGCAGTAATATGAAATAGTCTATACTTTATTACTATAATTGTAATTTATTAAAAGGTTACAGGAGCGCAATTATTCGTAATGCATTTTCCATAGGGTACCAGTGGTGTTCCATATTTTATTTCTCGAAGACTACACAAACTAGAAAAAAGGGTAGCAGGTCCTGTTACTAGAAATGCCAGCGTTGCATAACTACCAAAAAAATATATATGGTCAAGCGGCAAAATTTACTTAAAATTCAGTTGAAAAACATCGTCTATTTTTTTCGCTTAATGAAAAAGGCATATTTTTTATGGCTCCGACGTGCAGAAATTGAAGATATTTTGTATACTTTGTAAAATGTGAATTTGATTTTTATGGAATTTTTAAACCTATTTGGATAAGTTTTCGATTAAAAGTAATTCCAATCCTGTATCATCCAATCAGAAGCCGTACAAGATTCTATTCTGAGTACCATGATCTTAAAAAACTTGAAGGTAAAATGTAAACAAATAATTGCGCTCTTGTAACCAATAGCGATTTACAATAAGTGTCGGAGACCGAGTACGATCATAGTTTAAGTTATAAGGGTGATCTCAAAATAATGTGTACGCTAATTAGTTTAAGTTATAAGGGTGATCTCAAAATAATGTGTACGCTAATTAATGTTACCTTGCTCAATTTTTGCGTTGTGGTAGGACAAAACCATTTATAATTTTTTTATCATTTTCACTGACGGGTAGAAAAAGCACCTTTTCGTTTACGCTCGTTAACAGATATGTTTAAAATTTAAAAACTTTCACAACAACCATTTTTTTTGTAACTGTTATCTGATAATTTCTATTATAGTTTATATAAATAAAACAAACCGCTTTTCATAACGGCCATTTTTCGAAAAGGAAATTAATTTGATACATGTTCAACGAAGAACGATTGCTTTATCTCTATATAACATGATAAAATATTTATTATAAGGTTAAATCTTAACGATCCTACTGCCTGTCGATACTTTTTTTTTTTGGCGTTGCACAAGTCATATCTTCTTTGACTGTCCATGGCGTTAAAACACTAAATCCCTGGGATGTGTTTAAATTGATTTTAGTATCTGATGCATGATTTTTTTTTTTATTATTAATTGTTTTTGGCTTTTAACTAGCTTTCAGTAACTGTGAGTACTCTCAAATCGTACTTTCGTGTTTATTTGACCTGTTGACACAATTTGTAATACATTTCTGTAATTCAATGTTTACTTATCTTATGTTATATCTCGTCTCACTATTTTTTTTATATGTACCACCTTTGATAAGTATTTAGTATGACGATAAATTTTCACTTCTGTACTCGTACTGCGAACAACAAATTTATTAATTTTAAAATATTTACTTCCGTATTCCCTAACAACAAAATTATTATATTTAAATATACCCGTGTACGTTGTTTTAGTTAACGCCATTTTGTCCCAGGTTAGAGTTTTCTTTTTGACACTGTTCCTCCATCTTTTTTATCAATATTGTATTTATATTGGGTCATAGATCAAACTTATTCGCTCAGCGTATGATTACCTGTTTTTGTTTAAATGTCTTTTTGATCGAGTTAAGTCATTTCAATTGATATTCTACAGTGTGTGTTTTTTTAATGTTGTAATGTTACACTACTGTCTCGGGTTAGGGTGAAGGTTGGCACCTGTTAAAACGTTTAAACCCGCTGCATTTTTATGCACCTGTCCTAAGTCAGGAGCCTGTTGTTCAGTGGTTGTCGTTTGCTGGTGTGGTTCATAAGCGTTTCTCGCTTTTGGTTTCTTTTATAGATTAGGCCGTTGGTTTTCCTGTCATTTTGGGGCCTTTTATAGCTTGCTGTTCGGTGTGAGCCAAGGCTCCGTGTTGAAGGACGTACTTTGACCTATAATTGTTAACTTTTTATACATTTTGACTTGGATGGAGAGTTGTCTCCTTGGAACTCATACCACATCTTGTTATTTATATTTACGAAGAACGAAGACTCAGTATTCTGTAATGTCTGTAATAATTCTGTTGAACTTTATGCACTTTCTCTTTTTTGATTGTTTTTTTTTTTTCTCATCAAAATCAATGATAACAGGTGTGTGCATTACAGATCAATTGCATCTTAAATACAAAACACATATACCTAGCCCAAAAAAGTTTGATACAAAATTGCAATCTTCATTTGAAAATGTGTATTCTACCTTCCAAGACTATACATAATTGAAACATATAACCCCAAAACAAACAAACAAATAAATTAAATAAAAACCTGAACAATAGTTTCCAGTTTTTGATGAACTGAAATGCTATATAAAGTCAAGGAAACTATCCTATTGTATATTGATTGCATTGATTGTTTAGTATTACTTTACTTTGTGTATAATTGCTGTATCACCTGAATAAACCTGGTGAGTTATCATATATTGTTCATTTATTATCATTACATGCTCGGATTTCACAACAATATATAACACCTATTATGATTGGATATAGCTTTCCCGCCATTAGAATTCGAGGAGCCCTGGGTTTGGACAGTGTTCCTCGGGGTCGACTTGATATCTCGGATGTTGTGATGTCAATCCAATAAAGTTTTAAAGTCAACCTATAGAGAGTGGGAGGCCTTGTCTTTCCGTAATCTAGAGACCTTGCTCTTCAAAATTATTTACCGTTCATGTGGAACTCTAGTCAGAACTCGGGTTCCATTCGAACTTGGCCTATTAGGACAGTAAAAGACATGTAGAAATTTTTTTCTGTACAAGGGGAGACAATTGGAATTCAATTTACTTTGGAATCTAACCTTGGTTAGAGTGTAGCTTTCTTTGATGAAACATATTTGGTTGTGTGTGATCTTTATTTCACAATACAAGATAATTTCAATCGATTGCTTTTACAGAAGTTCTAAAATAATCTGAATATTATTCAAAACTAAGGATTTTCTACCACATGAATAGATTACCTTATCTGTATTTAGCAAGACCTTTCGGAATTTGGGTCCTCAATGCTCTTAAACTTCGCATTTTATCTGACTTTTTTACTTTTTTTATTCTAGCGTCAATGATGAGTTTTGTGGACGAAACGCGCGTCTGGCGAACAAAATTTTTAGCCTGGTATTTATGATAAGTTTATTTACATGTTAATTATTGTTGACCAACCAGTGATTTAACCTAAGACTCTGTCATTCTTATCACGATGGATTGCATTTCATCTGAAAAGTTCAATTCTAAATTCGCTCAAACCGTATTCTAGCCTCCAAGTCTTTAATTCAAGCACTCAGAAAACAAATTCAGCAAATTACAATCTAGAACTTAGCATTATATTACATCAAAACAATCTACTCTAACTATAACCAACTGGATAAACAATGTAGTGGAAGAAAAAAAAACCAGATCTCAAATAATGATGTAGTAACAGTCAAATTATTGTTTACTATAAACACGTGTTTGTGTATGTACAAAGCACATATTTTGTGTTTATGCTAATTATGATTGTATGGTATATACCCGCAATGCGGCTTTTACGGATTTGTGCATCTCATGAAATTCGTGATAAGCATGATTAATTAAGTGTTACTTAAAGGTTTGGTTTTGAGTTCATCTGGTTGATGGTCCATTGTGAGCTATTGCCGTCACTTGGCGTCTTTCGTCTGTTGCTGTTCGTTGTCGTCGTCGTCGTCGTCTGTCGTCCGTTTAGTTTTCACAAAATTCTTCTCATCTGAAACTACTGACCCTATTTAGTCCACAATCATCCTCAAGATTTGTCCAATGATTTCAAATGACATCAAACATGACCCCCATTCTTAAAAAAAATATAGCGTTAAATGCAAGTACCTTTTTAAACTGTTATACGTAGATAGAGAAAACTTGTCATCGTAATAAAAATTCAGAATGTCGAGATCTACCTACTGTCTATTTTAACAAAATTGTTAGAAAATTACGTAAGGGAGTTTTTGCCCTTGAGTAATGATTTTTACCAAGTTAACGTTCTTGTTGATAAATAAGTAGGTATTTAGGGCCGTTAATTACATGGAGGCATGTAGGCAGTTGCCTCCTATCGCGGGCTTACAAAAAAAAAAAAAAGAAGAGAAAAAAGAAAAGAAAAAAATTGGTTAAAATCATGCATTATTTTAATAGCACTGGTTGTTAGTTTAGCCAACAAGGTGATTACTAGTAATCATAATGGCAGGGTGTGTTCGATATTTAGATCTGGTAAATACCGCTGAACGGTACCCAACTCCTTTGCACACGTAAAATTTACACGCCAATTTTGTAGCACAGGATTTTCCTGTGGCGCATTCTCGGACATATCACAAATCCTGCTGTATCGCCATATCAGTCTGAGGAACAAAATGCGAGGTTGAAACTGATCCTGATTTTGCGCTACCTTAAATGGTAAACATAGAAGAATCGTCATAATTTGTGCATAGACTAACCAGCTGTTTATAATGTAAGTATAACTGTGAATTTTATGTCAAGAGGCGAGGTTCCATGACACATTAGTTGATATGATTAAAATAACCGGTCCTGATCAGTGTCGAGTGATTTTTTCTCTATTCTAGACATTTCCGAAAGACAGCCGGTACGTTGTCTCTTGTATTAATCCCCTGTTAATCCCGTCATTATATATATTTCACATCATGACAAACGGGCACAATTTCCGCAAACCGATATTTAAAATAAAATCCAAGCCAAACAAACTGAATTCGTCGCGTGTGTGAATTTATTGCTATGAGAACATAGTTGCGGATCCGGGGGTTGGGTCAGGAAGTTGGACCCCCTTTTTATTTTGACAACCAATGTATTCATTTTGTATGGGAACATTTTGTTGACACCCCCTCTTTATATGAATTGCATGTGTTGGAATTCCTCCTTTTCAAATTGGCTAGATCTTCCCATATTACATGTCATTTAAGGCCAGACAAAATAAAAAAATATGCATTTGTCGTTTGTTAGTATTAGAATTTCCTTGTCGTGATGATCCAGTATCCGACAAAAGTTCGTAGTAAACTAGAAATTACTAGTAATCAATTGGAAATTTTATTGCAGAACGCCCAAAAAGTGACAAGCAAAGGAGTTTTGATTCTTACTTTAAAGTTGCTCGACAAGCAGAAAATGAAGAACTGGGAGACATCGATGAAAATTCAGCAGCTATTAATCCAGCCCCAAATGAATCTGTGACCGAAGTAGAACCTGCGCTAGCATACAGTGAAAACTAACCTTCAACATCTACTGAGATACTAGAATCACCAATCGATTACAGTGATCCCGTCCAATTCAACAAGCGCTCTCTATCAGATGAAGATCGACTGAAACTACTCAAGACAAAATGGATACCACCATCTAATTCTTATATATATATCCTAAAAATAATCAAAATCGTCGCTATAACAAATCATGGGAAAATGACTATTCCTGGCTACGATATTCTCCTTCACAAGATGGTGCTTACTGTTCTCTATGTATTGCTTTTCAGGATCACCCTAGTGAAAATCCACGATACAATGAATTTGTTACCATACCGTACAATGACTTGAAACACGCATAAGGAGAGAAGAGAGGTCGTCTTGTGCTCCATTCCAATAGCGAGCGTCACCTGAAAGCTCTTGAAAAACGTGGTGTCCTACTATCGGTTTCAGACCAGGCCATCTATAGTCCAGTCTATTAGCAAAGCATACACTGACAAGGTTGAAAAAAATAGAGCTAGTCTTTTATCTCTGATAGACGTTATAATCACCCTAGGTAAACGAAATATAGCATTTCGGGGGAATTGGAACAAGGAAACAGAGTAAGAAGGAAATTTCATGTTCTTTGTGAATTGGAAATCTTCTTTCGACTTGGTCCTTAAAGAACATACTGAACAGAAATGTTCTTATGGGAAATACTTGTCACCATTGGCCCAGAATGAATTCATACATTGTTGGGAATTGGAAATTAGAAGTAAAATTGTAAGCAGATGTAATCAATCTAATTTCTTCAGTGTAATGGAAGACGAATGCGCAGACTACTCGAACCAAGCGCAGCTTTCTATCTGTCTATCTGTATCCGGTATTGTTATACAGAAAACGATGTATGGTATGTGACGGAAGATTTCTGTGGTTTGTAGAGCTTGTTAAAACGAACGCAGAGACTATATCAACATGCATACTAAATAAACTTCGTGAATGGGGTTTAGACCTGACACGTTTAAGAGGACAAGATTATGACGGATGTTCTACGATGACTGGAGAGGTATCCGGTGTCAAGACGAGAATTATTCAAGAGCTTCCAAATGCGAAGTATTTCGTGCACTGTCGATTGCACTACCTTAATCTTGTCGTTGTCAACAGTTGTCAGTCAGTCGCAGTTGTCAGAAATTTTATGGCAATTTTAGGGAAAATCACATGGTTTATCAGTGCGTCCAGTAAACGCAAAAATATTATGAAATCTGAAATGAAAAATGAAGGTCAAATCGCGATTCAATTTGATTTGATGTTTGATCAAGAAGAAGGTTTATTCAGCCAGGAAAAACGGCTGCTGCCAACACTAGCAGAAGCTCGATGGACATCACGAACTGATACATTAACTTGGCTAGCTGTTGAAACACTATGACAAGGTGCTTGACATTCTTGATGAAATTCAAAACCTAACCGTCGGCAACACAGATGCTACATCTTACAAAATGACTCTTCTTAACTTTGAAATATTAGTAGTAGCAGTCGTAACCCAGTTCCTACTAGGATACCTAAGACCCTTGTCCATAGATCTTCAATCTGAAAACTGTGATCTTGTGGAAGCACACGTTCAATCTCGTTCACTAGCTACATCTTTGGTTTAATAAAATTGAGAATGGAAATGGGGAATATGTCAAAGAGACAACAACCCGACCAAAGAGCAGACAACAGCCGAAGTCCACCAATGGGTCTTCAATGCAGCGAGAAAATCCCGCACCCAGAGGTGGTCCTCAGCTGGCCCCTAACTAAAATTGTGTGCTAGTTCAGTGAAAATGGACGTCACACTAGACTCCAAAACATATAAATGAACTAAAATTAAAAAACATACTACTAGTAGACTAACAAAGGCCAGAGGCTCCTGACTTGGGACAGGCGCTAAAATGCGGCGGGGTTAAACATGTTTTGTGAGATCTCAACCCGCCCCCTTTACCTCTAGCCAATGTAGAATAAAGAAACACATAGCAATACGCACGGTAAAACTCAGTTTAAAAGAAGTCCGAGTCCGATGTCAGAATAGGTAACAAAAGAAACTAAGCAAAATGACAATGATACATAATTGAACAAAGGACTACTAGCAGTTACTGACATGCCAGCTCCAGACCTCAATTAAACTGATTGAAAGATTATGTCTTCATCATATGAAAATCAAACATATTTTAATTGCATAAACACAAATTGGATGAGTCACAAGTCAAACAGACTTATGAAGTCTTCTCCATTTAACACATTTTTAAAACAATACAATATATAAGAGCATGCATACATTACATATTATTTCAACATATGTATAACATTCGCGATACACACCGCAGCGGCAAGATGGATCAAAAATAATATTAACTTTAGACAGATCATAATTTAAGAAGGAAGCAGAACATCGAAGTTGAGTAAGCATAATGTTAAGTTTACGACTTCCAAATTAAACTCATATTGTTTCGGCATGTATTAATTACTATTGGGATTTAAGTTCTTTACTTTCGTTTTAAATTTTTCTATTGTATCTGCTTCACGGGTTGAAGTATCAAGATTATTCCATTAACGTATAGTTGGTGGTATGAATGATTCATTAGTTAATGCAAGTCTGCAGAACGGAAGTATTATATCGTTTCCATTGCGTTGTGCATAAACAGTCATACTTTGGGTTGTTGGTGGAACTAAATTACTAGTACTCAAATATTCTGGAACATTATTTTGTGTAATATTATAAAACATTTGAACTTTTCTTCTTTCTCTTCTTTCTGCCAACGTTTCCCACCCAAGTTCCTTGTAAATTACCCTTGAGTTTGTTAAAATAGGTAAACCCGATACTATACGAGCAGCTTGAAGCTGTAATTGCTCCAGCTTATTAATATTACCCAATCCCATATTATCCCAAACTTCACTGGCATATTCAAATAAAGGTCTTATAAAAACTAGATATAGTTTTTCTAAATTTTTTCTTCCAAGTCTATATTTCAGTTTCCTAAGCATATTTATATGTTTAGATACACTTAAAATAATATTGTCAATATGAACATTTCATTTAGCATCATTGCTAAATGTAACCCCTAAGTATGTATGAATATTAGTTACTGGTATGTTTTTTTTCATTAAATATAAAATTCATTTCTGTGATGTCAACATTCGAAAATAACATAATTTCTGTTTTATCAGAATTAAAAGACATTAACCACTTTTTAGACCATTCGTTCAGCTTATCCAGGTCATGATTTATAACAGATTCTATCTGCAATGCATCTTTTCTCGAGATACGGGAAAATGCCGAAGAAGCTTTTGATGGACTTTTCAAAAGAGCATCTACAATCGCCAATAAGAACGACATTACGACCAACAAACCGCGAACATCCGAACGCCAACGCCATAGGGCAAATGCAGCAGCTGAAACTGTGGAACAGCATTACCGGATCAACTTTTTAAAACCTCTGATTGATCACATCATTAAACATCTCCTGATTGATCACATCATTAAACATGTCAATGACAGATTCCCGGACGATATTAAGCCAATTCTTTACGGATTTTACTTGCTACCACTGTATTTTTGTAACTTGACGGAAGTCATTATAGGCTCTATTGTTAGTGAGTATATAAATGATATCCCATACCCTGATGACTTGCCACAAGAAGTTCACAGATGGAAAACTTTTACATCTATTAAGGAGATTGGGTCACAATGTACAATAGAGCAAGCAATCAAAAACACGCAGTTCTTCCCAAATATAAAACAAATACTATTGCTTCTGTTAGCCTTGCCAGTTGGGTCTTGTAGTTGTGAGAGATCGTTTTCTGCGCTACTGCGCCTTAAAACATGGAACAGGTCAACAATGACGGAAAGCAGATTGTGTGGTCTGGCTATGCTACACATACATAGAAGTGACAATGTTGGCAATATTGAATGCATAGAAGTGCTAAAGAGATGGGATTCGTCCGGGCACAGAAAAATCGCCTTAGCATTTGACAAAGCCTAACCGAATAAAACTTTCAGTGTAAACAAACAGTGTTACGTTATAATAATTTGAATTTGATAATTAAAGTTATGCGTTATTAAGTATCCATTTTCATTTTAAGGTTTGAAAATTGTGTCTCTGAAACGAAGTTAAAATAGCTCGATTGGGACAGCCAAAAAAGCAGGATAAACCACAAAAAAAATGCTCAACTTCAGGGGGCCTTTCATTTTAAGTTCGCAAATTTTTTCCCTAAAACTAAGTAAAAATAGCTTGTAAAAAGTCATAAAGCAGGATAAAGCGTAAAAGAAAATCTCACTTTACCGGCACATCTAATCTAACTCTGGTTTATAATGTATTCAATATATTCCAGGCGCTTATTTATTGAAATGTAACAAAAATCTAACAAGTGGTGGATTCTGGGGAGGAACATTGCATACAGGAAAAATGCCCGAAAAAATATCATTTTCTGCATAAAATTGGTCCAAATTTTTTTCGCCCAGCTTCGCTCGGCGATTGATACTCAACTGCCTCCCCTTACAGGGCAGGCAATTTACGGCCCTGGTATTTCCATGTTGACCATACCTCATTAAACTTATATTGCAACATGCAGATGTAGTGAAAATTGGAGTTTAAGAAATCGTTCTATTGAAAACATTATAAGAAACAAACGGCTAATCGTGGAAAAACAAATGTATACAATAGTATATATACTATATAAGAATCATCCCTTTTAAACGTAAAGGATTAAAATGTCTCGATTCATGTACACACAACAGTTACATAGATTAAAGTTACGGAAGTTTCCTGTCATAGTGATTGGGTGGTGTAGCAGGGTATGTTAAATATGCGTAATTCCCAATAAACTTTTCATTGGACAATCCAATGTTTTGTTGCTAAAAATAAACCTGAAAAAACATAGTTTGTACGTCATCAGGATTTACCTAGTAAATACACAAAGAAGACGGAGGATAATAGATATCGCGTGGAGATTTTATCACAAAGAAATTTAACAAGAAAATGGATTTGTAAATGTGGAACAGCATTGAAACTACAAACTTAAAGGTATTTATCTCATTTTATAACATTTCTTAATTAAAATAAATTTATTACTGTTCTACCGGTTATAATTATGATCTTTATTACGTATTCATATCAAATATACCGGCTATATATAAATATTAAAATGGAAATACCTTGAAAATTTGTCAAATATTCAAGACAAAGAAAACGACTTTTAATAACATTAGAAAAATATTCTTGAAAGTTACTACATTTAAATAAGATAAAACTTGTGATTTTAAAATTATTTGTTTACTTGAAAGTGTGAATATTAAAGATTTTAAGTTCATAAAGTTTAAATGTTTCAAATTCGTATGCTGTGTAACAAAGACATTTCGGCAGGTGCGTATCTTATCATTGTACTGAATATAATGTTAAAATTTACATGAATACGAGTAAATGTACATATACATGTATTTTGATAATGATAATGATAATGATAATCAGTTAATGCAGAACTATCAATAAAAGGTACTAATCTATGTTGTCTCTATGTATACATTATTTTACTTTGAGAAAAAACTCAGAAGAGATATGGAAATAGCTTTACATTTTATTTTGATTATCAGAGTTAGATAGATAAGCTAGTCTCCTAAGAGAGAGAGAGAGAGAGAGAGAGAGAGAGAGAGAGAGAGAGAGAGAGAGAGAGAGAGAGAGAAAAGTCCTGAACCAAAAATCGTATTCATCCTGGAATAGAATCAGAGACGTGTAATACAATTGTATTATATGTCTCTGATAGAATGAACTAGATAAATAAGGGGAAACTATAATTGTTCATATATTAGTATATCATCCGTACTTATTTACCGTATATAAAATACACGAATGATAATCATCTAAAAATCCACAGTGTTTCAAATATAATCATTTTTGTCAAGTATAGTAGTGTCACGCAATGTTGTCTATAAATTAACACGGAATAAAGATATAAACTATTGAAGCTTAATAATTTCCTAATTATGATTGATATTTACGATTGGTAGATAAGTTTGGCATATTGTAACTAATATATAATTGTTTTATTACTTATTTTGGCAGGTTTAGTACTTAGTAATTGTCCCCAAAAGGTTCTATACCTATAAACGCCTCCATATGTTTCGGGTTTTCACTCAAATACAATCACTGTACATCAGATAGACTTTTAACTTTGTTCAGAATTAATTAACAAAAATTGGAGGTACACAACGGATCTAGTAATATTTCATAACAAGGTTAGATACATTTTTTTAGACTTGTTATTCTGACACAGGATTAATTTCGACAAGGAAAAAGTTTCAGCAGTATATATATTATATACTTTTACAATACATGCAGTTTCCGTTTAATCAATCCGTCATGTCGTAAATTAGACAGTAAAATATGTTGGTTTCTGTAGAACGGAAATACTTTTCTGATTTTGCAGTATGTGTTATATCTTTGCATACACCTATTTCGCATTTTTGAGGTTTAATTAAGCTTATATTTTGAACATATACTTATAATGAATGTTCTTCGAGATAACATTCACATTTATATTGAAATTCAATTTAATCATAAAAATAATAATTTTCATTTTTTTTGATAGTAGAAATTCAAAAATGTTAAAAGATAATCATTATAGTCCCGTTTTATTAATCAATTGAAGGAGATTTAGGGTATACAGTGAGACGGACCACAAACTAGCAATACGATAGATAGGCCAGGAATCTATCGATTTTAATTAATTTTTTTTTTTTTTAAATTAAAAGAAAACAGGATGTGTTCATTACAAAATGAATTGATAAATCAAATCAATAAACTAGAAATTTTTTAAACATTTTTTCAGTTTATTGATTTTTTTTTTTATTTTGTAGTGAACACAAGTCTTTTTTTTTAGTTTAAAATAGAATATATTAGTTATATGTATGTAAAAACCCAAACTGTTATACTATCTGTGAAGTAAATGTCTATTAACGTATTGTGTTGAAATCGACCAGACTACTCAAGATATAAATAGATCTGTGAAAATTTTCATAAATCTAATCTGTGTGACTCGTATATTATTCTAGATGATATCTATGATTGTTAAAGCGAGTCAAACAATTTTTCAATCAATAAATTATTACAATGACAGTTTCATATACAAATACTAACATATGTATGTGTGAAAGTAAAATTTATGTTATGCCCTGAGATAACTATCGTCAGACCCATGTCTCTGCTATAGTATTATGTGCTATAGTAATCTCAGGGTTATCACAGGTGGAGAAGAAATGACTTTCATCTTCGACAACCGTTTAAATCATGACATTTATTTTTGAGTTAATTTATAAAGTTTCCTTCTGTTTTCATGATATTGGCAGATTTCGAATTGTTTTAAATGTTTCTGAAATAGTTTTCAGACAACAAATTGCACCTAATATGTCTTAGATCGCACTGATTGTATTAATCACAACAAACCTTTGATCTATTAACTTTAAAAGGTGTCATAATTACTCGGAGATAATCGTGTCACCAAAGGCAATCTGTCACTCAATCAGATAATTGAATTATGTGAAAATTTTTTAAAAAACATCAAAGAAATAACCGATACATAGAATTCGAATAAATACATGCGAATTAATTTTTTTTATTACTAATTGAATAAACATGACCCGGTCGGGAAGTCGCGCAAAGTTTGAAAAGCTTAAGACGTAAGTCGAAATTTAGTTTTGGTTTTTATTGTTGACTGATCAATGGACTTTGTTTCGCGTGCATGTGTTTAAGTACAACGGATACATGTATTTCAGTTCAAGTACATACTCATGACTGTTAAGGGAAGTTTTTATGACTTGTATAAATAAATACTTATGACGAACTATAACATTATAGTACTTGAAACTTCGCATTATAAATTACATTAATTCAAAAGACGTGAAAATGTATGTATCTACTCAAATGATGTTTGACCAGTAATAAAGGTCTTTTATTTCCAACGTTTAAACTTTTTAAGTTAACTTAAGTTAACTATAAATTATTCATTTAATTTACATCAGATTAGAAGAAAGGTCCAATGAAGTCAAATTTTATCAGTTCAACACGCAGCTAAGGAACAATTGAAGGAAAACGTAATTCAAGCTCTAACACCTTGAATTTCTCGTCTGTTGTACCAATGATTTGTTAATACATTAATTTTTTTTCTTCAGGAAACCAAAGATGTACAACACAAATATTGTAGTGGGAAGTCAAAAAGAAAACGAAGAAGAGAAAAAAGCAAAATGTGACGTGTTAGCTGTTTATATGCCAGATGAAGAAATCCAAAGTCAGTTAACGACAAAGAAAAAAACAACTCAGGAATGTATAGACTACCGGAGTTATCTCCCTGTATACCAGCCAACAGTAAGTCATTAGTTTTTTATAGTTAAACTTAAAAAATATAAAAATCCAGGAGTTGATTGCAGGTCTTTGGTTGTTTCTTTAAAATTTATTCTTAACCTTTATGGACTCTGGAAATTTTAGAGGTTGACATTATATAAATAACACATAGCTGTGAGGGTGATAGAGCAGATTGTTGCCCGAGAAAACATTGTCAACTGAGGCGAAGCCAAGGTTGACAATGTCTTTTCGAGGGGTAACAATCTGCTCTATCACCCTCTCAGCTATGTGTTATTTAATTTATTATACTGAATGTTCTGTTATTACTGTCTATTAAATTTCAAATTCAAAGTAATAAACTATGACATCTTGTACATAACAATCATACGTATTTATTCAAGCGCACACATGAGCAAGCGTTTCCGTGAAGGGTAATAGAGTATTTACCATAGGATAGAGTAAATTGTCTCCCTCGTATTAACCAATCAAAATCTGGCATTTTGACATGAAGTTTAATAATAAAACCTTTCAATAATGGTTAGAAGTTTAAAACTATGTGTTGTCTTGGCTATTTTTTTTTTTTTTTTTTTTTGGTGTGTGGGGTTACTGTTTCATTGGCATTTATCCCTTTCCTGGACAGAGTAACAACACTTTTCAAATATTTCTATCTTTGCAGTTTTCTTGAATTGAAAACTTCATTTTGAAGCAATTCAACATTCTTTTTTAGATATTTCTGGTAAATATGTTGCACAGACAACCGATGTCCAAAATGACTGCATTCCCTTTTATAGTTTTGTCTTCATAACAGATTCGACACAATAGGGACACTACTATATAAATAACACATAGCTGAGAGGGTGATAGAGCAGATTGTTATCCCGAGAAAACATTGTCAACTGAGGCGAAGCCAAGGTTGACAATGTCTTTTCGAGGGGTAACAATCTGCTCTATCACCCTCTCAGATATGTGTTATTTAATTTATTATACTGAATGTTCTGTTATTACTGTCGATTTAATTTCAAATTCAAAGTAATAAACTATGACGTCTTGTACATAACAAAGATCCGTATTTAATAAAGAGCACACTTGATCAAGCGTCTCCGTGAAGGGTAATAGAGTATTTGCCATAGGATAGAGTCGTATTTAATAAAGCGCACACTTGATCAAGCGTCTCCGTGAAGGGTAATAGAGTATTTGCCATAGGATAGAGTCGTATTTAATAAAGCGCACACTTGAACAAGCGTCTCCATGAGGAGTAATAGAGTAAATTAACACCCTCGTATTAGCCAATCAAAATATGGCATTTTAACTTGAAGTATAATAAATACACATATCGTCATCGACTGCGCAATTGTTACACTTCTATTCTAAAACTACTCAACAGAAAACAAAAAAAGACTTGAACACAGCTAGATCAGTATAGTAATCTGTTCTTGATAACATTGATATTTTTGGGTTTCCCATAGATATTAAGTAGATAGGGACTTTTACATGGTTAATATGTGGCTATGCCAGTACAAATCTTAAAGCACCAAAACGATAGTGAAGGAAATTTCTACTACGGCCACAATAGTTGTAACCTTCACCACACTTATGTAATTTTATGGTCGGAATTTTATTTGGAAAAATGGGTGAAAGGGGCGGATTATCCGATTGCCAATTTGTTGTAAAACATTACATTGTTTTTTTTGTAATCATGGGAATCTACTAGTTCATACATATTTATTACTTTTTTATTTTAATACTTTCTGGAAAGTGTTCTTAATAAGAAAACAAAACCTCGATACAATTCAATCTTACATTCAAATTACTCGGAAAAAACGTTAAAATATTTCAAATGTAGTAATTAATACTAAGATGTAAAGTGATTACCAATATCCTTTCTTACCATATATAGACACATATTTATAAATCGGAAATTATTGTAATAGGGGTTTTGCGTGATAACTTTACAATGATTTTGTCTTTCATCCTTTAACACAAGTATAATTAGTTGTAATGTTTATGGAAGGAAATAAGAAGACAAAAAAGCCCCTTTATAGTTAATAAATAGAACAACGACATAGAATGATGCAAGGAAAATTTGCAATTAATAAGAATAAAGATCCACACAACTTTACAATGAGTGACTATTTTATTTAGTCCCTTTTGTTACCATTGCCTTTTTGTTTTTGGGGGAAAGGTTGCATGAAATGCAATCAAAACTCTGTATTACTGACTTACTATCTATATCTTCAAAGGCTGATCATTACCTTTGATATTTCAAACAAAATTATGCAGTGAAGTTATCATTATCTATATCATATCCAGTCAATGTCATGCATTTTATTGATGATATGTTATACTTTGATATTTAAGTTACACTATGATGTGTATTTGAATTACCATACTTGTCAAGAAAACACTTTTTTAAGTAATGCATGGTCTATGAATCTGTTATAAAATTAGGTTCAACTACAAATGTACAATCATGAACAAAGGAAGATAACTCCAACTCAAATTTTTAGCAAAATACAATTCAATGTTTTATCTAAAAATTCACAAAATTGCAAAAATGAAAGCAATCTTTACCCTTTAGTGCCCAAAAGCACTTTGATTATAACTTTGGTATTCAGCACAAATATATGTTTAACTTCCCACAATACATGGATTTTATTGCGCGAGCTAGCGCTGTCTGAATTTACATTGTACGTAATTGAAAAAAGAGGAAATTTTCAATAGTTTTATTTTTCACGCATGGACCAGTCTATAAACAGTAGGAGGCTGCATTGTTACCACTTTAAAACTTTTTTTATTTTTTTTTAGTTTGCCTCAAGTCTCATATACCTATACCACACAACTCTTTGGTCTTCTCTTTGACCTATAAAACACATCTCATTGACCTATACCATACATCTCATTGACCTTTACCACACATCTAATTGACCTATTATACCACACATCTCATTGACTTATACACATCTCATTGACCCATACCACATGTCTCATTGACCTATACCCCACATTTTACTGACCCATTCCACACATCTCATTGACCCATACACCACATCTCATTGGCCTATACCACACATCTCATTGACATAAACCACACATCTCATTGACCCATACCACACATCTCTTTGACCTATACCACACATCTCATTGGCCTATACCATACATCTCATTGACCTATATCACACATCTCATTAACATAAACCACACATCTCATTGACCTATACCCCACATCTCACTGACCCATTCCACAAATCTCAGTGACCCATACCATACATCTCATTGACCTATACCATACATCTCATTGACATAAACCACACATCTCATTGACCCAAACCACACATCTCTTTGACCTATACCGCACATCTCATTGGCCTATACCATACATCTCATTGGCCTATACCACACATCTCATTGACATAAACCACACATCTCATTGACATAAACCACACATCTCATTGACCTATACCCCACATCTCACTGACCCATTCCCCACATCTCATTGACCCCATAATACCCCACATCTCACTGACATAAACACACATCTCATTGACCTATACCCCACATCTCACTGACCCATTCCACACATCTCATTGACTTATACCACACAGCTCATTGACTTATACCCCACATCACATTGACCCCATAATACCTTTCATCTCATTGACCTATACCCCATATCTCATTGACCTATACCCCACATCTCATTGACCCCATAATACCTTTCATCTCATTGACCTATACCCCATATCTTATTGACCTATACCTTACATCTTATTGATCTATACCACACATTTCATTGACCTATACCCCATATCTCATTGACCTATAACCCACATCTCATTGACCTATATCACAAATCTCATTTATAATTGACGTATACCACAAACCTCCTTTTATACATATGTATTTTATAGCAGAATGAATCAGAAGATTGGTACTTATGATAGTGTTTCTTTTTCAGACAATACCTTTTCGAAATGACCTGAAAAAGCAAAAACACAGAAAAATATTGCTGGGAATACTTTTTGCATCAATAATAGTGCTGTTCATGGCCCTTGGAGGAACGATAGGGTACGGCATATACAAGGGAATGTTCTAAAAGATCACCAATTTAAAAATGGAGGCGTTATAACGATGGGTTGCAGTTTAACTGCTGCCATGAAAGACTGGAAGTTGATGAACAGAGGAACATTACTGACAGAGTTGTTGCTTCTATATGTTTAACAATATGATACAAAAACCAAGGTTGTTCAAAAACTATAAAAGTGCCTTTTACTGATATATTTTTTGATAAAAATGCATTTTTTAAATTTTTTTATAAACTGCTTTATTTGTAAGTGTAATTACACTATCATCATGTATAACTTCGGTATGTTCTCATGTATAACTTCGGTATGTTCTCATGTATAACTTCGGTATGTTCTCATGTATAACTTCGGTATGTTCTCATTATATTTTGTATGCAGAATGACAGTGTTTGCCCGACAATTCCTTAACAGGGTGGAGTCAAATTTAAAACTAAAACAAAAAAAAGAAAAATAAAAGGATAAAAAACTTTAATCTAAAACGTAAAATACATTCACTGCTACTTTTCAATGTTTGCAAAATCATAATTTACCAGAGTAACATAGCTATCAGCGGACACCCACAAGATTGCTAACAGCTACTGTGGTATATACACGACAGGAACACAGTTTGCTACACAGTTCATTATTGGGGTTGATTGTGCAATGACACTGAATCCAAACTATTTATATATGTTGATCCTGGATTTTGAAATAGAGAAGGGCACAAAGGCAACATTAAAAGTTGAACTTGTTAAAAGTCTATGCATTAACCAAATGATATATATAGCCCTCCGGGCCACCCTAATTTCCCTAATTCAGCCTGGCTCTAAATTTTAATTCTTTTGTAAGTTGGATAATCAATGATTGGCTGTTAACAAAATAGTCTTGTTTACGGCGATGAGCAATCAGACGAAAGATAAATTATTATGTGTTGTTAAATTAAAATTGTAAACGAGTAATTTTTACACCGTCCGAGTTTTTGATATCGTTTCATCATCATGACCATGCTATAATAATCTTACTCACACATTATACTGTAACGGTTTTTTACGAACGTTTTCTTTTGATTTTAAAGATCTTGTATTGCTTTGTTGTGTAAATTCAGGATGAGTCTAAAAGATATATGTTCGTGTATGTGTACATTGCAACTTGTTTGTACATGTATGTGTGTGCTGAGAAGGTTGTACAACTATGAGAGAGAGAGAGAGAGAGAGAGGAGAGAGAGAGGGATGAGAAAAAGAAGTTGTCGAGATTATATGAGCTAGTGAAGAAAGGAAGAGTTTCACACAAACTAACAGTATTCCATCTACGATCAATATTCAGTAAAACACATGTGGCTGTCCAATTTAAAGACCACCATGTTTATTTATTTATTATGTTTATATGATAACATTTGTTAAATAAAACATTTTATTGAAAAACCTTAGTTAGTACTATCTTAATTCACCACAAAACAAATGTATCTCAATTTTGTGGCACAAATATATTAAAATCACATTTTCTACATAATATACAAGTATATACATAATACAAAATAATGAGATATGTATGATTTCCAATGAAATAACTACCTATCATGAAACAAAGATGCAGACAACTATACTGTCAAGTCGCCGTACGGACTTCAATGAGGAGAAAATCCACCATGATGCTATGAGGATGATTGATGATTGCTTAACGCCCAGAAGCAAATTGATATGCATATTCAGAACGGGATCATGTTAATGTAATATGAATATAATCCTGCTTTGTACTAGACCGACACGCTGAGTCGGATTTTTAACGTGCTAATTTACAAGGTAACAGTCCGCAGGAACACTTGTCACCTTACCCGGACACATTATTCTGACTCCGAGCCGACCAGTCTTTGCTCTTACCCCTTAATGCCGCGTGCTTAGCGGTGAGGCAGCAAATACCAATTTTAAAGTGTTTGCTTGAGGCGAACACGCTACCACGAGACCGCCGAGGCGGTAAATCAACCATGAGACCATGAGACAGTATGGGTACCTACATATGGTATCTGAATATACTAGGCAAAAGTTATACAATTCAAAAGTAACAACTGCAACTAATTTAAGTATGTTATTTGTAAATAACATTAAACGAAAAACAGCTATGGCAAACGGAAACCAATGACAACCAATGAACCAGTCTCTTGACTTGTGAGGACAGGCACATGCACAGAATGTGGCGGAGTGAAGCATGTTTGTATAAGTACTCAATCCTTCTCTTATCCTAACTGCCCCTTGTAACAGAACAACGAAATCAATTGTTATATGCACTAAGAAAATCAAAATCGACTTTAAAGTACCCATTATAGAAAATTCACAATGACTGAAAGCTAAGTCAAAACCTAATTTTAACGCAACAAATATACCGTGCTATAAATTTCCATGACTAAAATATCAACTCGGTAGTGCATGTACCTCAAATGGATTTAGCGTGAAAACATAAGCATGCAATTTACAAAAGCATGAGATTGTACAATGCCAAATATTGGTATCGGCAGGTTGCGGGACCATAATTGTTGACAACTGGATTTATCGACAATTGGTACATTTTCCCTTTGATCTTACTGCCTAATATTTTTAAGATCATGGACAGGACTTGATACTCGAAAACATTAGGCAATGACGTATGTATCAGTGCAGCAACGGTACTTGCTCAAGTCCATCCGCGTCAATTTATAAATGAAATGCACGCGACTTCATTCATACAACCGAACACCAACCCAACGTTTTGTACGCGTAAAAGTAGTTTTACTTACTATTTCATTTTACTTCATATTCTCAACCAATAAAACATACAGTTAAGACAAGTTATTGACTTCATCAGCTCGAATATCAGCTCGCCCTAGCGGGATCGCTTGATATTCAGAAAAGTCAGTATCAAATACAAAAATGCCATTATTCTATATTGATCGGCAATTTGCACATTTTCCCTTTGATCTAATTACTGCTTCATATTTTTCTATGTCATGGACAGGACCTGATACTCGAAAATATTAGGCAATGACATCACATAACAGTGCAGCAACGTCACGTGTTCATGACAATCCGCGTCAATTTATCAATGAAATGCACTCGACTTCATTCATACACAAGCGAACAACTATCACAACGTTTTGCACGCGTGAAAATAGCTTTACCAACTTTTTAATATCATTTCATATTCTCAATAAAAAAAAACATGCATTAATGACAAATTACTAATAAAAAGAATAATGGCATTTTATTTTTTGATACTAACTTCATCAGCTCGAATATCGGCTCGCCTTAGCGGGCTCGCTTGAAATTTTTGCTGATAAAGTCAGTATCAAAACCAAAAATACCATTATTCTATATGCAATATGTAACACATAAAAAATGGATAATCGGAATCACCAAAAATGCTGGACCGAACAACAAATCAATCAACCATCATCGTATCGACCATGATTCCTTCTTTTTCTGTGAGCTAGATTTTAGGTCAGTCAACCATAAAAAATGGTTCAAACAAATCTCGTTGACTTGATAAGTTTCCAGAGAAGTATGTTACTACATGTTGCCTTGATAAGTTTCCAGAGAAGTATGTTACTACATGTTGCCTTGATAAGTTTCCAGAGAAGTATGTTACTACATCTTAAAGTAATTTTGTAAACCTGAAGCATATCGCTGTCAAGCTCGTCTCCTTGAACCGAATTCAACTAAGCACAAAACACGCCAAATTGAACTATTTCGTTGGATGCCATTTACCTACCTTATAATGTGTATCTACATCTGTATAAAGTAGATGCTACATTTCATAAGGCTTAGAATATTAACTCTGATGTAAAACTTTATCTATTATCTGCAACGAAAAAATCATGTGCGATGTTTTAAGTCCAATAAAAAAATCTCTGTTGACCAATTCAAATGCAACCACATTACAAAATTAAGATAATAATGGTGTTCTTTTCTCTTTGAGTATCCAGATTCGCGAGAAATGAATCCAGATCGCGCGATGATGCAGTGATTCGTAAACACTGATTGACCGCCAGTTTCAATCTCCGTTAAAGAAATAATCAACCTGCATTTGCAATCTCCAGACTTAAGGGAGCTACCATTTGATTTTTATGGGGGCTAGGATGAAATTTGAAAAAAAATAGGCAGGACAGGAGTTTTGAGTTAAAAAAAAGGCAGGATGAGATTATTTGCAAAAAAAAAGGCAGGATGACAATTTATGTAAAAAAAAATCAGGATAAACTAAAAAAATAAAGGCAGGACCGAATAGAGTGAAAATTAAAAAGGCAGGACCGAATAAAGGGAAAAATTTTTCATCCTAGCCTCCCCCAGCCCCCTAAAATTCTAATGGTAGCTCCCTAATGTGCCCTTTGTATTCATTCATAAACATATTCATATTGGATTTACAATTACTAGTAATTCTGTAATTCTTCACGTATTATTTTTTTCCCACATATTTTAGCAATTCTAATGAACTTATATTGTCAATACTTAATTGTGAAAAACATATCAATTTTTTCTTGTAAAAATGACTTAATCTCTGGTCCGTAGCTGGCTGTTCTTGGCTAAGCACGAAGTAGACATGCTCCTGATAATATTACTCCTACAAAATGTAACACAGTTCCATATTTATACTAATCTTCATTAAATACAGATTTTGTTCTCATATTAACAAAGCTGATTGTCTAGTAAAGCCACGACCCTTGGTGATTTATGCAGTACAAGCACCTGTAGTCGTTCTGATCTCAAACACCAAAATAGGAATATACTTTCTCCTTTTAATTTTTTTGTAAAATTTGAGCTAGTATTAACTTTATTCAACGTTATCTCTGAGTTTGATGGGTGCATCTAGGACAAAGTTTAATATAACTGTTTACTAAACATTTAATTTTTCGAAATACTAAGGATTTTTTTTTACCCCAGGAATAGATTACCTAAGCTGGATTTGGCACAACCTCTCACAAAGTTGGGTCCTCAATACTCTACAACTTCTTACTTTATTTGTAAACTTTTTTGAATCGACGTTCACGGATGAGTCTTTTATAGAAGAAACGCGGGTCTGGCAAAATTTAATGATATACATGTATATGAATAATTTAATTTTGGATGTAACGCGTCTTCTGATTGACTGACGTTGTTTTGTTTATCAGCTCATAGACATAATTTTGTCATGTGACCGTGACGTCATCAACGTTTTTTCATGGTTTACGCCGGTTTAAAATGGAATTTAGAATTAAATTATAAGAAATGACTGTAATATTTTTTTCTGTCTATTCGAAATAACATAAAAAATGTGGTGCACACTTTAAAATAACCCGCTACGCGGGTTATTCAGTGTGCACCACATTTTTGATGTTATTTCTTCATAGACAGAAAAAATATTACAGTCATTCCTTAATGAATTTATCTCTCTTATTCTTAGACGATTTATCCTTTTCCTGATCTGTTGATTATTTTTATTTAATCAACGTGTGGTTTGTTTGGTCTCAGTTCTTCATTGGTCAAAATTCGATTATGACGTCAAATTTTCTCGCTTTCCTCTGTATTTCTTATTAGGCGACCATGCCTGATGACGTCACAAAGAAAGAAAACATGTTTTTGCAGATCATTCGAAAAGAAGTATTAAAAAATATCTGTATATCGCCTATAAATCATTAGAGAAACAGATTTTACCACAAAATTTCATGCAATGCGATATTTATCCACTCTCGACAGTTAAATTTTAAATAGTTAAAACGCTCGGCGAGCCTCGCGTTTTAAATTTGAAAATTCAACTGTCTCGAGTGGATAAATATCGCATGCAGCGGTAGAATACGTAATTGCTACACAATTGTGCTGAGGGAGATAACCTCAGTTTTTCCACGATTTTAATGTAACTGCACTTACACCAAGATGTCGTTAAATGAAATCGGATACCCTGCGTACATCGTGCTTTTCAATAACATGTGTACAAATCGCTGAAAGAACCCCGCCTAATTTGTTGAAAACTATCATTCTGCATTGACGAATAATATCTTGGTGTAAATTAGATACACCCATTCGGGCTAACGCTCTCAAGGTGTATTTAAGAATTGAATGCTTCTTTTTGTAAATTCATTGGGGTGTAAAAGCGTTGACCGAAGTACATTTTGTATGAAGCGCGGAAGCGCTTCATTCTAAAAATGTTCGCACGGTCAACGCTTTTACAACCCTATGAAATTACTAAAAGAAGCATTCAATACTTATAATTACATTTTTTCGCTATTATCATGAAAACACGATTACTATCATTTTTTTCTTTTAATTACCTGTGCACTTTATTGTGGAAACGTGTGTCATCATGTATGTTACAATTCATGAAATTCATTTTGAAATTTTGAAATGAAGAATGACGCGAGATTGCTGTTAGCCAATCAAAATAACGTATTATAATGAAACATACATCTATTGTAATTATTTGATAATAATCAACTAACAAGGCAATGTAATAAAATACCAAGTTCAAAGATCGTCAAATTGGTATAGTATGATATTTACAGAGTGTTGTTTTCTTATCATAACCATTTATTTTCAGGCGAATACGCAAATTATTTAATATCCAATTTTATTGATTTCAAATATCACTTTTCAATCCCAAAATTAAAAACAAAACATATTAGAACTTAAAACTAGATTCATAAACATTGTCTGATTAAAATTTTGAATGCCATGGCATACATTTGAATATTCAATTCTCTTCTCCGAAACTGAGTGCCGACTTTTGTCATTATTTTCCGCAAAATAAATTTGACCCATGTGTTCAATATCGCGGTATTTTCTCGATTTCCAGCTTAGTCAGATTTTCTAAATCTTATGCATTTGATTTACAAATGAACGTTTTTCATCGGATACATTTTTCCTATTTATCAAATTTAATGATAAATTAGAGTTCAAACTTGTGTATCGTTACTTTTGTTGACTAGATATAAGAAGATGTGGTATGAGTGCCAATGAGACAACTCTCCATCCAAGTCAAAATTTATAAAAGTAAACCATTATAGGTCAAAGTACGGTCTTCAAAACGGAGCCTTGGATCCCACCGAACAGCAAGTTATAAAGCGCCCCAGAAATTACTAGTGTAAAACCATTCAAACGGGAAAACCAACGGTCTAATCTATATAAAAAACGAGAAACGAGAAACACTTATGAACCACATCAACAAACGACAACTACTGAACATCAGATTTCTGACTTAGGACAGGTGCAAACAATTGCAGCGGGTTTAAACGTTTTAATGGTACCAAACCTTCACCCTTATCTGAAACAATAGTGTAACATCACAACATAGAAAGACACACTATAAAATATCAATTGAAATGGCTTACCTCAATCAAAAGACATATTAACACCAGTGAACATACACTGAACAAATAAATTTGATCTATGATGCAATGTAAATACAAAATAAATAAACTAAGGGAAGAATAATAGTATATAAATCCCCGGCTTTTCAAAGTTATAGATTTGAGCGTTCTTAGTGAAGGAATCGCGTTTCGGACGCACCAAATTGTTAATGTTATTTTCATTTTCAAGTACTGGGTCGATACCGACGCTGATGGACTTGGGTTTATAAAGTTTAATCTTAACCAGATACACTCAGCCCGGAAGTTTTAAAAATCAAATCAGTTAGGCTTTAAAACAATAAAAAGAGGCCTAAACAAATTCAAAACAAAAAGGGACACAGTTGTCGTCCGTTGATTTTCGTTGTCTATATATAGTCCCTCGTGTGGACAGTGTATAACTTTTTTTGTATAAACCTTCCAAATCAGTTTCTTTATATTCTTTGTATAAAATAGTTAGTAGGGGGATGAAATTACATGTAAAAAAAATGGGTCATGAATTTTGAGGTAAGGTAGTAATTTGGTCCAGTTGAAAAAGGTCAGAAATTAGTATGTCTGAAGCTGTCAAACTGTATTATAGACCCCTTAACATAAAATTGTCCATTCATTGAATCAGATCTGGTAGACTTTTTGATAATGTTTATATAATTTGTCCCAAAAACAGTACACTATACTGTAAAAATCCGTTTGAGATAGAGCAAGTGGGATTTTTTTAATTTGCGTTTTTTGTCTTTAAAAAAATGTACTACGAAACAACTGTGTTATAAGACTTGTCTGCAGGATTTGTAAAAAATAATAATGGTCTTCATAAAATTTTTTAAAAAGTGTAAATTTCATTTTAACACCATCACCATGATCACTGGGTGCATGGATCCCAATGCTGGCGGACTGTAAGTTCCGATGATATCACCAGCCCAGTAGTAGGTGCTTCGCCACTGACATGGAGCTATTCTTTAAGTATAAAAATAAGAAGATGTTGTATGATTGCAAATGAGACAACCCTGCACCAGAGACCAAACAACATATAAGTTACTTGTGATCCTATTAAGCTATTCAAGGTATTTATACATCCATCGCTTTCAAAGTTTTGGATTTAAACATTCCTGATGATGGACAATCCAGAAAAGCGTTTCGCAAACACCTAATTTATAGTCACGCGGCTTGTTTCAATTTCTAACACTGAGTCGATATCCTTTTGGTTGACTGTTAGTCGGCCGACGATATCTTCAACCTAGTAGTCTGATTGCTTCGCCAGACTTTATTCATAACATATATATACATTTCTAAAAATATCCCCGTTAATAAATTATTAGAAACTAAGCTTCAAAATCTATCATGCAAAATTGATCTTAGATGTCCATGATTTTTAATTTTCTTTTGACCTTACAGCTCGTTAAAGTATTTATACATCCTAAGCTTTCAAATTTTAAATTTGAACTTTTCTTCGCTCTGTCTCTCTCAGCTTTACTGTCATGCTTTTAACATGCCTTCAATCTTTCTGCGCCTTTTTGGTTCAATGAAATATTTTTGTTTTATATAAACCACGTGTAAACATCTTAGTGTCCTTTTTTGTTGTTAGGGAAGAGGGATGGATATATACCCTGCCACGTCCGGTCTGATGTTTTTCGGCTTTGTATCGATCTGATGAGTTAAGCTTTTTTCGACTGATTTTTATACTTTATTCTTATGTTGTGCTGTTACACCACTGTCCCAGGTTAGGGGGAGGGTTGAGCGCTCACAATCGTGTTTAACCCAGCAACATTTTTCATGTGCCTGTCCCAAGTCAGGAGCCTGTAGTTCAGTGGTTGTCGTTGGTTCATGTCTGTCATATTTGTTTTTCGTAAATTGTTTTGTTATAAATTAGGCCGTTGGTATTTTCTCAATTGAATTTATTCATGTTTTTTCATGTCACGGCCTTTTACAGCCGACTATACGGTATGGGTTTTTCTCATTGTTGAAGGCCGTATGGTTGCCTATAATTGCTTACATCCACTTTATTTGAACTTTGGTGGATAGTTGTCTCATTGGCAATCATACCATATCTCCTTAATTTTATATGTTTTACATATAATAGACTTTGAAGGATTTTTGTGTAAAATTGTAAAATTTGACCTCGATTGAACCGAACCGATCGAATCTGTGGTGATTTTGTAGAAGAGTGTCCTGTGATTAATACATTTTATCAAATGAATGGAAAAGTAATTAATATTCTTTCCACTAAATGCATGCATAATCAAATGTAATAAAGTCGATTTTAAGTTTGCATGTTACAGTAGATCAGTTGAACTCGAAAACACGATTAGCAACAGTCTCTACTCTTAGTCCCTACCTTAACCACTTGGAATAAAATCTCAAGAAACTATAAGGGAAATAACATGTTGATATAACCATGCAAAAAAAAGATATTATTTTCATGATATAACTATCTGCAAACAACAGAGAGCTTAAATAAACAACGCTATGCAAACATCATCAATAATTTTCTAAGTACGCAAAATCTAATTAGAAAATTAATTCAGTAACTACAGACTGAACAGATTATTACTTATTAATTACTCATAAAGTATACTTTTTAATTACTCATGAAGTACTGCTAATTGTAATCCTCTAGTTGTGCTCTCTGTACAAAGAAAACAAATTCTTTAGATATAAATGTTTCCAGAATGTCTGTAAAAGTATCAAACAAGATTAAGTCTAAACAGTCAAACAATATAACAAGACATTGAAGCAGTGCAAGATTAATATAATAAATATTATTTTAATATACTACCTGAGGTAAGAAAAATTTTAAAATTAAAAAAAAAGATTTTTGTTATTTTTTTTTACAACAATGATAATAAATCTTTATATAAAAAATATAAATACTTAGATGAAATTCAAAATGAATACTTTTTTTAATATTTGAAAGACGCTATCACTTTAGTATATATATTTATCTGATAATAATATGTGTATAACTTATCTATATTCAGTCATTTAAAAAAAAAATCCCTTTCCAGATTTAAACGAATTTCATTAAATCAATAACTGAAACTGCACTTCCTGTTTAAACTGGTAAACGAATTAAAACATATTTCCTGTATTACACATAACTATTATCCTTGTGTGTATTAAACATTATTTTTGAAACTGATCGGCATAATTTATGAAAATATTTCCTTTTTTAATTACAGCACCAAACATTCCTAAGTCGAAATCATGTATATTTGAGGAAATTTAAACATGTTATACGAATATTCAAAATAAACTGCAAATTAAAATTATTACAAAAAATGTATTATAATTGTTATCTTCTACGTCTTTTGAACTTAAGTGGAGAGTTGTCTCATGAGGCAATCATACAATATCTTCTTATTTTTATATATTTCCCATTTTAGTCACAGTTACAAGGATGTATCACTCAAACATAACCTCATCTGCCAAATACCAGGCAATTGTTGGTCAGAAAAAGGGTAAAATAAATATTGTGTCAAACCCATTGGCTATCCTACCAGAACCGAGATTGATGAAGTCTTACCCTGTCGCCGTGCCAGACTTGATAGCTGCTACAACACAAACTACGTCAAAACATATGAAGAAAACAGACACACGCATCCATCTATCCGAGAATCAAGGAACAGTTGGCACCGTCGGTGTTCCTTCGTTGTACCAAGTTTTGAGCGATCTAAAGTAAATTTACCAGTCGTCGATTTCAGATATTTCACAAACAAACCAGTTTACCAAGGAACTGTAAGTTGATTTTATGTTTAGATGGAATCCATTGTATATACTTTATTACTTTAGGATTTACAGCTCATCGTTTATACATGATATTATAGTTAAATTTGCAATAAAACACGTAGACAGAGCTTTATTATTTTTGTAAAATACTGTCCCTATTTTTAAAAGTCAGGATAATACATTTTCAAAAAATCAACTGTTTAACATTTTGGAGACTAAACAACTGTATCAGTTTAAATTCGCTCGGTCTATACTATTAGTATTGTTTTATAAACTTTACCCGCAAGTCTCTATATGCCGAGCATACAAGATCGAAATGTAACTCGTCCTCAGTCATGCGGCCATCTTGTATTTTCACTATTTGAATAAAAAATTAGAAGAGGGGAAATGTAGAAATAAAAGAAATATTAAAAGTAAAAATTATCTGTGTTTCGTGGACTTGCAGATGCACTATCACGGTATATCTCTTTTATTAAAAGAAAACGAGAATACAATGTGCATGTAACCCTGGATTTGTTAGGCTTGTACCAAGAAACTCTGAATTTGGGTGCAATTTGACACCATCCGATTCTTTTCAGTTTGATTTGTTTTTTTGTGAAGCATAATTGGTTGCCCTAGAACACCTTTTTCTTAACGTTTGACTTAATTATAATCTTTAAAATGAAAACTATTTTTATTTCAGACTTTACCAATGCCAACAGTTACCAGAAAATACAAAGAACTTACATTATTCAACGGATTCTTGTTTTCATTGATAATCATCGTTGGAACGATACTTGGAGCATTTGCTGGTTATGGAATGTACAAAATGTTCCAGTGAAAATTTCGTCAGCTGTTAGACGTCCAGAAGCAATGTTGCAAAACTCGGCGCGCAACAACCAACTGAACTGACGGGGAAATATTCCTTTCAATCATTGCGGCTCTAACAGGAATGCAAAAAATCAACTAAAGAGCTTAAACTGAACCTATAGCACCACCAGACTCACACTGTGTTACACACACTAGAAAAGCCTTTGGTTACAACCGTAAACCAGAAAAGGCACAACTAACGCGACGCATGTACAGAGGGAGACTATTTGGTGCAAGTTGTGAGCGATTATAGAAACTATATTGTATTTTAATTTTAATATTGTATATACTATAATATCTTGTTAATATTGTTACATATTTATTTAATTATTTAATTATATAATCGGTAAATACCAATAAACAATTTACACAGATACAATTTCTTGATTTTTAATTATATTTTTGAACAGACCAATTCGCATTGAAATATGAAGTTTGAAAAGGTTTTTGTCTTCATTAATTATTTCATTCCAAGTGAAGGAAAAAAGACCGACCAGTCATTTGTTGAATTGATTTCCATAACAGATAATAAAAGAAACGTTTATCTAAACGAGGGACTTGTATGCATTTGTATAAAAATACTATAACAGAAACCCAAAGAGTATTAAAATTCTAGATTTCTTAATCTACTTGAGGAAAATCACAGGACTCGCGTCTGTCATGCAAATAAATTCGTACCCTCAAATTCCTGTATATTTTGGATTATCTCCCTTTTGCCATATTTCCCACAACATTGAATAGGCATACAGAGTCGTGAAACTGCCTCGTTTTTTTCTCTTCGAAACAGTTAAATTTCGTCAATCAATAAAAAGATCTGTCAAACAACTTTTTTTCGGCTTTTCTATAAAACAAACTGTTTTCGACTTTACTTAAAACAACCTAATATTTCACTAACATGCATGAACAACATTTATTTTTGAAACTCAATTAAGAGTTATTTTTTATTTCTTTATTTTTCTATGAAAACAAACCATTTTTCACTTTTCCTTTGAACAAATTTTTTTCATGAAAAGATGAATGGTCGATGCATAAAAAGTTTATACACGGAGTTGATTTAGTATTCGCACGCTCCCCATGGCAACAATATGTGCACAGAGAAATCAATTAATTTTTTCTAATTTTGTGCTGTAAAAAATTGATCGTGTGCAGATTTTTAATATGAAGCGCTTCCATCATTTAGAACATGCTTCGGTCAACACTTTTACATCCACAAAAAATTACAAAAAGCAACAATCATTACTCTGTTTTTCACGTTATTGTTTATTTTATTATCTGAGATTATTGCTGATTTTCTCATCTACATGTAACAGTATTGCTTTTTTCGTATCTGACATTACTGCTGATTTTGGTTGACATTGTTGTTGGATTTTTTTATCTGACATTATAGCTGGTTTTCTTTTCTGACATTTATTGCTTGATTTTTCATCTGACATTATAGGTAGTTTTCGGTGGACATTAATGCTTCTTTTCTCTTATGACTGTATTGCTGGGTTGGTCATATACTAATATTGCTAGTTTTATTATCTTGCATTATTGCCAGTTTTACCATTTGACACTAGTGCTAGTTTTGGTTGACATTATTGTACGTATTGCAATCTGACATTACGTCTATATAAAAATAAGAAGATGTGGTATGATTGTCAATACGGCCTTCAACAATGAGAAAAACGCAACGGCCTGATTTATGTACAAAATAATGAACGAAAAACAAATATGATATATAGCAAGAAAGACAACCACTGAACTACAGGCTGATGACTTGGGACAGACACATAATGTTACAGAATGTGGCGGGGTTAAACTAGTTTGAAGGCGCCAACCCTCCCCTAACCTGGGACAGTGGTGTAACAGTACAACATAAGAACAAACTAAACAAATCAGTTGAAAAAGAATCAACTCATCAGATGGATACACATAGAAATACATATAACAAAAACACAGAGTGGACATGGCAGGGTACTTATACATCCCACAACAAAAAGACAATAAGTACAGATCTGAGAGAACTCGCAGTTACTGATATCTTGTTCAAAATCAGTAACAACTAATAAAAAAATCATGCATCTAAGAATAAAATATCAATCAGAACACATCCAACGTCCAATGGATTTAGTGTAAAGACATCATTAACAGTCAGAGAAAAACATGACCTTGTGCAATGCCAAGATATAGGTATCAACAGATTGTAGAGCCATGAATGTGTATATGTATATAAAAATAATATTATAGTCTTTATTTATATTATATTATTGCTAGTTTTCTTATAGGCCATAATTAATGGTTGTCTCATTTGACATTATTGTGTATTATTCTAAGTTGACATAATTGCAAGATTTAACTAGATTTGTAATTGCTAGCAATAACGGATTGCACCTTCCCCATTGCCAGGGTAACGGCAGCCATTTTGAAAATTCCAAAGTCAAAGAGTGCATCTACACATGCTGATTAACATTTTGTAAAGTTTCAATAAGTTTGGAGCATTTTGAATTTTTGACATTTTGCAGTTTCCATTGTAACGGCGGCCATTTTGAAAATTCCTAAGTCAAATTGCAAATCAGCACATGCCAGTTACCATTTCTGTAAAGTTTCTTTCCAATTGGGACACTTTGATTTTTCGCATTTTGCTGTTTCCATGGAAACGGCGGCCATCTTGAACCATTCCATACCAAGGTGCACAACTTTACATGGGGGTCCTCATTATAGTAAAGTTCCATCAACATTGGTCCATTAAATTCCTAGAAACACGACGGACAAAATGTGTGGAAGAAGAATAATAAAACTAGATTTGCCATTGCAAGCAATAGCGGATGTCACCTTCCCCATTGCCACTAAGCGGCAGCCATTTCAAAAAAAAGTTAACAGTGAATGCTATTTCAGTACATTCAGACCATTTAAAAAATTTTCACATTTTTGTCGTTTCCATGGCAACGGCAGCCATTATGAAAATTTTTAAGTCAAAAGTCTCATCTATACTTGCCAGTTAACAATAATATTAAGTTTCATTAATTTCAAAGCATTTTGAAAAATTTTGACATTTTTACAGTTTCCATGGCAACGGTGGCCATTTTTGAAATTCCAAAGTCAAAAGTCTATTCCAGACTTGTCAGTCAACAATCATATTAAGTTTCATAAATTTTGGAGCATTTTGAAATTTTTGAAATTTTTGACATTTTTGAAGGTTCCTATGGTAACAGAGACCATTCCCAAAATTAAATGGCAGATACCACATTGGTACATGGGAGGGAACATACCATCAATAGTTCAATCGATTTGACCTACCATTTTAAGAAAGTAAATGCTACTTTTAGGTTTTTGGAGCATTTTGACCTGTTTTGCATTGTTTCCATGGTAACGGCAGACATTTTCGAAAATTCCAACGCCAAATTGCACATCTACCAATGTTGCTCATCATTACTGTGAAGTTTCATTAAATTTGGAGCATTTTGATATTTTTGAAATTTTTGGTGTAGTTTCCATGGCAACACAGTAGTTCAATGATTGCCAAAATCATCAATAACCAGTATATAGTGGGCACCTACATTGTATTAAAATATAATGATTCTAAGTTTAAGCATATCCAAATAATTCACCAAAACCAAAAACTGGATTTTTTCACATTTGTTCCGTTTCCATGGTAACGGCAGCCATTTTTTATGTTCTTAAGACCTACTGCAACCCGAAATTTTGTGTTCCTCATTATAGTTAACTATCATTAAGATTGGTTCCATTGGCTCCAAAAATCTGCCGGACAAAATCATTGGAAGAATAAGAATAATAACTAGATTTGCCATTGCAAGCAATAGCGGATGTCACCTTCCCCATTGCCACTAAGTCGGCAGCCATTTCAAAAAATTAACAGTGAATGCACATATATGCATGGCTAAACATCTCCTGTAAATTTTCAGTACATTCAGAGCATTTTAAAAATTTTCACATTTTGTCGTTTCCATGGCAACGGCAGCCATTTTGAAAATTTTAAAGTCAAAGTCTCATCTATACTTGCCAGTTAACAATAATGTCAAGTTTCATTAAGTTCAAAGCATTTTGAAAATTTTGGACATTTTGCAGTTTCCATGGCAACGGTGACCATTTTGGAAATTCCAAAGTCAAAGTCTCATCCAGACTTGCCAGTCGACAATCATATTAAGTTTCAGAAATTTTGGAGCATTTTGAAATTTTTGACATTTTTGATGGTTCCTATGGTAACAGAGACCATTCCCAGAATTTAATGGCAGATACCACATTGGTACATGGGAGGGAACATACCATCAAAGTTTCAATCGATTTGACCTACCATTTTAAGAAAGTAAATGCTACTTTTAGGTTTTTGGAGCATTTTGACCTGTTTTGCATTGTTTCCATGGTAACGGCAGACATTTTCGAAATTCCAACGCCAAATTGCACATCTACCAATGTTGCTCATCGTTTCTGTGAAGTTTTATTAAATTTGGAGCATTTTGATATTTTGGAAATTTTTGGTGTAGTTTCCATGGCAACATAGTAGTTCAATGATTGTAAAATGATCCAAAACCAGTATATAGTGGGCACCTACATTGTATCAAAATATAATGATTCTAAGTTTAAGCATCTCCAAATAATTCACCAAAACCAAAAGTGGATTTTTCACATTTGTTCCGTTTCCATGGTAACGGTAGCCATTTTAATGGTCTTAAGACCTACTGCAACCCGAAATTTTTTGTTCCTCATTATAGTTCACTATCATTAAGATTGGTTCCATTGTCTTCAAAAAAGCTGCCGGACAAAAATCATTGGAAGAATAATAATAATAATAACAAAGAAACAGAGGAAAAGCAATATGTCACCCGACATTGTCGATCGGGTGACATAACTAGATTTGCCATTGCAAGCAATAGCGGATGTCACCCTTCCCCCATTGCCACTAAGCGGCAGCCATTTCAAAAATTTTACCAGTGAATGCACATATATGCATGGCGAAACATCTCCAGTAAATTTTCAGTAAATTCAGAGCATTTTAAAATTTTCACATTTTTGTCGTTTCCATGGCAACGGCAGCCATTTTGAAAATTTCAAAGTCAAAAGTCTCATCTATACTTGCCAATTAACAATAATATCAAGTTTCATTAAGTTCAAAGCATTTTGAAAATTTTTGACATTTTTGCAGTTTCCATGGCAACGGTTGCCATTTTGGAAATTCCAAAGTCAAAGTCTCATCCAGACTTGCCAGTCAACAATCATATTAAGTTTCATAAATTTTGGAGCATTTTGAAATTTTTGAAATTTTTGACATTTTTTATGGTTCCTATGGTAACAGAGACCATTCCCAAAATTTAATGGCAGATACAACATTGGTACATGGGAGGAACATACCATCAATAGTTCAATCGATTTGACCTACCATTTTAAGAAAGTAAATGCTACTTTTAGGTTTTTGGAGCATTTTGACCTGTTTTGCATTGTTTCCATGGTAACGGCAGACATTTTCGAAATTCAACGCCAAATTGCACATCTACCAATGTTGCTCATCGTTACTGAGAAGTTTCATTAAATTTGGAGCATTTTGATATTTTGAAATTTTAAGTGTAGTTTCCATGGCAACATAGTAGTTCCAATGATTGCCAAAATCATCCAAAACCAGTATATAGTTGGCACCTACATTGTATTAAAACATCATGATTCTAAGTTTATGCATATCCAAATAATCCATCAAACTCTAAAATTTTATTTTTTCACCTTTCTTTGGTTTCCATGGTGATGGCATCCATTTTTTAGTGCCAAAGTTGCACTGCAACTCGTAAGTCAGGATTCCTTGTTATAGTGAACAACCATTAAGATTGGTGCATTAGGCTCTGAAAAAACTGCAGGACAAAATTAGGTGGAAGAATAATAATAATAACTAGATTTGCCATTCCAAGCAATAGCGGATGGCACCCTTCCCATTGCCCCATTAACTGCAGCCATTTTGAAAATTTGAAACAGTATTTACACAGAAATACATTACAACATATTTGTTTGTAAATTTTTTAGAAAGTTTTGAGCATTTTTCGATTTTTCACATTTTTGCAGTTTCCATGGCAACGGCAGCCATTTTGGAAATTCCAAAGTCCAAAGTCTTATCTTTACTTACCATTTACCATTTATAATGAGTTTCATTAAGTTTTGAGCATTTTGAGATTTTTGGACATTTTTGCTTCTGTATCCATGGTTACATTTTAGTTCCAATGCCTGTCAAAATCATCCAAAACCTGTATATAGTGGACAACTATATGGTATAAAAAACTGATGATTTTAAGTTAAAGCATACCAAAATTATTCCCAAAACCCTTAAGTTTTTGGAGCATTTTGACCTTTTTGCATTGTTTCCATGGTAACAGCAGACATTTTGGAAATTCAACGCCAAATTTCACATCTGCCAATGTTGCTCATCGTTACTGTGAAGTTTCATTAAGTTTGGAGCTTTTGATATTTTTGAAATTTTGGTGTAGTTTCCATGGCAACATAGTAGTTCAATGATTGCCAAAATCATCCAACACCAGTATATACTTGGCACCTACATTGTATTAAAATATAATGATTCTGAGATTAAGCAGATCCAAACAGTTCACCAAAACCAAAAACTTGATTTTTCACATTTTATTAGTTTCCATGGTAACGGCAGCCATCTTGATGATGCCATACCCCACTGCACAATTTGATATAGTGGTCTACATTATGGTATAGTTCCATCAATATTGTTCAAGCCAATTCTGAGAAATAGCATGGACAAAAAGTGTGGAAGAATAAATATAATAATAATAATAATAATAAGAAAAAGAAACGAACAATAACAATATGTCACCCAACTCCGTTGAGGGTGCCATAACTAGATTTGCCATTGCAAGCAATAGCGGATGTCACCCTTCCCCATTGCCACTAAGCGGCAGCCATTTAAAACATTTTTTAATAGTGAATGCACATATATGCATGGCTATACATCTTTCTTTAAATTTTCAGTACATTCAGAGCATTTAAAAAAAATTCACATTTTTGCCGTTTCCATGGCAACGGCAGCCATTTTGAAAATTTCAAATTCAAAAGTCTCATCTTTACTTGCCAGTTAACAATAATATCAAATTTCATTAAGTTCAAAGTATTTTGAAAATTTTTGACATTTTCGCAGTTTCCATGGCAACGGTGGCCATTTTTGAAATTCCAAAGTCAAAAGTCTCATCCAGACTTGCCAGTCAACAATCATATTAATTTTCATAAATTTTGGAGCATTTTGAAAATTTTGAAACTTTTGACATTTGTGATGGTTTTTATGGTAACAGAGACCATTCCCAAAATTTAATGGCAGATACCAGATTGGTACATGGGGGGGAACATACCATCAAAGTTTCAATGGATTTGACCTACCCTTTTAAGAAAGTAAATGCTACTTTTAGGTTTTGAGAGCATTTTGACCTGTTTTGCATTGTTTCCATGGTAACGGCAGCCATTTTGGAAATTCCAACGCCAAATTCCACATCTTCCAATGTTGCTCATCGTTACTGTGAAGTTTCCAAAATTTGGAGCATTTTGATATTTTGAAATTTTTGGTGTAGTTTCCATGGAAACACAGAAGTTCCAATGATTGCCAAAATCATACCAAAACCAGTATATAGTGGGCACCTACATTGTATTAAAATATAATGATTCTAAGTTTAAGCATATAAAATAATTCACTAAAACCAAAACTGGATTTTTCACAATTGTTCCGTTTCCATGGTAACGGCAGCCATTTTATGTTCTTAAGACCTACTGCAACCCGAAATTTTGTGTTACTCATTATACTTAACTGTCATTAAGATTGGTTCTATTGGCTCCAAAAACTGCCGGACAAAAATCATTGGAAGAATAAGAATAGTAATAACAAAGAAACAGAGGAAAGCAATATGTCACCCGACATTGTCGATCGGGTGACATAATAAAAAAAAGAAACGGAGGAAAAGCAATATGTCACCCGACATTGTCGATCGGGTGACATAAAAAGAAACGTAGAATAACAATACGTCACCCAACTCCATTGAGGGTGCCATAATAAAGAAAAGAAACGTAGAATAACAATATGTCACCCAACTCCGTTGAGGGTGCCATAATAATAAGTTGATTGAAATCACTTTACTAAAAAGCGGCACGTTACGTTTGCGCGAAAATGTCCTACGTTTGCCCGAAAAAATTTCCACGTTTGTGCGACAAAATGCATTACGTTTGCGCGAAATTTACCTGTTCAAAATAAACTACGGTTTTTACAGTAAAATTATTTTTTATTAAATTACTTTTATTTAAAACATACTAGTAATTGAAACAATCATGACTATGAAATAAAAAAGAAAAATAGATTTAAATTGAAAAAAAGAAGTGAAAAGACAAGGGGAAAATCGACATTCAAAATTGCAAGGGATTTTTTTTGAAGTCCTTGGTAGTCAGAGGATGTACTGTACTTCTAAATATAGAGTTGAATAAAAATGGCGTCATTTCCTGGACATAAACCAAGAAAATATTTAAATATCTGATAAGAACTGATCGCGAATGTAAATATTTGCTTACGGGAAAAAAAATTTGCACAATCATGAAAGTGACCAACGTACATGTAACTGAGAAAGACAAAAAGTTATACTGCTTGTGAAACGCACAGATAAGACAACATTCAGCTCAACGAATAAAGACTATATCTCTGATTATATATGTATTAGGTTTATAACACAGGTGAAAACTTGGATAAATTACAGGTAAATTTGCGCAAACGTAATACATGTGAAATCAGGTCGGCTTGTGGAAAATACATATAACTGTCCATTAAATACCATCTTAATGTCATATGTTTTAAGTTGTATAAAAGTCGCACTGTCTTTTTTAAGATTCAATATCCATCTGAAATGGTGTTCATAGGCCCTTTTCAACTGATCTTATTGTTTGTTTTGGTGTTATACTGTTACACCACTGTCCCCGGTTAAGGAGAGGGTTTGGCGCCAGCAAATATGCTTAATCCCGCCACATTCTGTACGTGCTGGTCCCAAGTCAGCAGCCTGTAATTCAGTTGTTGTCGTTTGTTGCTGTACATCATATTTGTTTTTCGTTTTTCGTTTTGTTCATAAATCAGGTCGTTAGTTTTCTCGTTTGAATTGTTTTACATTTGTCATTTCTGGGCCTTTTATAGCTAACTATGCGGTATGTGGTTTGCTCATCAAGGGCGGGTCCGGTATGCCTCCCTTTTCCCCTCCCTTTAAAAAAACCTATCGTAATCTGCTAATATTGTATTGAATATGGCAATTTATCATATTTCACAATTATTTTATGTTTTTGCGCATTGTTTAAGCTCGGTCCCTCTTTCAAATATCCTAGAAACGCTCCTGCTAATTGTTTAAAAGCGTACAGTGACCTATAGTTGTTAACTACTATGTCGTTTGGTCTCTGGCGGAGATTTGTCTCATTGGCAATCATACCACATCTTTTTATTTTATATTCACGCTCTAAACGTGTCGACGGATTGCAGAAGCATTACTCTGCATATATGATATTGTAACTTGCAATTGTTTATCTTTATTCTGGTCAAGTCTTACGATATATATCCAACATACATATAACCGGCCTATTACATACTAGTATTTCAAAGGTTATGATTATCTATGACATTGAATTTCATCAAAACGGTGACCCTAGACTTTAACGCAGTGTTAATAAATGTTGCTAATGAGTTTTCGCGAAGTTTTACAATTTTTCATTCCTCTCCTTTCCTTTGAAAGTTTGTTTTTTACATAACAAACAACCAATTATTATCGTACAAATGAGTGAACAAATCTTGTTTTACATATATCGGAGGATGAACCTGTAAGTTTTTAAGTCACAAACACCTTTATGGCCAATGTCAATCGCCGTTTTACGAGCTGTAACAGAGTTCAATGACCAATAAAAATTAAGAAAATGAAAAAAGTATTATGCTGACCTCGGATAGCCATATTTACAATTTCTTTTATTTTTCTTATTTTCTTTTCCTTTATTTTAATATTTACTATTTTTTGTTTACTATAATTTTCTTTTTATTATCAAACTGCCGCGCGAGCGCCTTTCAAAAAAGGAAAAGAAAATATCAGCACAAAACCGTTAAATAATGAAAATATAATGTGAAGGCATATATCATAGGACTTTTCATTATGATATTATACTTTGCAAAATGATTCCTAGTTACAAATAAGAGGCATACACACTGAATACTTTAAAGCATTTTACAAGATCAACATACTGTTTACTAATACTATACTCAGATGGTCCCAAAACTATGACTGAAAAAAATCGTGATAGACTCAGCTTTGAATTTTATTTATTGTTGTTTTCTCAACGTCATATGGTACAAATATCCCATCAAGAACGAGGACTAATTTAAAACTCATTTATAATATAATTGGATATGCTGTACAGACAAAGTTGGTTGACATAGATAAAAAGTCGGACAAACTTGACTATCATTGAAAAAAAAGAGTCATTTTGTTTTGAATCAAACCTTGTTCATGCGCCTGGTCACCTAATGACCCTTTGAGAAGTTGTGGCACGGATTTGTGCACGTGCAAAGTGGATATAAAGCAGGGGTTTTTGATTTGAAACTGGTATTTTTTTTTATCGCATATCCCGTTTGAAAAAATATATGTATTGACATGATTGACAACATTTATTTACTGCTTTATCTTTTATTAAAACAGATTTGTTTCACTTATACAATAGTACATAGCGTTTAATAGATATAAGAAGATGTGGTATGAGTGCCAATGAGACAACTCTCCATCCAAGTCAAAATTTATAAAAGTAAACCATTATAGGTCAAAGTACGGTCTTCAACACGGAGCCTTGGCTCACATCGAACAGTACGCTATAAAGGGCCCCAAAAATTACTAGTGTAAAACCATTCAAACGGGAAAACCAACGGTCTAATCTATATGAGAAACGAGAAACACTTATGAACCACATCAACAAACGACAACTACTAAACATCAGATTCCTGACTTAGGACAGGTGCAAACAATTGCAGCGGGTTTAAACGTTTTAATGGTACCAAACCTTCACCCTTATCTGAAACAATAGTGTAACATCACAACATAGAAAGACACACTATAAAATATCAATTGAAATTGCTTTACTCAATCAAAAGACATATTAACACTAGTGAACATACACTGAACAAATAAATTTGATCTATGATACAATGCAAATACAAAATAAATAAACTAAGGGAAGAATAATAAAAGTAACATGTTATACCGCTGTGAAATGTTAAACAATTTAAGAAAAACATTATGCTTGAACAAAAATATCAGCCATTTGCAATTTGTAATTGCTTTAAACACAGGTAAATGAAAATAATTTTGTTGTTAGGTACACGTGTACAGTTCAAATGGAGAAAGGAAATATTCTTACAAAATAAATAATTTTGATGTTCATGGTACGAAGAAGTGAAAATTTATAGTAATACCAAACATTTATCAAAGCTGGTATATAGACCAGATATAACCCTGAATAAGTAAACATTAAATAACAAAAAAGCATTACAATTAGTATCAACAGGTCAAATAAACTAGAAAGTACGATTTGAGAGTACTCGCAGTTACTGACAGCTAGTTAACAGCCAAAAACAATTAATAATAAAAAATCATGCATCAGAGACTAAGAATACATTTGAAAGTTGATTATCTGATTATTTGATGCACTTTTGGAAATTATTTCCAATGGTTAGATTAACGAGTTGCTAATATTCTTACGTGTAAAAGATTGACAGAAGTTCAATAGAACAACAAAACTCCTTTTAATTTAACCGTCAGGGAGAGAACATTCCAGTTCTGCTTAATATAAACCCCCAAAGGTATTTTGAAACCCTGTGTATAATTTAAAGTTTTATGGTACTCGCCAGAAAAAAAAGAAAAAGAAACAATGATCGCGAGCTGAGCTTTTGATTTTTCCATTTGATAAAGGACTTTCTATTTTGAATTTTCCTTGGAGTTCGAATTTTATTATTTTCCTTTTTTCTATAATCTGCAGAAAATGAGGTTTGTTTAGCTCGCGATCATTTTCTGCAGATTATAGAAAAAAAAAAGGAAAATAATAAAAATTCCGAACTCCAAGGAAAATTCAAAACGGAAAGTCCTTTATCAAATGGAAAATCAAAAGCTCAAACATGTACACATCAAACGAATGGAAAACAACTGTCATATTCCTGACTTGGTACAATTTTCAGACATGATCTTTAACATTATGAGATGTTAACCAGACTCAAACTAACTGCTTTTAGTTTATCTAACCTCTCACAAAATAGAAACTCTAACAAGCATGTTTTCGTGGGGAATCAATATACATGTACCAACATGTTTCGCAAGCGATTTATTTTCGCAACTTTCGCAAGTAGAAAAATAACGCGAATTTGAATCGTCACGAATAATAATAATAATAATAATAATAATAATAATAATAATAATAATAATAAAAAGTACTTTGATTTGTATTTAGGTTTAAAGGCTAATACTGTGTTTGATTTTTTAGTTGTACAATTTGCAAGGAAGAGCATTCCAAACTTTTGGTTCACTGTACGAGAAACTAGACTTATACAACTCTGTATTTGGCTTTGGAATTATAAAATTATCAGATGATGAAAATCTCGTATTGTATTTTTGGTTTGCAGAAGCTGATACAATAAAACTCGACTCGATAATGTATTCTCTTTGTAATCGGCACAATGTCATATTCGTGAAATAATTCGCTAGAAAGTTTGCTGTAATTATGTTACAATTAAAATTATTCTGGCTATCCTCTTTTACAGCTTTAGTAAACTATCTAATAGAAAGTTGTTGCAGTTTCCCCATATTGAACAATAACAATCGAAATGAGGTAAACCGTAAGCATTATAAAACAGCTTTCTCGCTTTGTGATTCAAGTGTTACTTTATCTTCTTTAGTGAAGCTAAAGAAGAGTTGATTTTTTTTTATTATATGATCAATATGAGAAGACCAACAGAGAGATACATCAACGAAAATACCTAGAACCTTTTCATGTGTACTTTCTTTGATTTGTTGCCTATACATGGCAAGCCCAATCAATTTATCTGATGTAACAGAAAGCTTTTGCTTAGAACCAATACATGTACACATAGCTTTCGTCTTAGATACATTTACAGCCATTTTACTGTCATCATACCAGCGAAAAATACCTTCAAGTTGTAAAACCACGTTAAGTGATTGACTGATGCAACTCTTGTTTTGTCCAATGGTAAATATGGTGCTATCATCAGCAAACAAATCGTGTTATGATTAGGATAAGATATAGAAAGATTATTTATAAAAGTCAAAAACTTTATTTGATCTTCCTTGTATATAAATATATCAAGCAAATGAGAAGATCGCGAAAACAAATCGCCCTGGAGTAAGCAAAAAAGAACTTAACGCGAAATAAAGTATGCGCTAAAAGAAGTTGGTTTGCAGTATGAAATGAGACTTTTACGAAACAAGAATGTTTTTTTAAAGTATGTTTTGCGTGAAAACATTATACATTTTCCAAACACGATAATCAACACAAGAAATGATTTTATCATATACTTGTTCTACTAACATACTTTTAAAAATAGAAAATCCATAAACGTATGTCGGAAATAAAAACATATGTAACTTTACTTTTCTACATTTCTATAGCTTAAAAAGTACATTATGACATGATGATTAGTTACTTTATGAGCCAAAAAAACACACATGGCTTGCACTTTTGGTCAATAAAATGCGTACTACTAAGGCTGTACATAACACTACAGGGAGATAACTCTGTAAAAATCAGCTGAACATTTTAATCATGTTCTATTATTAAGGAAACATTAAGCTTCTCAATGATCAAAATTAGAGTTTGTTAAAATGCTATATATCCAATGAAATTTTTCCGATAAAGTTAGTGGTTCAATCTTTTTGAAATTTTTATATTTTTGTCAAAGGATCAAAGTAAATATTTTGTCAAAATTTTATGAAAATTAAACGAACCAAACTAATTTTAGTCAAGGTGTTTGGTACCACCTTAAGTGTTTAATTTATTATAATAGATAAGTTTTGTTTAATTATAATCATGGAAAAAAATTCACTCGCATTGAAATAGGGATGTAGGGTGAACATTCTGTCCGTTCGTTTTCTCGACCAATATGTATCCAGTTAAGGTGGTACCAAACACCTTCACTAAAATTATTTTGGCTCGTTTATTTTATTATAAAATTTTGACAAAATATTTACTTTGACCCTTTGACAAAAATATAAAATTTCAAAAAAACTTGAACCACAAACTTTATCGGAAAAATTTCATTGGATATATAGCAGTTTGACAAACACCTATTTTGATCATTGAGAAGCTTAATATTTCCTTGACAACAGAACGTGATTAAAAATTTCAGCTGATGTTTACAGAGTTATCTCCCTGTAGTGTTATGCACCACCTTAATTTTTCTTCTTAATCAGTCATTGAAACTTTCCGAAAGCCATCTATATCTTATGTATTGACCAAATCTTATTTTACTTCTTTCTAAATTAGAAAGACCTTCAGATTACTTATCGCAAGACACAGGAAAAGCTTGGGATCGGAACGCTCGGTACACTCACAGTTCAGATAGCCAAAGAAACACGAAAACATTAGAAACACATAGACTAAAATCTCAAAATGATCCAACGAAAACAAAACATGGAATTTACAATTTATTCTATAGAGTGTCTCATGAAACTCAATTAAAAAAAATGTGGAACAAAACTCGAGGGCAAAAATATAAATTATCAAAAACATCTAAAAGTTTGGATATGCTGGTTTGATGCAGAATTCGTTGACTCTAAGAAATACTTAGTAGAATTACTAGTTATATAAGTAAACTTATTGTCCATGGGATTACTAGCAATTCTCGTAAAACTTTTAAAGTAGAAAGTAAACTTTGTAAAAGGACTGGTAAAATAACTAGAAAGACCAGTAGTAACTTTAACTTGAAAGACTATACTAGTAAATTAACAAATGTACAGTCTATAGTTAGAACTTCTCCTTTATACTAGGTAAGCTAGTACTACGTATTTCTTTCAGTTGATTGAGTTGTGACTTTTATATTCTTACTTCTTTATTTTTACTTTACACTACTCTTTATAACGCTTTGCCTGTGAATCAGGCTCACTTCTTGGCAGTAGACAAACTGACGCGAAGCACAAATTGGGCATGGAATCCAGGCTTAACAGTACTTGATTTTCTTCATGAAAATATATGTCTAACTTTTGGAATTATTATCATTACTGTTATTCTTGAGAAGTAATAATATTACAACGGAATGCAATGAGTGGAAAATAAGACAACAATTTGTGAAAATGATCTTACAGTATTGATGGCTTTGTTAGGGGTACATCCGACTATATCAATAATGATTTAAAACCAGACTTAACACAGATCACTTGTGAACCTCTTCTTGCTCAATGTAAATGTGAATGTTTTTTTTTAAACCCTCGTATGTATTTTTCCCCATTTCATTTTAGTCCTTTGTCAGTATCAAATATAATTTAAAGGTATTATTTTTTTTCCTAAGACAATTAGATTATCGAATTCTTAACCTTCATTAACTTAAATTAAATACCTGACAAATTGTCAAGGGAAGTGGTCTACATAAAACGTACAATGACCTATACGTAAATAAAGTAAAGTTATCACTCCGGCTGTCAGGAGTGACAGTGTGTGTCGCCTATACAAATTTATGCATTTTAGTATTTTGTTAAGCTTATAAAAGCTATATTTGACCGAAAAAAATATTTGTCTACATATTTAATTGTCAAATCTTGGCCTTGGAGAGTATTGTCTACCTGTAAACATACCTTTAAGTTACCTGTGTAACAGAATTCGAGACGTCTACTTTAGTATACAAATAAAATCGAACATTTTCTCTTTCTCAGTTACATTACAGAAATCCAGAGTAATCAGTAATAAGAAGATGTGGTATGATTGCCAATGAGACAACTATCCATCCAAGTCACAATGTGTAAAAGTAAAAATTATAGGTCAAAGTACGGCCTTCAACACGGAGCCTTGGCTCACACCGAACAACAAGCTTTAAAGGCAATGACCATTTAAGTATTCATATAGCTAGATCTAATATCAATTGTTCTAAACGAGGCAAAAGCTTCTGTTGGTGTTAGTTTAACTTTACGTTTCACCATATCGTTATATATAATTATATATCAATTACTAAAGGCAATCGATTCTCGAAGAGAGTCTATGGTCGATTTTGAGCTAAATTTTGATCAGTCATTTTGTTTGATTACTGGCATCAATATGTTTTTCGTAACTAGTACATGTACCTGATTTCAGCAATTGTTTTGATCTATGTATCTTTAATCACTACATGAGTACTAATATGTAATTTCATTATGCTTATGACGCGATTGGTAGTTTCAAACTCCGAAACAGCGGTGACGTTGCTTTACTAAACTTTGAACGTAGCATAGCAAAGACGACGTCACCACTGTTTCGGTGTTTTGGTAGTTACAAAACTTCTCCCATTGTTTGACGCGCGAGCGTCACTGATGAGTCTTTATAGGAGGAACGCGAGTATATTTTGAAATACTAAGGATTTTCTACTCCATGAAAAAATTACCTTAGCTGTATTTGTCCAAACCTTTCGGAACTATAAGTCCTCAATGCACTTTAACTTCGTTCTTTATTTGTCCTTTTAACTTTTTTGATTCGAGCGTCACCAATGGGTCTTTTGTAGACGAAACGCATGTCTGGCGTACAAAATTGTAATCCTGGTATATATGATGAGTTTATTCACTCAATGCTCGAACAAGTGATTTTCAATCATTTCAGGTAATATGGAGTCAATCGGCAATCCTCTGTTGAATCCGCTACTCTCCTTCTATCTAGGACAGGAATCGGCCGAGTTTAAACGAGAGGAGACATACTTAGAACGGACGAAGTTAGATGGAGGTACAAAATCGGTCGAGTTTAGACGAGTGGTATTGGAGTGTTTCGCCCCTTCGTTTGCAAATGAAAGCCAAATTGATTGGCCTCCTGAAGTTTGACGGAAAAAAGCTGTATGCATGAATGAAATGTGTTCGTGATACATGAATTAAAATGAAAACATTTAATAGATGATTTTATCTTTCGGTAACAATTTTAGAAATACAGAAAACTTTTAATTGAATCAAATAAAATTTACTTCATTGATGAAGATAATTTAGAAAATTAATTTTAATGAAGTAATACATGTATATGGTAGATTTAAAAAAAAAATATAAGAAGCAAAAATATGATGAAAATGACACATAATAAATTTAGGAAAAGTATAAAGAATTTAATTTTCCTTTTTGTTATACTCAAAACTTTTAATATATATTTTCTTTCATGTGGTACATGTAAGTATTGCAAAAATATACAGCATTTTGTAAAGATTTGAATTGTCATACAACTACATACACTGTATACTAAAACGGCGTGAAAGTTAATTGATTTATTACTATTGGCCAAATGCTGCGTGAGCACATCTACAATTTCGAAGCAAGAATAATACAAAATTTTAGTTTTTAAAATCAGTCGGGTCCAGGACCAATCCAGTATATCTTATTATAATCCTTCGTGATTAATTCCATTTTCTATGTGCATACATTTAGAGTAATTTAGAGCTGGTAAACTCAGTGTATGATAAATATTTCTGGTTATGGAATACATTCTTCTGGTTATGGAATACATTCTTCTGCATATATTCATATTTTCTAGAAATTCACACTTGCATGTTTGTAGTATAATTATTGTGTGTGTATTTTTAGAATAGAAATCCAGATCAGGTCTGGGTTTCTAATACTAAAAAAGGTGTTTCGGTTATGGTCATGTAGACCTAGGCCTATCCTCATCAGGTATCCCTAGCCTATATGTTTCCTTTCTTGTAATATGTAGAATAGTTCCAATTTGAATTCTCTTATGGGGATACGACACCTGTTTATACAATCGTTTTTTATCTTTTTCTTCTTTCTGTTATTTTGGTATTTTTTCCTCTTTTTATTTAAGCTCTTCAATTAGTTTATTGTGCGTGACATTTTATCTTTGTTTAATTTCGTCTGTTTATTTCATTTTCTTCTTTGAATTCGTTAAATACTCTTTTAGATTTTTATGTCTTCTGTATGTTAAACGTTTGCTCATTGCTTTTAATACTCTATTTGAGAGATTAAATATCTTTTTTTGTTATTCTATTTGAGAACAATTTAGTTATTAAAGCAGTCTCTATTTGAGAGATATCTTTATTATTGCTATTCTTTTAATAGCAGTCTCTATTTGACTGATAAAATACACATACTTATCTATCACACAGTGTAGGATCTATTTTAACGCTATAACATAGGAAGTATAGGACTGTGTTGTCTTGTTAAAAAAAAAAACAGTAATAATCATCTCTCAAATAGAGATTGATAATACAAGTTATTCTCAAATAGAATAACAACATAAAATAATCTCTCAAATAGAGACTGCTATTAATAGAATAGCAAAATAAAGTAATCTCTCAAATAGAGACTGCTTTAATAACTAAATTGTTCTCAAATAGAATAACAAAATAAGATATTTAAACTCTCAAATAGAGTATTAAAAGCAATGAGCAAATAAAATAACAACATATAATAATCTCTCAAATAGAGACTGCTATTAATAGAATAGCAATAATAAAGTAATCTCTCAAATAGAGACTGCTTTAATAACTAAATTGTTCTCAAATAGAATAACAAAACAAAGATATTTAATCTCTCAAATAGAGTATTAAAAGCAATGAGCAAACGTTTAACATACAGAAGACATAAAAATCTAAAAGAGTATTTAACGAATTCAAAGAAGAAAAATGATATAAACAGACGAAATTAAACAAAAGATAAAAATGTCACGCACAATAAACTAATTGAAGAGCTTAAATAAAAAGAGGAAAAAATACCAAAATAACAGAAAGAAGAAAACAGATAAAAAACGATTGTATAAACAGGTGTCGTATCCCCATAAGAGAATTCAAATTGGAACTATTCTACATATTACAAGAAAGGAAACATATAGGCTAGGGATACCTGATGAGGATAGGCCTAGGTCTACATGACCATAACCGAAACACCTTTTTTAGTATTAGAAACCCAGACCTGATCTAGATTTCTATTCTAAAATATACACACAATAATTATACTACAAACATGCAAGTGTGAATTTCTAGAAAAATATGAATATATGCAGAAGAATGTATTCCATAACCAGAAGAATGTATTCCATAACCAGAAATATTTATCATACACTGAGTTTACCAGCTCTAAATTACTCTAATTGTATGCACATAGAAAATGGAATTATAATCACGAAGGATTATAATAAGATATACTGGATTGGTCCTGGACCCGATTGATTTTAAAACATAACCGAAACACCTTTTTTAGTATTAGAAACCCAGACCTGATCTAGATTTCTATTCTAAAAATACGCAACACAATAATTATACTACAAACATGCAAGTGTGAATTTCTAGAAAAATATGAATATATGCAGAAGAATGTATTCCATGACCAGAAGAATGTATTCCAAAATCAGAAATATTTACCATACACTGAGTTTACCAGCTCTGAATTACTCTAATTGTATGCACATAGAAAATGGAATTAATCACGAAGGATTATAATAAGATATACTTGATTGGTCCTGGACCCGATTGATTTTAAAATTGTTAGGGGTACATCCGACTATATCAATAATGATTTAAAGCCAGACTTAACACAGATCACTTGTGAACCTCTTCTTGCTCAATGTAAATGTAAATGTTTTTTTTAAACCCTCGTATGTATTTTTCCCATTTCATTTTAGTCCTTTGTCAGTATCAAATATAATTTAAAGGTATTGTTTTTTCCTAAGACAATTAGATTGTCGATTTCTTAACCTTCATTAACTTAAATTAAATACCTGACAAATTGTCAAGGAAGTGGTCTATATAAAACGTACAATGACCTATACGTAAATAAACTAAAGTTATCACTCCGGCTGTCAGCAGTGACAGTGTGTGTCGCCTTGAATATATACAAATTTATGCATTTTAGTATTTTGTTAAGCTTATAAAAGCTATATTTGACCGAAAAAATATTTGTCTACATATTTAATTGTCAAACCTTGGCCTTGGAGAGTATTGTCTACCTGTAAACATACCTTTAAGTTACCTGTGTAACAGAATTCGAGACGTCTACTTTAGTATACAAATAAAAGAGATGTGGTATGGTTGTCAATGAGACAGCTATCCACCACAGTAGAAATAGCGTGGATCTGATCAGTACCTATTATGTCACCGTATATATATACGTACAGTACAACCTGGGACATCCTCTTAATTATGTCCACCCTCTTGTATGGTCAACATCAAATGGTGACCATTTATTGGGGTATTCAATCTTGAGATGTTGGACATTTATTGGGGTCATAAAACATAGGTTCATGTTTTATCTAATTAGTTACTTGTTGAAATCAATCAGGGTTGAAGTTTTCAGCTTGTATGTTTCATTAAAATTTACCTATACAGGTAACTCAGGTTTCTTTTAAAACTGACATTTCACCTTTTTTTCTAAAATGTAGAATAAAATGTTGTTTTAGTCTTTGTTAATTTATACATTTGTTGATTTATCTATCTTTAAATTTACTTACTTTTATTCTATTTAAATGTTTTCATTTTATTTATTTAATTTTTTTCATTTGTTTTTGTTTCTTATTCTTTTAATTTCTTCTTGGTAATATTCTTGAGTAGTATTGCAAAAAAAATCAAAGATAAGTTATTACATTGTATTCAATTGTTCATTTGAATTATGAAATGAATTATTATTAATTATAAATAATAATCATGCAAATGATATGTTTAAAGGAACCATTTAGCCAGTAATTTAACAATAGATATAAGAAGATGTGGTATGAGTGCCTATGAGACAACTCTCCATCCAAATCAAAATTTATAAAAGTAAACCGTTATAGGTCAAAATACGGTCTTTAACACGGAGCCTTGGCTCACACCGAACAGCAAGCTATAAAGGGCCCAAAAATTACTAGTGTAAAACCATTTAAACGGGAAAACCAACGGTCTAATCTATATAAAAAACGAGAAACGAGAAACACTTATGAACCACATCAACAAACGACAACTACTGAACATCAGATTCCTGATTTAGGACAGGTGCAAACAATTGTAGGGGTTTAAACGTTTTAATGGTACCAAACCTTCACCCTTATCTGAACCAATAGTTTGTTTACTTAACAAAACAAAATGATCAATATCAATCCTTTTACAATAATTTTTATAACAAAGTTGTAAAATCTATTATTATTCAGGAAAACTACAAATATCATTATATGGTTTAGGAAAAACTATTTTTGTTCACCACTATTTTTTTCTGGGACTAGTATAATAGTCCCAGTTTTTTTCAAATCTCAAAAAAGGAGTTGTGCACGAAAAATCACTAAAAAGACTTTAATTTTCCAAATGCCCACCTAGTTATAAAATTTTGATAAACGCTCATTAAAATTCTAATCATAATGAAAATGTTCTTATCTCTCAGAATAAAGTGAATCTTTTGAAAAGAAATTATTTAAAGAAAAAAATTGTCTTGCTTTTTGAAACAATTGTAAACTTATCAAATATGTTATCTTCAGTTTGGCTAATTTCTGTCAGTTAACAGCTAAAATTTGTCTCCAGAAAAAAGTACCCTTCTATAGATTGTGACATTTTTACGGTCTATTAATTAAATCACTTTTTGTTCTGTGTATTATATTGTCGAAACTGCTGGACTTGCATGATACATACATGACATATTCTTGGTATACATTTGCCAAGAATATTTCACTCAACCCAGGCCTTTTAGACATGTTAGATAAAGTTGATAATTGCAGGGACTTGAATGAATTAGACTCTTTAAAGCCCTCGATTGAAAATGAATTTACAGAAAAATATAAAGATATTTTTGAAAATAGAATACAAACTTATGATGAAAACTTAACCATAAACTCAAATGCTTAAATGTGGTAAAGAATTAGTGGTCATAATTTAGAAATAGAAAAAAGTGGATAATATAAAGTTCATAGAAAGAATAGAATATGTAAACTGTGCCACTTGTTGGACGATGAAGAACACTTCCTTCTTGATTGTAAAATTAACAAAACAACTTAGAGATAGTCTATTTGAAAATTATTTACCTTCTCATAATAATGTCTCTTACCCATGTTACCCAAGAACATGAAGAACAAAAAGTAAACCTCTATAAGATGGAACATGTTTAAGATATTGGCTCCTTTATAAAATCATCATTAGAACTGAGGACAGAAACCTAATAATTTTTCCATGTGTTGAGATAATTTTTCAAAACAAATGTTATTTAGCTATATGTTCAACTAGTTTTATTATTTCATTTTATTATTTGAATTTTCTTGTCATAATTACAGTAGTTAAATTTGACAAACACAAAATTTTACCTGAGACACTTTACCTGTAAGTTATATAATTTTAGCACTTCAATGCAGTCATGATTTTCCTTTATCTTTGACTAGTTTTTGAGTAATACCTTGTGTATTAATTAAGCAACAGGGGGTGTAATAATGAACGAATGTAGGACAGAAAGTCACAGGACAAAAGTCACAGACAAAAGTCACGGACAAAAGTCACAGGACAAGAAGTCACAATTCAGTTCTGAGATTATTTTTCTTTAACAAGAAAACACTTATTTAAAAAAAAAAAAAAAAAAAAAAATTTGTACTATTTTGGAACTTTAGTATATAAAGCAACTTTGTAAACAAAATTTATATAAAAAGTATTTATAATGAGCAAATAATTGTTATGAAAACAAAATGTCAAAGTGGGTTGGTATTTAAACGGCTTCATGGTGCCAAGAAATATATCTTTGCATGATTAAAATTTAATAAATCTTCATTTATCAAGACTAATGAACAATTTCCTCAACTGTAAAATAAATATATGTAACAAACAGTAAATATTTAAAGATCTTTCTTTTAAATATTCAAACAAGTGTATACATATTATTTGTGACTTTCTGTCCTGTGCCTTTTGTCCTATCAAATTTGTGACTTTTTGTCCTGTGACTTTATGTCCTGTGACTTTTGTCCTGTGTCTTTCTGTCCGTTTACCATGATAGACATATAGGGTCATCATGGTGGACATAGTTTTTGGCCACCATTAATAAGATAAAGTCACAGGTAGTACTGTACGGCATCCAACAATGATCAAAACACATAGCGTATAGTCAGCTATAAAGGCATCGACATGACAAAACTTGAATTGTTTAAACAATTCTAACGAGAATTGATTTATAACAAAACATTTACTAAGTCATGAAAACAAATGTGATTTTTAAAATAAGACTTCGTTTGTAATCATCATTGTATATCCCAATATTACTGGTAACTGGTACCAATCGAACATTTTCTCTTTCTCAATTACATTACAGAAATCCAAAAGTAAGGATTTTCTACTCCAGGAATAAATTACCTTAGCTGTATTTGGCCAAACCTTTCGGAACTATAGGTCCTCAATGCACTTTAACTTCGTTCTTTATTTGTCCTTTTTAACTTTTTTGATTCGAGCGTCACCAATGGGTCTTTTGTAGACGAAACGCATGTCTGGCGTACAAAATTGTAATCCTGGTATATATGATGTGTTTATTCCCTCAATGCTCGAACAATTGATTTCAATCATTTCAGGTAATATGGGAGTCAATCGGCAATCCTCTGTTGAATCCGCTACTCTCCTTCTATCTAGGACAGGAATCGGCCGAGTTTAAACGAGAGGGAGACATACTTAGAACGGACGAAGTTAGATGGAGGTACGAAGTCGGTCGAGTTTAGACGAGTGGTATTGGAGTGTTTCGCCCCCTTCGTTTGCAAATGAAAGCCAAATTGATTGGCCTCCTGAAGTTTGACGTAAAAAAGCTGTATGCATGAATGAAATGTGTTCGTGATACATTAATTAAAATGAAAACATTTAATAGATGATTTTATCTTTCGGTAACAATTTTTAGAAATACAGAAAACTTTTTAATTGAATCAAATAAAAATTTACTTCATTGATGAAGATAATTTAGAAAATTAATTTTAATGAAGTAATACATGTATATGGTAGATTTAAAAAAAATATATAAAAAGCAAAAATATGATGAAAATGACACATAATAAATTTAGGAAAAGTATAAAAATTTAATTTTCCTTATTTGTTATACTCCAATACTTTTAATATATATTTTCTTTCATGTGGTACATGTAAGTATTGTAAAAATATACAGCATTTTTGTAAAAATTCGAATCGTTATACAATTACATACACTGTATACTAAAACGGCGTGAAAGTTAATTGATTTATTACTATTGGTTAAATGCTGCGTGAGGACATCTACAATTTCGAAGCAAGAATAATACAAAATTTTAGAAATTGAAACAATGCAAAGACAAGAAGAATAGGGAGGGGAATAAAAATCTATGTCTTTTCATACTGGCTAGTTTTTGAAAAATGGTCCTCATGGGTACAATGGTGGTATAGGTATTTTGGAATGAAAATGATGCATTGACCTACAATGTAGTAGGATTAACAGCATGTAAAAAGCCTTTTACTAAAACTTTATGATATATGACATTCATTTACTTTCCAGCTAATTTCTAGCTTATTACAAATCTTGAGGTCATAGTTCTCAATAGGGCTTGGCAGTTTATTCGAACGACCAAATGCACGTGTCTAAGTACTTGAACATCCCGCAAAGCCAAACGGACGTGAGTGTGTACTTATTAAATCCAACACAGCTAATGCAAATAGATGCCCCTTCACAAAATGTACTGTAGAATTAAAGATGTTAATTCAAATTCTACACACGTTTTAGGAGGGTTGTAATAGTGGACAAAGTAAAACAGATTTGGACTGTATAATATTAAACCGCTTAAGAATACAGAATATAGAAAATAAAAAACATAGAAATTTGAATATATGAATGAATAAATGATTCTTTATTGTAAAAGCATAATCATGCTATGACAAAATAAACAACTTCTATTTCATAACATAAAACAAGGATGGACAGCAGTGAACAATAGTAAAATACTATGGCATATGTAAAGTTTTGAGACTACATGAGATCTAATATTCCATGCAGTTTTTATATATTTGTAACTTTTTATGATTTTTTTTCTTACGTGTATGAACATTGATTGATTGGTGTTTGCGCCGCCTCCGAACAAGAAAAGGCTATTCCGCGTCGAATATGAAATTGATAGCATGTTAACTGTTTGAAAATTGTGAATTTTAAGCACTTTATTTAAATCGTCTTTTAATTACTGGTTCTGCAACAATTAAACAATAAAGATTGTGCATACAAATCATTATGGTTTGAATTTGTACTAAAACGGAAAAGAACACATGACTTAGACGAAATGCATTAATTTCTCCCTCCTATCATTGTAATATTTCATCAAGAAATGACACCACCATGTCAGTATGACATATTTTCTATTTTGTTGTTTGCTTGTAAAAACTGTTAACATTAATTCTGTTTATCTGAAATGGTGTAAAGTCAGTTTTTGCGCTCTAAATTTAAAGTTTATGAACTAAACATACAATTAGGAACCAGTTTGATACATATGTAACGACTAGTCGATTCATAACATGCGCCATTTCTTATAGGATTGTATATCAAATGTCAAATGTCATTTGCTGGTTTAATTTGCAGTATAATGTAAATACTGGATTATTTTAAGTACATTTACAAAGTACAACAGTGTCAATTTAACTGACTAACATGAGGAAAATCCTCTAAACACATTTGAGTGTAATTCAGTTTAATTGTACGTGCACCGAAATAAATACAGAATAACGCCATTATGAATGTTGGATATCAGTTGTATATCAAATACAGTGTTTGCTTTCAGCTTTTGAAAATCTAACCCAGAATGCATTAGTTTATAAAGCGTGACTGTTATAGCACAAAGATAGGTGGGTAGAATAAGGCTACCGGTTCGCCAATTTGAAACCTCTTTTTTGTTGTATTGCATATTCCCAAATGGGTTCTTGTATCTCCAAATAGGAATACATGTTCCTAAATTGGTACTTATATCTCCACAAATGATTGCATATTACCAAATGAGATCTTGTACGTCTACAATACACAGCACACGTCCCACACACGTATTTAATCTTACAGACATAGACGTGACTTGTGTGCTAACACATCCACCATTCTTTACTTAAGAGTGAAAATAATCATTTTAATTTAATTATAACAAAACTACACTTATGATAAAGAATTACACGAAGTAATTATGCCTTAAGGAAGTTTGCTGCTCAGTTTCGAAATAAATAACTTTCCATAAAACTAGTATATATTGATAGGGGATTAATTGAGGAACCAAAAAAGCATAAAAAATATAGGGGTCAATGTGCTTGTTTTCGAGATATTAGCCATTGGAATTTTGGCGGGAAATGTTCTCTCTGGATTTTTCATAGCTTTATCATTGACCAGTTAAAGTTCTCACAACTATTAAAAAATAAATAAGATTTTATAAGACTTTTACAAATGGCTTATAATTATATATGTAAAAGATTTATAAAAAGAAAAATGGGGGTTCATGGGCAAAATTTTTTTAGGCATTCAAATGGATAAAACCAGAGGATTTCGAAAATCTGACAAAAATTCCAAAACTTGACAAGCAAACATCCTTAAACCAGTGTTCTTGTGAGCAAATCGCTAAATGATATCTCCTTACCATCTCAATTGTCTTTCAGATGTAAAGGTCATTTATATGCCAATCAAAACGACTGACCGAATTTTTTGTGTTCATTTACAACTTCCTATGTGTATTATCTATACTGAAGGTTATTGAAAGCCATTTTAAAGGGTAATGAGGAATTGCGCTTTCAGGTGAGTAAAGGATGGACCCACAACGAACATACCTAGACGTAATTAACTAAAATGAACCTACCTATAATTACTTTCTATTACTTCATTTTAACTCTAGTGGATATTTGTCTCATTGGCACATCTCCTCATTTTGACAATAACGCTTAGCATCTTCCTGAAACGCTTATTAATACCATAAAGTCCTCTATACATTTACTTTCACAGATATATGTGACACTTCGAGTAGTTTGGCTGACATACAATTTTTCAAGACATCAATGGATGATAAATATTTATGACGAGAGTGCATGGAAGATGTCCAAAGACTACTTAACAACTCAAACACAACACTGTAAAAACATGATATCTGAATAAATTATTGTCAGTTTTATCCATAATAAAAATTAAAAAAAAAAAAACAATTTAATACAGACATAGGTTAAGGGAGATAAATATTAAAATCAGTAATACGTTTGTTATAGGCAGTTTCATCATTACCTTTTAAAAGCATTCATGTGAAACAGAAGTTGAATAATCTGTTTGACTTTGAAGCTAGTGATATATCTATAAAAATCATTGACCATAAACGTTCCAGTGACTTTTAAGAGTTACGTCCCACATCATATGTCTACTTTCTAAAAGTTTCTGTTGATGAACTCTCTGGCTTTACACTTTCTATGTCAACAAGGAAAACAAATGATTAAAATAACTCGTGTTCGCACAGTCATTTTTATTCGTACTGAAATTTGTATTTACTGTCTTTCATTTTCTCATTGTACAGAGCTTCATATCGTTCATTCTGTGCAACAGTATAATAATTCTTCCAATCACCTACCTCACCTGTAAATCAAGTTAAAAAAAAAAAAAAAAAAAAAAATGAGAACAACATATTCCAAAAAATATATCAATATGCAAATAAATATATTAATTACTTTACTCCTTGCAATGAAGTTCGAAACAGACATTCGTATTTCGTGATTACTCGTTTATGTTTTTGTTGAATAAATAAAAAAAAAAAAAAAAAAAAAAAAATCCTATCATTATGCAATTATGTTTAAAGCAAACATTCATATTAATTGTATAGATATATTTACGAATAAAAAAGATAGATAAAGATATTTTTTACAATAAAATAGAATTTGTCCTATATAGATGTTTTCATATTCTAGATAATCTCTAAATAGATAATAACACCTGTTAGTTGTTAGTTTTGGATATGCTATTTCCAAAACATAAATAGATGGCTGTTTAACGCCTAGTAGCAAACTAAAAGCATATTCAGGACGAGAACATGTTATTGCGATACTAATATGAACCCTACTCTGTACTAGACACACTATTCTGACTCCCAGACGAACAATCTTCGTTCTAACTTCTTAAGGCCACGTGCTTAGCGGAAAAGGAGCAAATACATATTTTACTGTCTTTGGTTTTGACCTGGCCGGGGTCCAAAAAAAATCATGAAAAAGCACGTCTCTTTTGTACTTCATCTTGTTCTTTTCAGAGATCACGTGGTCAATTGGGAGCACTTACCTTTTCTGTAAATAAAACTTTGCCCATCAATAGCCCTAAACTTTGACCCATCCATTTTGTTCTTCTGCATATTTTCAAACGATGTTGCCATTGCTATGCCCTCAACAAGATCATTGTTGAGCGTCAAAACCCTCTTCACAGGTGACGTCACAAATATGAATTCCTACGCAGGCGAAAAGGTTTTGTAAGTGTTCGTGAAATGTTCATGATTTTTTAACGAAATACTTCGGCATTTTAACAGTTCTACTGAGGTGTCAACTTGGTCTTTCATTTACGAACTTAACAGTTTGTTTTAGTTTGGGAGTATGTTTGCGGGTGCACACAACAATAAACTTCTTTAAAATAACCTATATTAATTCAATAAAGAAATGTCGACTGAAATATTGTAGTTTTTACTCAAATATATTGTAATGGTATCACCACAAGGGCGGTAACATTGCTGGTAAATCGTAGTCTATGGGAATATCTCCAACAAGTAGACAATGGAACTGCCTTTACTAATTTGAAAGTTAAATCTTCAAAAATAGCATATGGGTCAATACCTCGAATGCACCTCAAAGAAATTTTAATATGCAAACCAAAAATCGCTATGCAATGATGTTAAATATGATACTATTTTAAAAGATTGACTGAGCTCAAACATTTGTCCTTTTTCTGAAAATCAGAGGACCATAGAATAAACTATTCTGAATTCATTGTATGTTAATTGTCTATTCTGCAAACCCCATCTGGACCCTCATAATAGGATATACCTTTTTCATATCCTCGTAGTAACAAGTGTAAATCAGCCCCGGATGGTCCTTTTCTGTTTGTTCCATTCCAAGTTCATAATCAAACCATGACCCATACGGTACTTCAATAGATAAAATATATTCGTCTTACATTTTACTGAATAGTTATAAAATTGGCCGTATGCTTCATACATGCTTCACTGCATATGTTTTATAAGAACGCTTCTTTAAAATCATAAGGTAGCCCGTATTTTTTGATTGATTGCCTAATACTTGACGCTCGATAATCGTTTACTATGGAAAAATCAAGAGAGAAACAAATTTGTTTCATCCTAATTGGATCCGTAAATGGGGAAACAATTTTCTTAAGCACTAAATAAATCAGTTACGAGTTTCTCTGGCGATGCTGAAAAAAACAAATATTTTCCTGTAATTGTCTGGGATCACAGAAGAAAACTGATGACGTCAATAATGACCAAAATTACTTTTTATAAATGCCAGTATATGTAGCTATAGGCCAATTAGCATACAAAAAAAAAAAAAAAAAAAAAAAATACGGTAAGTCGAAGTAATGCCTTTTAACTCGAAATTGATGTATATATGTGTAACTGTGTACGAACGAATCTTACATTTTCCCGTCATCCAAATTTCAAAGTACTCATTCCATGGTATATCTAAATTGTCACAAATATCTTTCCTTGAGTGGTTATGGTCTGAAACACTGACATCTTTAGGATTCCTTATCATGTGAACAATTTTTCCGCCTATTTCAATATGACGTGTTGGTATATATTTAAACTGCACATGCGTGTCGAGAATTCTGGGAGATGGAAGTGCATCAAGCATGGATAATCTAACATTACTTCCAACATCTTTTCTCCCTTTGTCCCTTTGGCTAATTCTGTTTTATTACTTATAATCAATGCCAATATTTCATACAACCAATGTGTGCCTGCAATAAAGAGATGTACATTTTGACTGAATTGCCTCTCTTTCATTTTCGATAGTTCGTTTTCTCTTCGCTGTCATTACATGTTCTGCTTTAGTTACATACTATGTATGTAATGAACGTTAAAAGGTATTAATATGCCAATAAGGGCTTTGTTCCTTGTAATTAAAATTATCTCAGTAAATTAAAAAAAAAGCAAACACTTCCTTTCAATCGTTATCCCGTAATATGTGATAGACTTTTTTATTCTTCAAGACAACGGAACATATATCAATTTCTAATAACTATTTAATTTATTAAAACATTTATAAGTATTTGCAAGCAAAACATATGCTCTGTCTTTGGTCTCTGGTGGATAGTTTCATCATTGGTAATCAGACTATATGTCATTATATTTAAATAATGAAAGTGACGAAAAACAAATGAACAAAAATTTAAAAGAAGGTGCAAAATACATTCAATATATATCTGTGTGTACTACTACATTTAATATGGCGATAATAAAGGTATATTTTAAAACTTTTTTTTTATTTAACACATATTCATAAATTGGTGTCTATATTTTGCAGAACTGAAATTACGTTGATACCGTTAAATATTTGAATGCCCTATTGTTGATAGCTGGGGGTTTCAAGCTACGCCAATACTCATTGCGGCAATGCGCTCAACTTTCAGGCGTCATACAAGTTTTTTTCCATAAAAAGCGAACTATGTCTTAGAATTCGTTTTATTGTAGATGTCATTTATAGTTGTGATGTTGGACTAAAAGTTAAAGTGTCATTCTTGAATATCAATTAGTTTTATCACCTTCATATACGTACTAACATTTTAATGTAAAACATTTTTTTTCGCGGATACGTTTGTTTTCGCGTTTAATAAGTCCTTTTTATCAAATTTTGCGGCGCTTTATTTCCTCGATTTCCTTACATAATTAATTTATTTGTACAACAGAAAAGTCATGTTTGAAACATTCGAGACGATTTATATTCTCAGTATTTTTCTTCTCATAAAAGTAACGTATGCTATGTGATATGTATGGATTTTACTCATTGTTGAATGCCATATGTTTACCTATAGTTCTAATCTTTACCTCATTAGATCTCTAGTGTAAAACTGTTTTAATGACAATAGTTTCACATATTTTTGTTATACAGAAACATGAAAATCGATTGCGAAAGAGATGAGGCAAATTTCCCCTGAATTTGTTTCTCTCACAGGATTAAAGTCTCGAAGTTGTTAACTCATATTGGAAATTGAATACTTAAGAACCTACATAATTTAATTGAATACTTAAGAACCTACATAATTTAATTGAAACATTTATCAACATATTTACGTAACCCCACCCCCCACCCCCCACTTTCAAAAAGAAAAAATCAAAATTTATTCAAGGCAACATGTTGCTGTTGAAGGCATTTTGATACAAAATAGCAAGTTTTACATATTTTGTAAAATTTTGCATCGAAGGAGTACACTAACCAAACTCTATTAATTTGTATTCGACAGACAACGACCCTACAGTTTTGATAAACATACTTTTAGTTTTGATTATGGATGTCCTTTTTATACATTTTTGGTATAAATACTCAAAATTAGACAAAATCTGTCAAAATTTCGCATTTGTGCTAATTTCAGTGAACAGTGTTGATTTAATTTTTGCAGCACTGGGTCGATACCGCTATCAGTCGACTATCAATCTGTGATGGTATCATCAATACTGTAGTCAGTACTTCGTATATATTTAGAAGTTATTTAGAAACTATAAGGTTTTAATTCCCTCAGGCAAAGTTCACCTTTGATAGATTTGGCTATTATTTTAGGTCATTCTTGTTCATATAGTTCGTCAACTGTTTCGGTTTGTATACACCCTTGGCTTTCAAATATTCGGATTTTAGCGTTTATTGTGAAGGTAAATCGGACGCATGAAACTTATAAAGTGTTGTTTTCATTTCTTGCAAGCGTTTATGCATTGGCGATATGTTTAAAAATAGTATAGTTAAAAACCTTAAACTACACACCTGGAGCTGAGATACCGTGAATTTAGGTAAAGATGAAAATCATTTTGAAAATGACCCTGGTGTGAAATGAATTCGGGAGTTATTGATTCTACCTCTTTAGTTTGTTTACAGTGTGGTCACAACTATTATCCATGTACCTGATTTTGAATGAGTGCATATCAATATATCTGTTTCTCGTGACTGAAAGTTCTTTATTTCCTGTATAGTCTGTTCCGCTCCTTTCATTCGATAAGTTAGAAAGGATGGGTAAAGTATCCCTTCATACTCTGGCCATGGAACAGGAGGCAATAACTTCATTTGCTCCAGAGCCTTCATCATTTCGGGAGGTACGTCCATTCTGTGTAGTCAGTTTCGCTAAAACGAGTTAATAATCAAACTTCACATTGAATATAATGTACTAAACGAAACTTCATTTAAGAAATCTCATTACTTTGTAATCGTCCTGAATACAGACGTAATATTTGCCGATGTTTATATTGAGTATAATGTTACGTAATATGGAACGGACCGGATATGATCTCTGCGCCGGAGATTGCTTTCGATGGTATTTTAAATATGTATCATGGAATGTCACGGTGCTTTTTTTGTTGTTGACCGTTATGTATGAAATATATTCCAGATCTTGATGAACAAACTAAAACTATGGGGACATATCTAGTTTCAAACGTTCTGGTCGGTGCAAGTGTTATGTACGAATAATGTATGTCTCCTTTCAGGATTTTCTTGACATGATTTGAACTATATATTGTGTACAAGATGAACATGAATATATTGCATTTGTCGTAGCCATAATCCTGTCTTCCTATCATTGTTTATCATATCAGGGAATGCGAATCAACATTAAAAGTTTACTTATCATGACGGATTCAACTAGTGGAGCAAGAATAACGTGCCCTGTCGGAAGATCTGAGTTCAAGACCAGTTTTTGACGCAGTCCATGTTATTCAATCCTTATTTTCTGTTAAGTGTTTTGTAAACGGACAGTTGTTTTTTTTGTTTTCTTTTTTCTAAACACCTTTTCTTTTGTACATGATGATTTTGTTGATTTTATTAAAACTATGATAATAAATTCTCTGATATCTAAAAGTAAAACATAGATTGCTTTCTCGGCCAGTTGAACTCTATAACCTCTCTATCAACACTCACGTCAATTATGTCGTAACTACAATACCCTCCCTTTTCACGAATGTGACTTACCGAATTGGACTATTTACCGGATTTGTAATAACATAAGCAACACGACGGGTGCCACATGTGGAGCAGGATCTGCTTACCCTTCCGGAGCACCTGAGATCACCCCCAGTTTTTGGTGGGGTTCGTGTTGCTTAGTCTTTGGTTTTCTATGTTGTGTCATCTGTACTATTATTTGTCTGTTTGTCTTTTATTTTTGGCCATGGCGTTGTCAGTTTGTTTTCGATCTATGAGTTTGACTGTCCCTCTGGTATCTTTCGTCCCTCTTTTAGATAAAATAGATTGAAGCACATTCAATGATATCGATGCATTGTACATCGTGAATTTGAAAGTTTAATACAAACACATTCTAAAATAGAACAATTTTCATGGTTAGTTTGATAAATAATGGAGTACAAACAACAATACACTTAAAATGCATTTCTGTTTGAGTACAGGTTGTGTACAAACAACAATACACTTGACACCATTTTTCTTTTTATTTTCTTAAAATATATTATAAAACCTATCTTCTCATATTTTATTTTGAAAGTTGTGTTGTTTGTCAGGTAGACCATTCAATCAATAATGTATAACATGGAAACAGTTACTGTAGCCTTAACAAAAATATATGGTTATTAAAATAAAAGTATTCATTATTTACTATTCTCTTATGGTTGTGGCTTGTTATCTATTTCTTGCATGAAGAGTTAATTCTCGTTTCACACTGCACGGAGTGTGATACGAAAAAGTGATACGAAATTCTGCGTTAGTGTAATTGGCTTATCCACCATCATGAGATATTACGACATTTCCATTGGCTATTCGTTAGGTCATTGATAACTTTCAAAGGTTAAGACGATGTACATTTCGTCCATGGCAACGGACATATGTGATTTCTTCAATAATATACAAAACACTCACACTTTTCACCTGGAAATCTTCTTTTTGTCAAATTTAATTACATTCTGAAGCGTACAAAAAGTTCTTTTAATGTCCGGTATTTAAGTTTGACACAGGAACAGGACATATGACGTTATACTTGAATGTTATAAACTATTCGTGGAATTTTTAATTTAACACAACGAGAGTGTTGACCATAAGAAAAATAGGTTTAACAACTTGGAAGAATTGGATATCGCTTGATATCAACTCTCCCGAAGGCTCTTATTATTATATTAAAATTAAATAGCGAGAGTTGATATCAAGCGATGTCCAATTCTTACTAGTTATGAAACCTATAATTATGTATACGACATTCATATCAAATTTTATAACATTTCTCATGTTAATTTTGGATTGTATAATATCAAAGTACATGTATAGGCCTACATGTGTAATAAATACATTCATGTTAAATAAAGGTATAATAGAAAATATTCAGAAATATGATATATATTAAGAATTTAATTAATATAAACCGGATCTTTCTGTTTAGATGAAGAATGTCAAGTCAAAGACTCCACTGTCGGTGAGATATTGTTAAGATATATTGGATTGGTTCTGGAGACACGTTTTAAAAAAAGGATCCCGTGTTTTTAGAATATATAAAACATGTTTATCCCCTTTTTCCAAAAATCACTCCAAATAGATGGGGCAGCCCCCAGTCGGTAATAATTGGTACGTCCTTAAATATAAACAAATAATAGTACTTTAAGCAAATATGACCCTTTTGAACACGTATTAACTGACAGAAAAGGCACAATGACGGGGTTTCCAAAGGAATATTAGTCTTTTCAAAAAGTTTCAACATAGTACTTACATGAATGTCAATGTTGATTTAAAAAAAAAGTGCGCTGTATGTTATCTTGTTTTTCTTCTCCTGACGTCAAATCTGCTGCTTAGTTTTTATGTAAAATATGTATATTTCACGTTAACGTTATGTATATAAATTAAAACAATTCTACTTTATTACATAATTCAATGAGTTTTAACAGAAACCAATAACTATAATACACATAATTTTGCTAATTTTGACCAAACATACCTTGATTTTCTTGTTAAATATTAATAATACATGTTTATTTACTTATTCCTAGCTTCTCCGAAAACAGAAATAAAAAAAGACAGCATTTTATCATGTTGATGTTAATTAAGAATATACACACCTTTACAAAATAACCTTTTGAACCTCTAGCGTTCAATATTCAGCACTTACTACATTGTCGATATTACCAAATTAAGGTATACAGATACACCATTTATGACCTCGACGACAAGAAACGTGATTTGAATCCCAATAGTTATTAGACAGCATACTTATTCAGAATTATCTGCAATACATTGAAGATCAAAATTGTTTCAAAGTTCATCGTCGCTTAAAATTAAACATCGAACAAGAGGGTATCTATACTTTTTTTTAGAAAAAGGAGGGGTCCTAAACACGAATCTAGAGACTCTATGGCAAGAAGCATGTATCGCTTACCTGGCACGTTTGTTTTATACAATGCAATAAGAACATTTACGTTAATTGGATCGATACTGTGATGAAGTAAAACATTGTTTTGCTGATCATTTTTTACTGAACACAGTTTCTGTCTATCCTTTACAATTTACAATAAAGATGACAGGCAATTTGAAAAAAAAAAAGGTAAACGTTGCGATTAAAGGCACAAACTCCTTTAAGGTATCAATTTACGATTTCAACTATATTAATATACAGAATATTGTGTTTTTGCCGTTCAAAGTTATTTATTCTATATAGTTGTTAAGATTTTTTAAACACATAACTTTGGCATTTAAGGGCAACAAAATGCACCTATAAAGAGTTGGCAGATGATTTCGACAGTTTTGGCTTATTTGTAGATCTTATTAATCTTGTTTTATTGACCAGTTTTCCCTCCGTCTATTATAGTTTTCTCCATAAACGCAAAACAATGGGTAAAAAACGCTATTGATGGGTAATTACTGTAAGGAGTCGGCTGATATCGACCTTGTTGACTGTTGTAAATCTTCTCTAGTTGATGAATTAAATTTGGGTATTTCATAAGATAGAGAAAACGCTCACAACTTACTTTAATTTCAAGGCGGGCCCTAGCAATGGATTACACGAAATTTGTTTGCTAGATGTCTTCCATGCTATATATGTGCGCTAAAGAAAACGCTATGGGTAACAGTGTACCGGAAAAAAATCTAAAAATGCTGTTTATTTGTTCGTCTATACTTATCGTACACGGCTTATTTATTGGTTACAGTCAGATTTATAGTTCTGTATTTAATTAAACTGTTTTACGATAGATGGCCTTAGGCAGATTTGGCATTACGTTTTTGGTGGTATCATGGTAGCGTGCTCGCCTCGAGTGTGGGAGATCGTGGGTTCGATCCCTACCGGATCAGACCAAGGCTTTTAAACTGGTATATTTGCTGCTCGTCCGCTAATCACGCGGCATTTAGGAGTAAGAGCAAAGATCGGTCGGCTCGGAGTCAGAATAATGTGTCCGGGTAGGGTGACTGCGGACTGTTACCTTGTTAACTAGCACGTTAAAAATGCGGCTAAACGTGTCTGTCTAGTAAAAAGTAAGGTTTATATTCATATCATCTCAATACGTTCTCGTTCTGAATATGCATTTAATTTGCCTTTTAACGTTCAACAGCCATCCATTTATCTATCACAACGTTTTTATTTATTTTTTTGTTTTCAATACACTTCAATTTCGTATTTGATCTTAGCCTTCCAACTGCTTTGCTTCGCGGCCATTGATGAGTCTTATACCGAGCGTATTATATAACAAATCTGGTATCCTTGATGAATTTTTACAACTGGGTTCATGCCACTGCTGGAGGACATTTCGTCTACGATGATGTCAACAGCAAAGTAGACAGTGCTCATGTGTTGATCCGAAATATCATTGAAACGGTCTTTTCGACTGTCATACAAGTTAGAGATTTAGCTAGCTATAAAACCAGTTTTAATCCACCATTTTTTCTATATTAGGAAATGCCTGTACCAAGTCAGAAATATGTCACTTGTTTTCTATTCGTTTGATGTGTTTGATATTTTGATTTTATCATTTTTAAAGGACTTACCGTTTCTTATTTCCCCTGGAGTTCGATATTTTTGTTATTTTACTTTTTCCTTTTAATTCACATCTATGAAACATTAAAATCATTCAAAATACTAAGGAATTCTACCCCAGGAATTGCTAGAGTAAGCCAGATCCGGCACTTATTTTGGAATTTTGGGTTATCAATTCACTTCTTGATTTTGACTGCTTTGATTCAAACGTCAATAATTAGTCTAATATGTAGACAAAAAGCGCGTTTGTCATATTAAATTATTATATAATGAACATAAAGGATCAATTTTTTTAAAGTAAGTTCACTTACTTAGCCCTTGTCATTATGTTAAGCTCGTGCTGTGTGGAGGCCTTAGAAAGTTTCCCCATGCTTGGTGAAGTGTATGCTCTTATGTGTGTGCTTTTTTTTAGTTATGGCGTATTTATTCAGTGAGGTGAGATTTTGTTTCTATTTATTGAAGGCTTCACTTTAACTTTTGGATGAATATTGGCAATAAAAGTGCTGTTCCTCTGCTTTGTAGTGTTTTTGGTTGTGCATGTACTGAATTTGTGTCATAAATGGATATCCCATATACTCTCTTTTTTATTAAGACATTTGACTAACGTTTTGTTGTGTATTTGTATCTCTAGATCTTTTTTGTTGTCTTTTGGTTGCTATTTCATTGACATTTATCCTATTATCCTTACTTAACAGCTAATATTCCATAGTATAAAACACGGATAGACAGCAGAGAACAAAAGAAAAATACTATGACATATGTAAAGTTATGAAACTATATGAGATATAATAGTCCATGCAGTTTTTATATATGAGGGTTGTCCCTAAAGTTTGAGGACAATCTCAATAAAATATTATTTACCCGTCCGAAATAAATTAAACAAGTATATAACTAATTTCATGATTTACTGATTAAGTGTACAAAATTTTATTCGTATTTTCATGAATTTAAAAATCATAACAAACTCTCACCCGGAGCACCCAAACAAATATTTCCGACTTTCCGAAGTTCGACGACGTCAACATTTTAACTTTTCTCAACGTAGTCTCCTTTCAAAGCAACACATTTTTACATCTTTTAACCAGTCATCAAATATTTCTCAAACTGTTCTGTTTTCATTTTTAAGATTATGTTCATTACTTCCTGTCTTAGTTCAGATAAATCGTCGAACCTTTGTCCAAGGAGAAAAGATTTGATATGCGGGAATACCGCAAAATCCATTGGCGCTAAGTCAGGGCTATACGGAGGATGTTTCAGACATTCGAATCCAAGTAAATCAACTTCTAGATGAAGTGTGGGCCGGTGCATTGTCTTGGTGTAATATCACTTGCTCTATGCTGGCTGCTAAATAAGGGCGTTTCTTTTTCAAAGCTTGAACCAAATCTCGCCTCAGTACCTGAAAGTACAAAATAAACGGACTTTTAATCGTATTGCATCTAAATTAAAATAAGATTGATAGTTTATTTTTATATTCTTTGATAAACACCTTCTTAAACGGTTTATTTCATTTTATTTAGGTTTAAATTATTAGTATAAGAGCATTCATTATATTTAAAAGCAAATATTATGTTAAATACCTTGGAGTAGTATTCAGAATTAACAGTCTGGCCACGGGGTACAGCATATGTCAGTAACAATCCTTTTCGGTCCATTTTGCCTTCTTTGGTGGCGGTGAGTTACAGTTTTTCCACTGACTTGACTGTTGTTTAGTTTCGGATCGTAGTAATGGAACCAGCTTTTGTCGGTTGTAATTATTCTGTCTAGAAATCGTATACCACCACGAGAAACTTTTTTAATAAATTGATTTGACAATTCCTTTTTTTTGTTAAATGTTATGCTGTAAGAAGTCGCGGTACCCATCTAGCACATACTCGATTCATATTTAAATCATTTGCTAAAATGTGGTGCGCTGTAGTCTAAGAAATGTCACATTTGTCTGCAACTTTGCGAACTGTTAGTCGCCTGTCACTGTTGATAACGTTCAGAACTTTATCTTTTATCGCATCTGATTCCCTGAAAGATGGCCTACCTTCACGCTCATCGTCTTCCAAATTGTCTCTTCCGCCCCCAAACCATTGTGCCACTTGAATACCAATGAACGAATAACTTTGCTATGTTTCTCAGACTGTTTTAAGAATTTGTGTGTTTCTGTTGGCGTTTTTCCGATGTCTACACAAAACTTTATAACCGCCCGCTGCTCCACCTTTTCCGTCAATCGCCTTTTTTTCAGTGATGCCGATTCTGGATTCAATGCTTTAAATCGAGATTTCTCCGCCATTTCGAAATTTTGACCATTAAAATTTAGCTGGTGTAACGTCAAGACTATTGTCGACGTCACAATGTAAGTTTCATGTATTTTTTGGCTGATTTTGAGACTTAAAATAACAAAAATATGAAAACACCAGCCTGCATGTTATGTGATATTTTCGCCGTGCTCCGGGTCCCTTTTGCTTATATTTATATGAAGTAAGTGTTATCATTTCGCATCTTAAAATGGACAAATATTGATATAACCGAACTAGGATATAGTTCAGGATTACAAATATGCAAAAAGAATTTACCTGAAATGCTATTTTTACGCAGACTTCAGCTTGTCCACGAACTTAACGAACTTTACGTAACTGCAACTTTTCATAATTTTTTTCTTACATGTATGAACATTGAATGATTGGTGTTTGCTTTACGCCACCTCCGCACAAAAAGGCTATACCGTGGCGAATATGAAATTGATGATAAGTTTACAGTTTGAACACTGTGAATTTAAAGCAGTTCATCTAAATTATCTTTACTGGTTCTGAAATCATTAGGCCATGGACATAGTGCATAAATATGGATTGAATTTGTTCTTAACCGGAAAAGTACACATTGCTTAGATGAAATGCATTAATTTCTCGCTCCTATCATTGTAATATTTCATTAAGAAATGACAACACCATGTCAGTATGACATATATTCTATTTTATTGTTAGCTTGTAAACACTGTTTAAACATTAATTCTGTTTGTCTGAATTGTTGCCAAGTCAGTTTGTGCTCACCATAGTTTATGAACTAAACATAAGAGTTAGGAACCAGTTTGATACATATGTAACGACTAGTCGATTCATAACATGTGCCATTTCTTATAAGTTTTTATGTCAAATGTCATTTGCTTGTTTACTTTGCAGTATAATATAAATAAGGAATTTCAGTACTAAGTTGTAAATTACATTTTTATACATAGTAGTGAATCTTATTGCCGCAATTGTGCTGTGTACATACTATTTTGATCAATATCATTTTATATTTTAACGCACCAAAGACAAAAAACTTTTTCTTTACACACGTAAACAAATTTTATTTTTGAATTATATTTTTATTGGAGATATAAAGATATCCGCTTTTTCGATAAGTAAATATTAATTGATCATCCGATAAGTGGAAAGCTCCGAAGTAAACGGAGGTACCTACCTGTACAGAACAGAACAGAATAGTACATTTACAAAGTACATCAGTGTCAATTTAACTGACTAACATGAGGTAAAACCCCTCCAAACCATTCACATTTGAGCGTAATTCAGATATTTGACGAGCAACGAAATGTATACAGAATAGCGCCATTATGAATTTTGGATATCCGTTTTCAATCAATTACAGTGTTTGCTTTAAGCTTTTGAAAATATTACCGAGATTGCATTAGTTTATAGAGCGTGACTGTTTTAGCACAAAGACTGATGGGTGGGTAGAATAAGGCTATCGATGTGCAAATTTAAAACCTCTAATTTGTTGGAAAGTAATTTCAGTTCCAATAACCTGTGAGTCAATTAAACGTTATGATATTTATACATCCCGTATAACTAAACAAACACCAAACAACAAAGATCCTCATAATGGCTCTTGTATGTCCACGGACACTGCATATTCAAAAATGGTGTCCTGTTTTTCCAGAGAGGATTGCGAATTCCCAAATGGGCTCTTGTATCTCCAAATAGGTATACATATTCCTAAATTGGAACTTATATCTCCACAAATGATTGTATATCACCAAATGTGATCTTTTACGTCTACAACACATAGCACACGTCCTACATACGTATTTAATCTTACAGACATAGACCATGCGTGACTTGTGTGCTAACACATCCACCATTATTCACTAAAGAGTGAAAATAATCAATCTTACTGCACATTTTAATTTAATTATAACAAAACTACAACTTATGATAAAGAATTACATGAAGTCAATATATGCCATACACCAGTGTTATTGTGAGCAAATCGCAAAATGATATCTCCTTCCATATAAATTGCCTTTCATATGTTAAAAGTTCATTTATATGCCAATCAAAATGACTGACCAATTTTTTTGTGTTTATAACTTCTTATGTGTATTATCTATACTGAAATTTTATTGAAAGCCTTTTAAAAGGGTAATGAATTGCGCTTTCAAGTGAGTAAAGGGTGGATCCACAACAAACATTTCTAGCGGTAATTAACTATAAAGAACCTACCTATAATTACTTTCTTTAACTTCATTTTACCTTTGGTGGATAGTTGTCGCATTGACAATCTTACCACATCTCTTCATTTTTACGATAACGCTTAGCATCTCCCTGAAACGCTTAACATCTCACTGAAACGCTTATTAATACAATAAAGTCCTCTATACATTTACGTTCACATATAAACACTGGTATGTGAACAGTTCGACACTTCGAGTATTTTGGTTGGAAATACAATTGTGTCAAAACATTGATGGATGATAAATATTTATGACGAGAGTGCATGGAAGATGTCGAAAGACAAGCTAACAACTCAAACACAACACTGCCAAAAACATGATATCTGAATAAAATATTGACAGTATTATCCATAATAAAAATTAAAAAAAAAATGAAATTAATGAGACAGACCTTGGTTAAGGGAGATAAAACTAACTTAAAATCAGTAATGCGTTTATTAAAAGCAGTTTTATAATTACTCTTGAAAAGCATTCATTTGAAACAGAAATTAAAAAATCTGTGTGACTTAGAAGCTAATGATATATCTATAAAAATCATTGACACAAACGTTCCAGTGACTTTTAAGAGTTACGTCCCTTATCATATGTCTAACTTCTAAAAGTTTCTGTTGATGAGCTGTCATTTCTTTACCCTTTCTCTGTCACTACAAACACAAATGTTTGAAGTAACTCGTTTTCGCACAGTCATTTTTATTCGTACTGAAATTTGTATTTACTGTCTTTCATTTTCTCCTTGTACAGAGCTTCATACCGTTCATTTTGAGCAACAGTATAAGAATTCTTCCAATCGCCTATCTCACCTACAAATAAAATATAAATAACATATTTAAACAAAAACTTTATGTAAATCAAAATATATTCTTTGATTTCTTAAGTGACGTTCGTATTCAGTCGTAGTAATTCTATTATGTATATTAAATAAATAAATAAATAAATAAATAAATAAATAAATAAATGAAAATTAGTATGTACATTGTAATTAAGTTATAAACAAATAATCATAATGGTATTAATATTTTTATTCAATTTTTAAAATCTAATACAATTTTATTATACTGTGTCAAACTAGAGGCTCTAAAGAGCCTGTGTCGCTTACCTTGGTCTATGTACATATTCAAGAAAGGACACTCTCAAACATTGTAGACGAGAATAGAATTCATGACAAAAATTTCTGTTTCGTTGATCTTGGATTGCTGATCATTTAGTCTGTTTATTTCTCTCTATCTTCTTTAGTATTTGCTCAAAACACAAAAGAGGGCAATCACTCCTATAAAGAGTGACAGTCTAAAAACTATATTGGCAAAATTTGACATGTTAGTAGATCTTGCCTTAAAGTGTCTACTTATCTATTATAATTTTTATCATATAAGGCAAAACACAACAAATGGTAAAAATCGTCATTAAAGGGCAATAACTTCAATAAGGAGTCGTCGGACAATTTCAGCCATTGTTTTAATTGTAGATCTTGTCTTGCTGATCATCTTTATTTATTTAAGTTTCTATCTATTATAAGTTTTAAGATATAAGACAAAAAATTGTACAAATCCTCATCAAAGGGCAATAACTCTAATAAGGAGTCAACTGACGATTTCAACCATAAGACTTATTTGTAGAACTTGTCCTTCTGATCATTTGTGCATTTTAAAGTTTCTCTCTATCTATTATAGTTTTCAAGATAATAGGCAAAAATAAAAAAAAGTGGTAAAATTTGTCATTTAAGGGCAATAACTCCTACAGGAAATCGTCTGACAGTTTTGACGTATAGGGACAATTGGTAGAGCTCAACATTCTGAACAATTTTACCCTTTTCAGATTTCCTCTATTTATAACGGTTATCAGAATTATACACAAAACTTACATTTTACCCCATATGTGCTATTTTTAGCCACTTCGTCCATCTTTGTTGGCAGGCGGGGTCATCGGACACATTTTTCAAAACTAAATACCCTAATGATGACTTTGGCCAAGGTGATTCTATTTGGCCCAGTAGTTTCAGAGGAGAAGATTTTTGTTAAAGATTACAAAAATTTAAGAAACATTTTTAAAAATTGACTATCAAGGGCAATAACTCCTTAAGGGGTCAGTTGACAATTTTGGTCATGCTAACTTATTAGTAGATCTTACTTTGCTGAACATTATTGCTGAAAAAAAGTTTATCTCTATCTATAATAATATTCAAGATAATTACCAAAAACTGCAAGATTTACTTAAAATTACCAATTCAGGGGCAGTAACCCAACAATGGGTTGTCTGATTCGTCTGAAAATTTCAGGGCAGATAGATTTTAACCTGATTAACATTTAAACCCCTAGTCAGATTTGCTCTAAATGCTTTAGTTTCAGAGATATAAGCCAAAAACTGCATTTTACACCTATGTACTAATTTTAGCCATGGCGGCCATGTTGGTTGGCAGGCGGGGTCATCGGACATATGTTTTATACTACATACCCTAATGATGATTGTGGCCAAGTTTGATTCTATTTTGCCCAGTAGTTTCAGAGAGAAGATTTTTGTAAAAATTTAAAAAAATACGAAAAATGGTTAAAAATTGATTATAAGGGGCAACAAATCCTTAAGGGGTCAATTGACAATTTTGGTCATGTTAACTTATTTGTAGATCTGACTTTGCTGCACATTATTATTGTTTACAGTTTATCTCTATCTACAATAATATTCAAGATAATTACCAAAACTGAAATTTTCTAAAAATTACCAAATCAGGGGCAGCAACCCAACAATGGATTGTCTGATTTGTCTGAAAATTTCAGGGCAGATAGATCTTGACCTGATGAACAATTTTACTCCCCGTCAGATTTGTTCTAAATACTTTGGTTTCAGAGATATAAGCCAAAATATACATTTTACCCCTATGTTATAGTTTTAGCAATGGCGGCCATCTTGGTTGGTGGGCCGGGTCATCGGACAAATTTTTTAAACTAGATACCCCAATGATGATTGTGGCCAAGTTTGGTTAACTTTGGCTCAGTAGTTTCAGAGAAGAATTTTGTAAAAGTTAACGACGGACGACGGACGACGGACGCCAAGTGATGAGAAAAGCTCACTTGGCCTTTTGGGCCAGGTGAGCTAATAAAAATATAACAGATGTTAGTGTCCAAAATTACAATGAGTCAAAGTAATCTTGCATTACAATTTTTGATGCATGATGACCTGAGAGCAAAATTAAAAACGAAAATTTCTGAATTCAATCAATTATTTTGAAAGTAAATCGAACTGTTAAGGATAAGACATGAAATGAATTTATTTTCCACACACAGTGTTTTTAGATCAACATGATTTTAAAATAAGTTTATTTCAGTGGTTGTAGTTTGTTCATCATATTTGTACTTTTAATGTTTTATCATATACACTTGTATCAGGCAGTTGGTTCTCTCGTTTGAATTGTTTCATCCTTTGTCATGCCAGAGTCTTTTATAGATGACTATGAGATATGTGTGTTGCTCATTAATGAAGGCCGTACGGTAACTTATAGTTGCTTACATCCACGTCACTTGGACCCTGGTGGATAGTTGTTTTATTGACAATCATACCATATGAAATACGGACAAAATTGTGGCATATACTGGTTAAATTTACATTTAATTATTTGTTCTGTGTATTTTTTTAAATTATAATACACATTTTAAATTGTAATACACATTTTAAATTATAATACACATTTTAAATTGTAATTTTTTAAATTATAATACACATTTTAAATTGTGATACCCAACAAAGTCAGAATGAATGAAAGTTTGATGTGTCGTCATGCATTCTGCTCTTGAAGAAAACACATTCTATCAAAACCAGATCTGATAACGAACACCGAATGTCGTTACAGAATTCAATTTCAGTGTACGTTTGTTTATTTCCAGGTTCTAACAGACTATGAAATAAGACATACGTTAAGGTTGTGACCTTTTTTAAAATATACCAAAGGCCCGCTTAAAGATAAGTGATACCCTATTCCAAAGACTTCTTCCCTATAGTCTTTTTATACCCCCACCGTCACCGGAGGAGAAATTAAGTGTTACCCTTGTCCGTCCATACGTCCCAAAATTAGTTTCCGGTTTACTAACTTTAGTTTGCCTCAACCAAATGTTATGAAATTTACACACAATGCTTATTACCACAAAATACAGATCAAGTTCGAATTTGGGTTACGTCACTTTTATCGTTCTCGAGTCATGGCCCTTTATAATGGTATATGCAAGCGAGGGCATCATCTGTGTCCCATGTAACACATTCTCCATTTATTCAAATTACGTATAAGGTCAAATTTTGGCATCAAATGAAATTCGAAGATAGTCAAATTCAAGAACTATTTTAGAGATAAAGGACGAGCACGCTTTCGCGATTACGAAATATAAGGGTTCAACGGGAGTTAGATCGCTTTGTGAATGAATAAAGTGTAATATAGTTGAATAACATGAGTAAGAATGACAAATCAAACACTCTTTGCAAGCGTTAATATGATATTTTATACAAGTATGTGTTAACGATGAATAACAATAGCCATTAAAAACAGAATCGCAGTGTACAACCTACACGTATTAATTCATTAATATTTTGATAAATTATCAAACTGTTGCTTATTTTTTTTCTAATGGCAAAAGAAATTCAGAAATTATGCGATGATAAATCAATTCAACTTTTCCTGTTGATTAATCTAAACATTCTGACAACTAGTATCTACATTCAATGTATATCATATCTATGTGTTGCACAGAAGAATACAAAATATAAAGGAGATATTCAGTTGTATGATTGCCAATGAGACACCTATCCATACAAAACCAAAGGACATGGATGTGAAGGGCAACACTTCTGCGCTTAATATAAAAAATGTGCGCACGATCAACGCTTTTACATGTAACCATATAAAATACCATAAACTTAATTATGGAGGCTTTGATATGTCGTCGTGAAGTCGAGTTGCCGAGATAATTAAGTCGACTTGTCGAGATAATTATCTCAACAAGTCGACTTAAGTTTGGCATTTAGTCGACTTAATCACATCTTATGTCGACTTGCCGAGATATTTATCACGACAAGTTGACATAATTATCTCGACAAGTCGACTTAGAGTATCTCGGCAACTCGTCCTGAAGTCGAGATGAATGCTCACATCTGCCGTCGTAAAGTCGACTTGCCGAGATAACTATCTCAACAAGTCGACTTACGTTTTGCGTTAAGTCGACTTAATCAAGTCTCATGTCGACTTGTCGAGATAATTATCACGACAAGTCGACATAAGATGTGATTAAGTCGACTTAATGCAAAACGTAAGTCGATTTGTTGAGATAATTATCTCAGCAAGTCGACTTAATTATCTTGGCAAGTCGACTTCACGAAGGCAGATCAAAGCCTCCATACTTAATAGTTATATTAAGCTTTTCGTTTGTTTTTCAGTACATTACATCAACATTGTCATGGATACATGAGCACGTGCAATAGCTTTTGTATTTTATACGGAAATAAAATATGATAGTGGAGTGTCTTGCGATTGTTGTTAGCAAATCAAAAGTACAGATTATAATAAAACAGACATGTACATGTAATTTAATTATACATCTCTGGGTTTCAAATGTTGAGATTTAACGTCCTTTATAAAAGTAGATACAGAAAAGTGCTTCTGGAATTCGAAATTGTAAAGATTTATTTTCATTCAAAGACATCAAGTATATAAACTTGTACTGTACAGTGGCGGATCCAGAAATTTTCATAAGTGGGGCCCTCTGACTTTCTAAGAGGGGGTCCGCTCCAGTCATGCTTCAGTGATTCCCTATATAATCAACCAAATTTTTCCCCAAAAAGGGGGCCGGGCCCCTGAAAAACCCCCTTAATCCGCCTCTGCTGTAATTGTGTTCTTTTTAAAGATCATATGGTCAACTGGGAATATAAGTAATAAACTTACCTTTTCTGTAAATAAAACCTTGTCCATCACTTGATACCAATTTTGACTCATCCATTTTGTTCTTCTGCATATTGTCAAAAGTTGTTGCCTTTGCTATGCTCTCAACAATTTCGTCTGCTACGTTGATTTCAAGAAAGGCTGCAAGCTTCTTAATTTCTTTAGTTGGATTCTAAAATGAAAGCTGATTGTTCAAGTCGTGGAAATAATGAAGTAATTAATCCGCCGACTACATACTGAAGAAAGCTTTCTTTTTTTTTTTCGTTTAAGGCCCGTTTCATGCATAAATCAGAACACATCTTTTTGATAAATTACTTTTTGTTCCGTCTTAAGATCACTTTTCTGAATGGAAACGAAAAAACTCTAAATCAAAACATGTTCTTAGTTAAAAAAAAAAGTATTGCATTGTATTCGAAAAAAGTGAACGTTTGACCTGTATATAATTATCCTTCTTTCTCTCTTTCTTATGGATATAGATAGTTTAGTTACATGTAAGCATTGTGACGTAGGACTTTTACTTATTCATTTGGGAAATTGTGAACTGTTTTCTTTACAAATGATATACACTAATATTGATATAAATGTAGTGTTGTCTCATTCATATCTACTCCTATGCATCGCCCATACTCCGCACCTATCCTTGTTTGTAAATATCATTTCTTTTTCTTTACTTGTGGTTTTACTTTTTGAAGTTGTGTCGTTACCTTACTAAATTTGCCATTTCCGTTCACTTAGACAACCATCAAACACGTAGAATGAAACAGTACATGTTCGATTTGACATCAATAAGAAGATTATCCAGGAAAGCTCTTCGGACGCATAAAATTATTTTACGTTGTTGTTTTTATTTTTTATCGGAAAAGAGCAATGCAATATATTCAAGCGAATCGCACTACACATTGTATGCTCTTAAGGATGTTCGGTACTCTGTTTCAAAATAATAAGCTTTTTAAAAGACTGTTATAAATTGATAGTATATAAATAAAGGAACCAATAAAGCAGAAAAAAATGAAGGGTCCGTGTGCTTGTTTTCGAGATATAAGCCACTGAAAATTCGGCGGGAAATGATTCTCTCTAGATTTTTCATACATTTAACATTGGCACCTTTTTTCTTTCAAAACAATGAAAAAATAACAAGGATTTTATCAGATTTTCAAATATGTCTTTTTAAACTACATGTAATAAAATTATGAAAAGAAAAGTAGGGGTTAGCGGGCAAAATTTTTAATAGCACTACATGGATAAAACCAGAGGATTCCGAATATCTGGCAAAAAATCAAAAACTAGAGGAGCGAACATCCTTAAGATGATGATTAGCATTATAAATAACTGCTATGTTGAATGTTGTATGTTAAATCTTTATTCATTGCTGAGCGCTTCACATGTGACGTCTCAAATATGAATTCCTACGCAGGAACAAGGTTTTGTAAATGTCATGAAATGTTGTATTTTAACAGTAACGAGGTCTATTGAGATGTCAACTCGGTTTTTCACGAACAAACTTAATAGTTGGTTTCGTTTTTGGAGTATGTTTGTGTGTGTAGGGGCCTACACAACAATACACTTCTTTAAAAAAACCTTTATTACTTCAATAAAGAAATGTCGACTGAAATATTGTGGTTTTAATTAATTATATTGTAATTGTTACACCACAAGGGCGATAACATAGATGATAATTTGTACTGTGTCTACAAGAATATGTCCAACAAGTAGATATAATGAAACTGCCTTAACTAATTTGAAAGTTAAATCTTTAAAAATAACATATTATGGGTCGATATCGCGAATGCATCTTAAATAAATCTTAATTTTCAAACCGAAAATCGCTGTGCAATGATAATAAACAGGATGCCATTTTTAATAATTGTCTGAACTTAACATTTGTCCTTTTTGAGGATCAAAGAACTATGGAATAAACTGATGCATTGTCTGCTAATACGACTTGTATAAATCTCTTAAGTGAACACTTCTAATAAGGTCTACGAAGCCTATTAAATTCCAAGTTTTTAGAATATAATGCATTCTGGGTAATATTTTCAAATAGCGTACACAACGCTTATTGATTTGAACAGTTGAAATTTAACCAATGACGTAATATCGACTGATGACATTATCTCATTTTCCTTTAAAACCTTAGCATACGGCAGCTGAGGATATAGCAAGTCGCACCTAATAAAAAATAAAAGGTCTTAATGAGGGTCTCTATAATTCTGTATTGTTTAAGTTTTAGCCATTTTCTCTATTCATGCAATTTCTTCAGAAATTTGGACCATTATTCTATATTCTTTACAGTTAAGCGCCCCATTTTCTCTATTCTTTATAGTTTAGCGCCCCATTATTTTCTATTCTTTATTTGTGTTTGCCTATTATTCACTATTCTCTGTTTTTGTCCATTTTTCTGTAGTATTGGCCTTTATCGTCTATTCTGTAAATCCCATCTAGACCCTCATAATAGAATATACCTTTTTCATATCCTCGTAGTAACAAGTGTAAATCAGTCCCGGATGGTCCGTTTCTGCTTGTTCCATTCCAAGTTCATAATCAAACCATGACCCATACGGCACTTCAAAAAAAAAAAAAAAAAAAATAACATCATTGTTTATGTTTAGAAGTGCATTATGTCGCGTTAAAAACTCATTTTTCAGATAATTCATTTTTGATGTTTATCAATATATATTTCAAAGTGTCTTACATTTTTACGGAATAGTTATAAAAAAATAGCCGTACATGTATCAGATATGCTTCATTGCATTTTTTTTTATCGGAACGCTTCTTTAAAATCATAAGGTAGCCCGTATTTTTTGATTGACTGCATAATACTTGACAGTCGATATTCGTATGCTATGGACAAATCGGGAACGAAATCATATTTTGAATCCGTTAATTGGAAAAAATCTTATAAAGCACTAAAATCAATAACGAGTTTCTAGGACGCTGTTGAAAAACACATATCTAAATTTTATCTGTAATTGGTTATGATAAGACAAGAAAACTGATGACGTCAAAAGTGACCAAAAATACTTGTAAATGCCAGTACATGTAGCTATAGGCAAAATGGCATACAAAAACAATATGTCTTTTACAAATGCCAGTACAATGTACATGTAGCTATTATAGGTCAATTGGCATACAAAAACAATATGTCTTTGCAAATGCCAGTACAAGTAGTTATAGGTCAATTAGCATGCAATAAACAATATGGTAAGTCGATGTCCTGCCTTTCAACTCGAAATTGATGTATATATATATGGAACTATGTAGAAAAGAATCTTACCTTTTCCCGTCATCCACATTTCAAAGTACTCATTCCATGGTATATCTAAATTGGCACAAATATCTTTCCTTACGTGGTTATGGAGTGAAACACTGACATCTTTAGGATTCCTTATCATGTGAATAATTTTCCCGCCTTTTTCAATATGACGTGTGGGTATATACTGGAACCGCACATGCGTGTCGAGAATTCTGGGAGATGGAAGTGCATCAAGCATGGATAACTCTGGTATCGCTTCCAACATCTTTTCTCCCTTTGTCTCTTTGGTTAATTCTGTTTTATTACCTATAATCAATGCCAATATTTCATATAACCAATGGGTGCCTGCAATAGAGAAATGTATAATCACTGAATTGCCTCTGTTTTATTTTCGGTAAATTATTTTTCCTCTGATTTCATTACATGCTCTGCTTTAGTTATATATTATGTATGCAATAAATGTTAAAAAAGTGTTAATATATCAATGAAAGTTGCTTTTCTCCTTGCAAAATTAAAAATTTCCAAAAATCTTTTTTTTAAACCAAACACTTCTTTTCAATGGTTTTCCCGTGGGAGACTTTATTTTTTATTATTTATTCTGCAAGACAGCAGAACAAGAATCAATTTCCAATAACTATTTATAAAAAAAAACATTTATAGTTATTTGCTAGCAAAACATATGCTCTTCCTTTGGTCTCTGGTGGATAGTTTCATCATTGGTAATCAGACCACATGTCGTTACATTAATGATAAAAGTGACGAAAGACAAATAAACGAAAAATTTAAGGAGCGCAATACAGTCAACATATATCTGTGTGTAGATGTACTAACAATGTGGTGATAACAAAATAACAGTGTATTCTAAATCATTTTTAAATGAACACATATTTATAAATTGGTGTCTACATTCATTTGTAGAACTGAAATTAGGTTGATACACTTAAACGTTTGCATGCCCTATTGTTAATTGCTGGTGGTTTAAAGCTGCGTCAGTACACATGGCGGCAATTCGAAGAGATACGACTTTCATACTAGTGTGAAGCTAGCCGGCGTTTATATTCATGAGGCTAGCCTTCAATAATATTCATGAGATGAGACCGCGTTCGATGAAGTGGTGTGGGTAATTAATAGATTGTGACAATAAAATAACTCTTTGCGGTAAATATCCAATACGGTTCTGCTATTTATCCATGTAGCAATATAAACTCTTTAATCAATAGGTGTCTTCTGCAAGGTCCGCGTCTTTTAACACCATTTAAAATGAAAGTAAATAAAAAGGTTAATGCCTCAATACACACAAAACCAAGAAACGATTCATTAAAATTATGTGATAAGTGAAATAATGTAAACTGAAACAACAATCAATAAAAGGATGAATAAATATTGAAATTTGGCGATTACTGTAAATAAAGAAATTTAACAAAAGCGATGAAATATTCATATACTTCTTCAAAATGGGACATCCACACCAACAGGCCATATCAATACGGTTCATATAAATAATTATCATCTTTGACTTCTCAAAGTGTTTAGAAAAGGAATTAAAGGGAATTAATTGTCATATGGGCATTCCATTCTCGGTTCGTGTCTACAAATATAGTCTCAATTTAAAGAATAAAATCAAAATTGAGAATGGAAATGGGGAATGTGTCAAAGAGACAACAACCCGACCACAAAACAGACAACAACAGAAGGTCACCAATAGGTCTTCAATGCAGCGAGAAATTCCCGCACCCGGAGGCGTCCTTAAGCTGGCCCCTAAACAAATATATATACTAGTTCAGTGATAATGGACGTCATACTAAACTCCAAATTATACACAAGAAACTAAAAGTAAAAATAATACAAGACTAACAAAGGCCAGAGGCTCCTGACTTGGGACAGGCGCAAAAATGCGGCGGGGTTAAACATGTTTGTGAGATCTCAACCCTCCCCCTATACTTCTAGCCAATGTAGAAAAGTAAACGCATAACAATACGCACATTAAAAGTCAGTTAAAGAGAAGTCCGAGTCCGATGTCAGAAGATGTAACAAAAGAAAATAAACAAAATGACAATAATACATAAATAACAACAGACTACTAGCAGTTAACTGACATGCCAGCTCCAGACCTCAATAAAACTGATTGAAAGATTATGTCTTCGTCATATGAATATCAGGCACAATCTCTCCCGTTAGGGGTTTAGTATCATACCATCATAAAATATATGAGAAGAGCATAACCCGTGTCATGCCAACAACTGGTTTTTAAATAAATGTGTTTAGTTCCGATGCAAAGACCCTATAAGTGAATCAATATTAAAGCCAAAATATGCAATCTTTAATGACCTGACAACAGTATCGTAACTATATCCCTTCTTAATAAGTCTATTTAAAGGTTTTGTTAGCTTCTGAGGTGAATACTGACATTTTTGTGCTTTATAAAGAATACTACCATAAAAGATTGGATGTGAAATACCTGAACGAAACACATATGCTATGTGGTATGGCCTTTGCTCATTGTTGAAGGTCGTACGTTTACCTATAGTTCTAACCTTTACTTCATTAGGTTTCATTGACAGTCGTTCCACATCTTTTTATTTTTATACAGAGACGGGTAAATAGATTGTGAAAGAGGTTAGGTCAATTTCCCCTGTAGTTGTTTCGCTCACGTGATCAAAATCTCGAAGTTGTCATACTGGAAATTGAATACTAAAGAGTCTACATAATATACTTAAAACATTTATCAACATCTTTACGTATTTTTAAAAAAAAATTATTCAGTGCAACATGTTGCTGTTGAAGGCATTTGATACAAAATAACAAATTTTACATGTTTTTTGTAAAATTTTGCATCGAAGGGCAACGTTAACCAAACTTTATCAATTTGTATCAAAAAAAAAAAACAAAAAAAAACAATGACTCTACAGTTTTATCAGAAGCATTATTTTAGTTTTGGTTATGGATGTCCTTTTTATACATATTTGTGATAAATACTCAATATTGGCCATATCTGTCAAAATTGCGCTTTTGTGCCGATTCCAGTGAAAAAAGTTGTTTTCATTTTTTTGTGCAGCACTGGGTCGATAACGCTGCTCGTGGACTTTCAGTCCTCGAGGGTATCATCAGCTCAGTATACGTAGTCATTACTTCGTATACATTATACATTATGAAATTATTAAGAAAGCAAGGTTTCAACTCCCAGGTAAAGTTGACCTTATATGTTATTATTTTAGGTCATTTCTGTTCATATATCTCGTCAACTGTTTCTGTATTCTGTTCTGTTCCTATACACCCTTGGCTTTTTTACAAATATTCGTCTTTGAGCGTTCCTGGTGAAAGTAAATCCAGAAAAGCGCTTCGAACGCATGAAGTGTTGTTTTCATTTTTTTGCAGGGTTTATCAATTGGCGATTTGTTTAAAAAAATATTAAAAAGTATATCTAGAACCTTAAACTACTAACATGGAGCTGTGATATCGTGAATTTAAGCAAAGATGAAAAACATTTTGAAAATGGCTCTGATGTGAAATAAATTCGGAGGTTATTGGTCCTACCTGTTGAGGTTGTTTACAGTGTGGTCAAGATATACAACTATTATACATGTACCTGATTTTGAATGCGTGCATATTAATATATCTGTTTCCCGTGACTGGAAGTTCTTTATCCCCTGTATTATCTGCTCCGCTCCTTTCGTTCGGAAAGGTAGAAAAGCTGGGTATGGTATTCCTTCATACTCTGGCCATGGAACGGGTGGCAATGACTTCATTTGCTCTATAGCCTTCATCATTTCGGGAGGTATATCCATTCTGTGTAATCAGGTTCGCAAAATAAGTTAATTACCAAAATTTACAATGAATATAATGTAAACAAAACTTCGCTCAAGGAGTCATATTACATTACTTTGTAATGATTATCGTTCTGAATATAAAAGTAATATTTGCCGCTCAACGTTTAGAATGTATCCAATCACCCAACTATCTGACTACATTTATAAGAAATATATCTCAGTAATCAATCGCCGTATCAGAATCTAATGGATTCTGGGAAATACTTTCAAAAGCGTACACCAAAACGTTGTGCCTGTGTAATTGGCTTGCAACGTCCAAAACACTGATTGAAATTCAACTAATGACGATACGAAAAATGAAATTACCCTCGATCCTTTAGATTCTAAAACGACGGAATTGTCATAAAAAATATCAATCGGAACTACTCTGCCTTTCTGGTTGCACGGAGAAATACGTTATTGTACTGCGTAGCGAGAATGGCCGAGTAGTTACGATTGTAAAAAATACTTGTAAACATACAAAAAAATCGGAAACTGGATCAGTCATTCCATACCATTGATTAGTGAAAGTACAAGCTCCAAAGCTGATTTGTAATTTGGTTTTTTTCTTTTATATGATGAACTTTTGATGGTATTTTAAAACTGTATCATGAATAGGAATGGAATGCCATGGTACTTTTTCTTTGTTGATTGTTAATTATCAAATATATTCCAAGTCTTAATGAACCAACTAAAATTATGAGAACATAACTAGTTGTTTCAAACATTCTGATCGCTGCAAGTGTAATGTACGAATAATGTATGTCTCCTTTCATGATATCCTTGATCTGAGTACCTTTAAAAAAAAATTCATAAAGATTTGGTTGACTATTTTCATATCTAATTTCATATTTGATGTTTTTATTTTGATATATTGATACCACTGTTCATGCTAACTTTGGATTAATAAACTTTATAAATATTACAAGAAATAACATTTCTCCAGCGGAGAACGAATGCAGGCTGATTTAAACGTACATTTATAATATTTAAAAACAAAAGTATAACAGAAAGTGTTCAGAAATATGATAAGTATTACATGTATTACAGTCAGGGTACTACTTATTCAAGTAATTTTTATTTACTTGAAGAAGTAAAAAAATATACATATATAAGTAAATTTGTAGGATACTTATACAAGTGAATTTTATTTACTTGTATAGGTAAAACAAAATTGTCTTAGTTATGTCCCTTAGACATTCAAAATTTTTTACTTGCATAAGTAAAAAAGTCATCCTTTCTTCTTTTCTTGAATTCCTAAGATTTCTTTGCTCTAATAGAATTTTAAATTGTGTACCCTTTGCAGATGTCTTTACTAATCATTTATTATAAGTGTAATTTCATGGACAATGAAAATCCCATTTGTCTGTTATCTTCATAACACTGCTCATTTACAAGCCCCAAAGGAGCAATTTTTGAAGGCCTTGCGCAAATATACAAGATCTTTGCTCAATCAGTTTCTTTGTTGAATTAATGAGATGAAACATTGAACTTTAATAAAAAAAAAATTTGAGCAAACCTGGAAAAAATCATTAAAGGCATGATTTTACATCTCAAAACTTAAGGATTTTTGTGGGATTGTAAGAAAAATTTACTTATACAAGTAAATTTTTGAGAAAATTAAGGGGAGATTATTCAAACGTTATTTATTTACTCATATGTGTATATTTTTTTTTACTTCTTTAAGTAAATAAAATTAACTTGTACAAGTAGTACCCCTGACTGTATTATGGGGATTTTATAACCGGATGTTTCTGTTTAGATGACGTATGTCAACATGGTCAAGGCAAGACTCCACTGTCGGCGAGATTTTGTCAAGATACATGTATATTTATTCTGGAATCACGTTTAAAAAATGATCCAGTGTCTTGCAAAATATATAAAAACGTACGAGCCCCCCATGTAATAAATGATACGTCCCTAAATATAAACAAATAATAGTAATTTAAGCAGATAAGTGCTGACCCTTTTGAATACCTAGATCTACGTGATCTATTGACAGAAAAGGCAAAAACAATGACGCGGTTTTCAAAGGAATATTAGTCTTTTCAAAAAGTTTCAACATAGTACTTACACGAATGTCATTTTACTGAGTTTTGTTGATTTATAAAATGTGTACTGATTGTTATTTTCTTTTTATATCGTGACGTCAAATCTGTTGCCTATTAGTTTTTCTGTAGAGTATATATTTTAGTACATTAAATTAAAACAAATATATTTTAGTACATTAGATTAAAACATAAATCAATGAGTTTTAAAAGAAACCGATAATTATAATACACACAACTGTGCTGATTATGACTGAACATACCTTGATTTTCTTGTTAACTGATTGTTTGTGCTAAATAAACCAGGTCAGAATTTATTTGAAAATATCAAGGTTAATATTTAGTTCGTAGTGTGTAAAAATCTGGTACATTTTTTGTATATTGTCAAATCATTGGTATTGATTTTCCTTCTTGTAGCTGATGCAAGATACGAACAATATTTATATTAACTTATTCGTGGCTCCGAAAAAGAATATAACTAGTAAGACAACATTTCATCATGTTTGTGTTAATTACGAATGCATACACCGTTACAAAATACGGTCAACCTTTTGAACCTCTATTAACGTTCAATATCTAGCACGTACTAAATTGTCAATATTATTGAATTAGTGTATAATAAACCATGTATGACCACGTTTAAAAGGTGGAATATACACCCACTTTGTTGTTTATTTAATTTATAAAATATGTATTTTTATCCGTTTTTTTTTAAATCTGACCTTATGAGATGAAAAAAAACCAAACTTATAATAATTCTTAGACAGCATACTTAATAGGAATTATCGATATCCGCAATATATCGACTGATCGGGATTTTGAAAAAAGGCCCCCAAACTAGGAAACGTTAGGAGTGGTCCTTGGAACATATAAAAAGTCTATACATTAACCATATGTAACTCCAAAAGAGGGCCCGGGCCGCCACCCCCTCAAATCCCCTCTGATCGAAGAGAAAAATTCTCTAAAAATTCAGCTTTTGCCTTGAGGCTCCATAGCAAGTAGCATGTATTGCTTATCTGACTTTTTTGTAGAATTCATTCAACATGTTCAACACAACAATGTCGGGAAAAAATCTTGTTTTGCTGGACAGATCTTCTGTCTATCCATTATAGTTAACATGATAACAAGCAAATAAATAAAGGGTAGACATTGTGATTTAGGGCACAAACTCCTGTAAATAAAACCATCATAGATAAAAAGGTTTAACATTAATATGCCAGACACCAAGCTGTCAATTTTAAAGATTTCAACCATCTTCATATATTAAATATGTAGATCTTGTGTTGCTGATCACTTTCACTGTTCAAAGTTTCAGATTATTTTATATTTAACAAGAACTGGGTCGATGCCACTGCTTGAAGACATTTCAGTTCCCGAGGGTATCGACATCACAGAAGACAGTGTTCATGTGTTGTTCCGAAATATCATTGATACGGTCATTTCCTTTAAATTTACTGCTATGAAACGTTAAAAAGCCTTCGTAATATTTATAAGGATTTACTACCCCCAGGCATCGCTAGACTTAGCAAGATCTGGCACTTTTTTTTTTTTTTTTTTGAATTTTTGAATTTGAATTTCAATTCACTTCGTAATTTTTCTGTGTTGATTCAAACGTCAATAATTAGTTTTATGTAGACGAAAAGTGCGTTTGGCGTTAATATAATTAGCATAATGGATCAAAGTTTTTTTTTTTCTTTTATAATGAATTTGATGTCGAATGGTCTCTGTTTAACTGATTTATTACTGGTATTGACTACAACTAATTTTACTTACTTAGTTCTTGTCATACTGTTAAGCTCGTGCTGTGTGCAGGCCTTAGAAAGTTTCCCCGTGCTAGAGGTGTATGCTCTTATGTTTTTGTTTTAGTTATGGCGTATTTATTCAGTGAGGTGAGATTTTTTATGCTGTGTTGAAGGCTTCACTGTGGCTTTTGGATGAAGAACAGCAACAAAAGCGCTGTTCCTTGTCTTTTTGTGTTTTTGGCTGTGCATGTACTGATTTTGTGTCATAGTTGGATACCCCATATTCTTTCTTTTCTTTTAAGACATTTGCCTGTTGTTGAAGTTTGTATTTTGTATTTTTACCTCTAGTTCTTTTTTTGTTGTCGTTAGGTTATTATAATTATCATTGACGTTTATCCTATTTTATTATTTATCTATATTACTCATACTCTTAATTTGCATAAATATACAAACAGTAACTATGAATTTACAATTATATAACGACATGACTAGATGTTTGGCATTTTGTATCCAGGAACTACATACTCTTTGTTCAAATGAGTTTGTGTACAGATTTACCTCTAATCTACCGTCTGAATGTATGTAGGTACGTAATATATATGTTCACCCGTCACACGTTTCAGAAGCATTTTTTCCTCTGATATAAAAAAAATATAGTTCTTTATATTTGAAATCAAGCCTTTTCTGTTCATTATAAGTAAAACCCTTTAAAATTAACTTTCACATGTATGTCAATTCCACGTAAAGCTCATATTCATTTCATTAAAATCAGCTATTCTACAAATCAAAGCCTTATGGCATTTTGTATCACTAAAGCTTTATCGTTTTAAGACAAAGTTAAACTGGTATTTTTTCCTGTTACGTTAATTTTAATTGATTTAAATCCAGTGACATGTTTGCATGGATACTTTGTTTTTAACTTAGAACTGCTGAGAAATCAACAACATCGCCGATTGCACTGTGACCAATGCCTTTGTCTACTCATGGAATATAGCTTTCATTAGCTTAGTGGTGTCTTAAATCTTAGTTTCAAAAGAGTTAATGGTTTGTAGATAGTGAACATGTACAGTTCATCTTTATTTTAATATACATTGTTGTTGTTAATTGCTTTTTGCCACATTTGTCTGTCGTCAGTTTTTTTGTTATAAATCAGGTCACTGGTTTTTTTAGTTTGAATTCTTTCACCTATTGTCATGTCGGAACCTTTTACAGCTGACTACTAGTATACGGTATGGGTTTTGTTAATGTTTAAGTTCGCACGATGACCTATAAATGCTTAAATACACGACATTCGGGCTGCCTTGGATAGTTGTCTCATTGCAAGACATCTCACACCTCCTTATTTTTATTGCATGGATCCTTTTTTTCTAACTCAAACTGTTGAAAAATCAACAACAACACCGTCTGCACCGTGGGCAGTTCCTTGGATTACTAATAGAATAAAGTTTTCAATAGTCTGCCTGGTGATGTCTTTCTGCGTCGGTTTAACCAGTTTGTAAAACATGAATGAAGCAAGTTCCAAGTCAGGAACCTGTAATTCAGTGGTCGTTGGTTGTTGTCTTGCATACTTTGTTTTTGTCGTCAACTGTTTTGTCATAAATCAGAATGTAAGTTTTTTTTCTTTCGTTTACATTGTTTCACCTTTGGTCATGTGAGAGCTTTTATAGACTGCTATACGATAAGGGTAAGCTCAATGTTGAAGGCCGTACGATGACCTATAGTTGTTCACATCTACGATATTAAGACTATGATAGATAGTTGTCTTATCAATCATACCTCATCTTCTATTTCATATGATATATATACATGGTATATCTGTGAATTTCATTTTTATTTGAATATCCATATATAGTTACGATACTGTTGTCAGGTCATTAACGATGGCATATTTTGGTTTAAATATTGATTAACTCATAGGGTCTTTGCATCGGAAATAAACACATTTATTCTAAAACCAGTTGTTGGCATGGTACGGGTTATGTTCTTCTCATATATTTTATGATGTTATGATACTGAACCCCTAACGGTAGGGAATGTGCTTGATTTTCATATGATGAAGACAATAATCTTTCAATCAGTTTAATTGAGGTCTGGAGCTGGCATGTCAGTAAATGCTAGTAGTCCTTGGTTAATATATGTAGCATTGTCATTTTGCTTAGTTTCTTCTGTTACCTTTTCTAACATCGGACTCGGACTTCTTTTGAACTGAGTTGAGCGTATTGCTGTGTGTTTGTTTATTCTACATTGGCTAGAGGTATAGAAGGAGGGTTGAGATCTGACAAAACATGTTTAACCCCGCCGCATTTTTTGCGCATGTCCCAAGTCAGGAGCCTCTGGTCTTTGTTAGTCTTGTATGTTTTTTAATTTTAGTTCATTTATATGTTTCGGAGTTTAGTGTGACGTCCATTTTTACTGAACTAGTACATATTTTTGTTTAATGGCCGGCTGAAGCCCGCCTCCGGGTGCGGGATTTTCTCGCTGTGTTGAAGACCCATTGGTGGCCTTTGGCTGTTTTCTGCTCTTTAGTCGGGTTGTTGTCTCTTCGACACATTCCCCATTTCCATTCTCAATTTTATCGTAAAGGATAACAATAATGTTACTTGTCATACAGGAGCATATATTTTATTATATGCATATCTCTTACGACAACTCTACGATTTTGTCTCTATAATGCAGAGTCTTTATGTAATAAGAAAAGATAATTAATCCTAAATAAATTTTAAGACAGTAAATGACAGTTTCGATCAAAGGTCGGTTCAATACAAAAACGTTTAAAATCTGTATTTGCTGCTTTTTAAGTATTGAATAGCGTAAGAGATAAAATTGGCTGATTTTGTTCCAAAATGATGTGTTCGATTGTGATGACGCAATTGCAAGTTCAGAATGCGGGTCAACGTCTTGGTCTAATACAAAGCATGGTTTATATTCATATAACATTAACTGACTTTTCTCTTTCTCTCTACCTGAGTGTGAGCGTAATATTTGCCGCAAGACCCCCCCCCCCACGAGTGTAATATTTGCCACATGACACCAAACCTCTCCTCCCCCACCCCCATCTGTCTTTTCCACGTGAGCATCCGCTTTGTGGTGATTGATAAATTTTTGACTTATAAGGATGTAGTCAGGTCAGGTTTAGAATATTTCTCAGATGTTCGGACTCCTTATGTTTTTTCCTACGATACAGGGTAACATATTTTGCTCCAAATCACACACTTTTCTTTTCATAGAAGACTTCAATAGCTCATAAAAAGGTCATTACCAAAATTTTGGCAGATTCTAGATTATTTTTCTTACGAATTGAGACCCAAATAATGCCAATGCTGAATATAAGGTAAAAGTCCGAGTTAGCCATTTCCTGCATTTTTTTAAATCAAATATCTCAAAAAAGATTTCCATAGCCTATCAATATTTTTAGCTTATTTTGTTCCTTAACTAATGCTCTTCTGACTTATAGTATCAATTTTAAATTCTAGATTTTTAAAATTTCACCTAACTACATCCTTAACACAATCTGTATACCATTTACCAATACAACATGGGAAGTATTTGCACTAAATGAACTGTTTAAATTAACTCGCTGTTACGTTTTTTTCCCCGTGTTTTTCATTCACATTATATCTAATAAATTCTTTTTTTGTTTTTTTGTTTTTTTTTGTTTAAAAAAACATTCTTCAACCACTTTATGTCAGTCACATCTGCTGGACTAACAATAATATATGTTTAACAGACGTTTTGACAGAAAAATACATAAAACAGTTCAATAGGGCACAGAGTTCTCATTTGTATGATTTTTACTTAGAGCGGCGCAAATCTGGACAAGCAGAAAATGTAATATTAGACTAGTTGACAGATTCTGTCAATACACTGGCTAGTTTTGACATTGAATTGCCCTTGGTCAAGTTAAGTTAGTCCGTCTGTTGAAATATACCTCCTAGATGACAAAAGAAAAAAGAGTTGTATAAGGTAACTCAGTGTGAATGAACCAACGACATAATGTGAATGATATACTTTAGAGATCATGATTGTACGCACCTGAGTATAAACTTTAAAAAAGTAAACAAGTCCAAATTGAAAACAACGTTCAAACCTATGATTGCGTTGGATAAAAACCGCATTTTTGAAAGTGTTCATGCAAAACAAATTTCTTGGTAGAGGGGTCTAAATACAGCACAAACAACATTTTCCAAAAACCAAAAAAGTGAAAAAGTATATTTTAACAAAACGCATTTGACTAGCAGGTCGAACAACGGATGTTCTTAAACCCTGCTGACTGCCATGGCGATTGCCAAATAAACGGATCACCAGATGTAACTAAATGGATCTTAATTATTAATAAAAGTTTATATATATGAGTATTTGAATCTCTTCGGCTGCCTCACTAGGCTCTAAGAGTTACTCAGAGAAATTCGCGTCAAAATCTGAAAAAATACTATCGTTCACAATTGTTGTTCTACATGCAACATGCAAAATTATAAATAGGAGGGGATCTGATTCCTTACCGAATAGGATTGCATGGTCAAGTTTAATTATGTGAATCTTAATTTAAGGTCTGTCAAATTAAACTATTTTCATAATGAATGCTATTAAATATGTGTCAGGTTGTAACACATACTGTGTGTGTGTGTGTGCATATCATTTGAAATCATATTGTATACTAAGTATTTGATCTATGCTCTCGTTATAGCATAGAGTTGTGCTACAAATATAATGCCAAATATGTTTTTTTATAGCTTACTATATGTAATTATTCATCGTTTAGGGCTGTAAGGCGATCTGAATTAGTTAACATCTTTTTCCTTTGGCCTGAAAAAATAATTGTCTATTTGGCCATCATAGCTACCACAATCTCCTTATTAATATGCGTTCACGTTTACGTTAGTCACGGGACCTTAAGGAGCTACCATTTGATTTTTAGGGGGGGTGGGGGCTAGGATGAAATATTTTGTCCTGCATTTTTTTAAAGTTGTAATCTCTGTTTTGCCTTTTTATTTTTCACTCTATTCGGTCCTGCCTTTTTTTTATTAGTTTATCCTGACTTTTTTTTACATAAATTGTCATCCTGCCTTTTTTTTTTTTGCAAAGTGTCTCATCCTGCCTCTTTTTTTTTCACTCAAAACTCCTGTCCTGCCTTTTTTTCAAATTTCATCCTAGCCCCTCCCATAAAAATCAAATGGTAGCTCCCTTATATTGTATAACGTTCTATTATAGATGTCAAAATAGGGACTATTGAGTAAAATGTACACGATTTTTGTTATGCTTTACCATTGTTCATATCTGATGTCAATATAGATTATATATTTTACATTTGTTTTCTTAAATTGTGATGCTACAACACTGTCCAATGTTAGGTAAAGGGTTGAGCACTCATAGATATATTTAACTCCGAAACACTTTTTATGGCTCTAATGCATTTGTTGTTGGTTTCTGTCTGTCATATTCAGCTTAATTATTATAGCTTTATTCAGACTGTGGGTTTTCTCGTTTGAAGTGTTCAACATTTCGTCATACCCGGGCCCTTGATAACTTACTATACAATATGGGGTATGATCATTGATGAAGGCCGTAAGGAGACCTGTAGTTGCTTATATCTACGTTTTAGGTCACTGTTGATAGTGGTATCTTTGACAATCATACCACATCTTCTTATTATTATAAAGGAAAAAGAATGTATTTTAGATTCCAGAGCACCATCGTGTTGCCAATATTTTTTTTTTTAAATATGTAACAACAAAAATGCCACTACACAACGTTATGGCAACATCAACTGATAAAACTAGTTATTCATAAAAGAACTGCTGTCCAATAAACAAAGATAATAAGTTATTACTTAAACAAACCTGACAATAAGATATTAAGTGGAGGACGTTTTAGCGAATCAAAAGGTTTTTTGAGCGAAAAATCTTTGAAGCCATTTTAATATTCACTAAAGTTTTTTTTTCAACGCCATTCCATAACGACAATAATAGTAGATTTTTTACATGTATTCTGTAAAAGTTTGTTTTTTAGCACATTCAAAACTAATATGAAGTCATTTTATCTGAACTATAAATGCTTTGCTTCGAAAAAAAATTAAAGGTTTGCAATGTGCTTCTTATGTATTTTTAAGATAAATACTAAGCATTTGCCCCTCCCCCACCAAATGGCAGTTTCGGGCCTTCTGAAAGTATATATTTGTAAAATTTTCAAAAAGATACGTAGTTTAATCAGAATATGTAAATTGCTCTATCAATACTGTCGAAGTTTGGTGAAGACTTAGGGCCTTTTTATTATCGCCAAGCTTTGTTAAAAAATTCAGGGGAATCGGCTTGCAATTGTTGTGGAAGCAGTTGACGTCCAAGAAATATTGATACACTATTGAGAAAACAAAACGAAAAAAAAAATATATTTGATTTTAGGTTGTTAGCTATATTTAACATTTATATATGCTAGTATGTGGGAAATGTGATGAAAATATCTTTTTGTTGTCCACTAGGTCATCTAATAGCGGAAAAAACTGTTAAAGATTGGTAAAGACACTTATGACTGACAGTTTGGCAGTTTTGATATGGTTTAAATAGAACAAAAAGTACCTTGAACGTAAATCGAACTTGTTGATAGTATATAAATATATAAATATGACAGAGTTGAGTAGATACACATGATTTCGTGAATGTGTATAAAAGATTACGTGGAGTATAGTTAGGGAGCTACCATTTGTCCTTCTAACATGTCTATACAATATGGCAAACTTTAAATTACTCCGGATCTTAAAAAAAGGAATATATTTAATAAAAAGAGACACTAGACACCGAGCGGACATTCAAAACCCAGAAGTCGAAAGGAAACTGACAACGGTATGTCATAAAACTAAAAACGACGAAATTTCAGAATAAACATTATGCAACATGAACCCCACCAAAGTTGGGGACGATACCAGGTACTCCGAAAGGGTAAGCAGTTCCTGCTCCACGTGTGATGAGAAGAGATCATCAAAGATATGATATCAACAACAGACCCCGATGAGGACACTCATAAAAAAACAAAAACACAAACGAACACAAAGTGATATATTAACCGAAGAAGTAATTAAAGTCAATGACGAAGTTGTTCAGAGACTTAGAACCAGCCTTATGCAATAAAATGTAGCGGGTCAAATAAGTTGTTTTAGCCATCAACCCTCCAATTTAACTCGGTTGGTTCAATTAGAAAGGGTAAAAAGAAAAACACACAATGAAAACCGGTAATTTGAAGGACATTTTACTACCAAACAAATAAACTTAGTTCAGAAAAGTTGTGAATAGTTAATTATTAACATATAGACTATCAATTTGAAAGATCTGACATTTTAATCGAATATCCTAAATAAATAAAAGTATGTAGATACGATATAAGACTTCTGACTTTGGACAAACATATAAAGTTGTGACGAAGTCAATTTTGTTATGTAGCAAGGTTGTTTAAACATTTATGGGCCTTTTTCAAAAAAGTGTCCATTTTTGACAACTGGAAAATGAAAAAAAAAATGTTGAGAAATAAGTGATTTAATTGTACATGTCAATACTTTAACATCAGTATAAACTAAATACAAAATATGCAACATTTAAAAGTGAACATGGTGTACCAAGATGTCCCCTCTACCATGCTAAATAATTAGAATTTAAAGGTACGTTTTCTTCAATAATCTGGCAAAATAAATTAGTTTTGACGATTTAACTATTTGATTTGCAATTTTAATTACTAGAAAATATTACAAGAATTTTTCAAAATATTCACAAATGTTGTTACCCGCGGTTTCTCAGATACATGTTTTTATGATTATTGTTTTAGATAATACATTTTATTTCATAAACTCCACGTTTTTAATGTTTTGAGGTCAACATTTCTTAAAAAAAGACGTTGCAAAGTGGAGAAGTAAAAAAACACGATAACAATAGGATTTGCGAATTGATTCAATGCAGACGAACTATTGCATCAGTATCCATAGATGACCACCATTTTATTAAATGAACTTGTATTAGTGGCAATTAAAAGGAAAGACTACAATTTGAATAAAAGAATGATTATAATTTTGCCAATTGTTTGTTGTTGTTGCGAAGTGAACATTTTTTCAAGGACGCAACTTATAAAGTTACTAGCACAAATCTATCTGAACTTATATAAATATTTGAATACTTTTTTAATGTTCAGATGTACATTTGTAGCTCTATAACAAAACATTGAAAAAGGCACAAAAAGATTGGTAAATTGTATGAAATTTTGAAAATTTGAATAATCTTTCAAATGTGGATATAGCGTTTTTGCTATTTTTGAGCCCTTTGGTCTGATATTTTCAGAGATTCCTTACCAGAAAGCACACAAAAAGTGTTGTAGTTGTCTTTAATCAGTACAATTTATAGACTGAGACAAAAAATAAAAAATAAAAATATATATGCTTTTATCACAATTTAAGCCCTGGACAGAGACAGTGGACATTTTATGAAAAACGCCCTTATAAGTAGTATTTAAGATTGGGTCGTAGTCATGTTAAACCATAAGATGACAATAAGACATGTTTTACTTAATTTGTTCTTTAAAAAAATAAATATTCAAGAGGTATTCGGAATTTTGGGTTCTCTATGCTCTTCAACTTCGTACTGTATTTTGCGTTTTTAAAAGAGAGGCGAAAGATACCGAAGGGACATTCAAACTCATAAGTCGAAAATAAACTGACAAACAGACAAACAATAGTACACAAAACACAACATAGAAAAATAAACTATTAGCAACACCGAACCCCTTCAAAAACTGCGGGTGATCTCAGGTGCTCCGAAAGGGTAAGCATCCGTCGGTTTTCTCATGTTAGTACAAACCCGGTAATAAACCTAATTCGGTAGGTCACATTCGGGGAAAAGGGACAGTATTGTAGTTAGACAATTGGAGCATATCCGTTGTCATATGTAAAACGGATATTCCATAACGGTCAACTAACTCGTGATGGCGTCCGTAAAATTTACGAAGCAACGATTTCAACTTCACCATTTGGACCTCTTGGTTTAATAGATTCATTGTGAGCAGCAACCTTCTATCAAGGAAATCATAATAGGAAATACAAGCCCTTGAATATCGTATCAAATGGGAGATATATACTCCGTATGCGGGCGCTGCTGGAATGTTACTACATAGAAATGGAAAATTGATAATTGGGAAGCTGAAATCATCTCTTTTGTCGTAAAGTATTTTTAACAATTTTTTTATTCGAGCGTCACTGATGAGTCTTTTGTAGACGAAACGCGCGTTTGTCGTACTAAGTTTTAATCCAGGTATCTATGATGTCATTGAGTATATGTACTTATTTTCGAATGGCTTTTTGGGATGTATAAATACACACCCACGTTAATTTTCTATTTAGAGATTGCTTTATATCTTTATATAACATGATACATATTTATTATAAGGTTAAATCCTAACGATCCTACTGCCTGTCGATACTTTTGTGGCATTGCACAAGTCAGTCTTCTTTGACTGTCCATGGCGTTAAAAGACTAAATCCCTGGGATGTGTTTTAATTGATTTTAGTCTCTGATGCATGATTTTTTATTGTTAATTGTTTTGGCTTTTAACTAGCTTTCAGTAACTGCGAGTACTCTCAAATCGTACTATTGTGTTAATTTGACGTAATGACACAATTTGTAATGCATTTATGTAATTCAATGTTTACTTATTTTGTTTTATATCTCGTCTCACTATTTTTAATATGTACCACCTTTGATAAGTATTTAGTATGATGATACATTTTCACTTCTTTTGTAAAGAATGTTTATTTCCGTACTCCTAACAACAAAATTATTATATTTATATTTACCTGTGTACGTTGTTTTATTTAACGCCATTTTGTCCCAGGTAAGAGTTGTCCTATTGACACTCTTCCCTAATCTTTTTGATTACTACTTGTAACGTCTATGTTATATAGGCACCTACGTTCTAATATATTATTTATATTGTGTCATAGATCAAACTTTTTCGTTCAGTGTATGTTTACTTGTTTTTGTTTAAATGTCTTTTTAATCGAGTTAGGCCATTTTAATTGATATTTTATAGTGTGTCTTTTTATGTTGTAATGTTACACTACTGTCTAAGGTTAGGGTGAAGGTTGGCGCCTGTTAAAACGTTTAAACCCGCTGCATTTTTATGCACCTGTCCTAACTCAGGAGCCTGTTGTTCAGTGGTTGTCGTATGTTGGTGTGGTTCATAGATGTTTCTCATTTCTCTTTTTTTAATATAGATTAGACCGTTGGTTTTCCTGTTTAGTTTGAATTATTCTACACTAGTCATTTTGGGGCCCTTTATAGCTTGCTGTTCGGTGTGAGCCAAGGCTCCGTGTTGAAGGCCGTACTTTGACCTACATGTATAATTGTTAACTTTTTATACATTGTGACTAGTATGAAGAGTTGTCTCATTGGCACTCATATCACATCTTCTTATTTGTATTATACTTATATTGTGGCATGTATTCCTTTTTTCTGTCATGTGTTGTCATTTTTTTTATCCGATATGATTTTAGTTGCACCAATCAAGTACCGCGCTGAAGAACGACTATTTTTCGAAAATGGCCGCCGTTACCATGGAAACTGCAAAAATGTGAAAAATTTCAAAATGCTTCAAATTTAATAAAACGTTACACAAATGTTGACTAGCATATGTAAGTGAAATATTTGACATTGGAATTTCCAAAATGGCCGCCGTAATCATGGAAACAGCTCAAATGCTAAAAGTTGAAAATTGGTCCAATCTTGATGAATATTGTGGATTTTTGTTGGTTAGGATTTTTTCCTACCAAGTTTACAGCATTGAGGTATGAGCGTTCATGGTGAAGGGAAATTTAGAATAGTGGTTCTGATGCAACAAATATAAATTGGTATTTTACTTATTAAACTCAAGAGAACAAATCAAACCAGTTATCAAATACTCATTGATAAGTCTGGTCAATAATATTCAACTTATATTGATTTTGTATTTAAATCAGTGTTCTAGCTTTAATAAAAAATCTTAGAAACAAATAGGTCCTATATGACTTTACTACAGAAAAAGTTAATGTATAAGGTTACTGCCATTAAAAATAAAGGGGACTAAAAACAAATGGACAAATGCATGTCATTAACCCGAAGTTTTAACTAAAATATTAAATTTCACGTCACGGAAACAAGGTTTTAAAAATATTGAAAGGAAACGATAATAAAATTTGAAAACTTCTTTCCAGTAATAAATCACTTTGCTTTAATTTTATGTATTTGCAACATGGCTAAGGTCATGTTTGGCTTGATGTAAAGTTTAAAATAAAAGCAACATTTATCTTGTTTATATATATTTTTATGTAATGTCATGATTTAAACCAACAAAACAACTTTTTTGTCGACTTTACACATATTTTCAAAATAAAACCATACGTGCTTAACAGAAATAAATTTAAATGGTGCCTATTTCAGCGAATTTCGTGTATTTTTAACATAAATAAATAATCAAAATTATGTTTCTTGTCAACTAGAAAAGGATCAAAGAACACCGGTGATTACGAATATAACATGGATTTTATTTCAGGAAGAACACCATTTTAACAGTTTAAAATTTAATGTTTTGTAAGTAGAACAACGCTAAAAGAAAAGTCCTATTTTGATATATGTCTGTCTGTTTCAACTGAAAATGATTGACGATAGGAAATATATATAAAAAATCGTTATAGTAAAAGAACATCTGCATACAACACAAACATCAGGAAAAAGAGGAAATAAAGAGAAAGATAAAGGATAAGAAATACAATGAATAAAAGAATGAAGAAGAGGACGGACATAACGTTAAAGAAGAAGATTAAGAGGACAGATTTGGAGTAAACGAAGAAGAAGAAGAAGAAGAATACTACACAACGACGAGTACAAAGAAAAAGAAGAAAAGGATACGAAGTAGTATTCATAAACAATTCATCTGACTAAAAATCCCAATATAAATGAATCTTTCGGCTTCATACAAGTATGAATGTTTCAATTCATTCCAAACAAGTATTGTATCACCAACATAAACTACAATAGGAACTTTAGAGGACGATGAACTCAAAACGTGAAAAGGATTATGAGTTCTTTTCCACCCTCAAGTAAATCATATGTGTAGTCCAGTGACAAGCCATGTATAACGACTGAATGAAGAAACAAAACTTCCACAGATTGACGGCCATTGTATGACAGACATTCTGGAACGGACAAATTTGACAGACAATTCGGTTAGAAAACGACAATAAAAATGTAATTTTATGCGTCCCTTGAGCTATAATGGATTTACCTTCATAAGGAACGCTCAAAGCCAAATATTTGAAAGTCAAGGACGTAGAAGTATCGAAGCAAGTTAAGAGTTATGTGATCCAAAAAAGGATTAAAAATAATAGCTAAATAATATGATTTTAAATGTGAACTACTTTGGTGGTCTTGTTGTTGAAGTGTGGTCCCTTCGATACACAAAACCAAAGTCTTTAGAACTGGTATGTGCTGCTTTTCGCTAAGCACGCATAATGTAAGAATAAAAGGAACGACGGGTGGGCTCGGATTAAGACTACTGTGCTTAGTCCGGGTGTCATGTTTTTTTTGGACTAACACGTACAGTACACCACCTACCTAAGACTACGTCTTATAGGGAAAACCGAACTAGTTTGCAGTTAGAGCAATAACACTAACGTGTTCTTGCTTTGTTTCTTTTTATGATAAATTTCAGGAGAATACTGTTATGTCCTATAGGGAAACTAAACTATTTTGCCAGGTTCGGTGATGATACATGTACTCACATTTTCTGACTTTGTTCCTTTTTTGATGGAATTTAAAGTTATTTCTCCTACTTTAGTATGTACTTTTAGTATTTAAAGTCAAATGACGGCATGATCATCTTTCAATTGTGCTTGCCTATAGTATTCGTAGCAACGGTCAGTATTTCCATAAAAAACCAAAAGTATTTTTTAAAATCCTTAAAAATACTTCCATAAGCCTCAATTTTTTTGCAGTTAAAATAAATTGAACATTTCTGTTTCATACATGTATAATTGCTTCAATTTACTCTTTTTATCTTGCGTACATTCACGTGTTTCACCCATTCACGTCATATATTATATAAGTCTGCACTGAAAACTTATTAAACAGAAAAAAATATAAAACAGAAATTTAACAGGATGATGAACTCAAAAGCTGAAGAAAAATAACGAGTCCCTTGCCAATATCAAGTAAATCATAGTTGAAGTCCAGTGCATGTCATGTATAACGAATGAATGAAGAAACAAAACTTCCATAGACGCAGAAGACACCCATTTGTATGATAGACATTCCGGAACGGACAAATAGGTCGTAAAATAACTCATAACATAAACTCAGTTAAAAATGCGAATAACACTTTGTAAATTTTATGCGTCCAAATTGCTTTTTTTTAACGTTTAGATCTACCTTCTTCACGAACGCTCAAGGCTAAATATTTGAAAGTCAATGATGTATAAGTACCAAAACAAGCGAAGAGCTATGCCAAACAATTTGATTTTAGATTTAAACTACTTCGGTGGTCTCCTTGTTGAAGTGTGGTCGCCACGACGCGTCAAATCAAAGATTTTAATGTCTGGTATTTGTTTATTTTTTGCGTAGCCCATAAATAAAAAAATAAAAGAAAAAGCTGATCGACTCGGATTAAAAATACTCTACTCGGTCCGACTGACATGTTTTATATGGTCTAACATGTACAGTATCACACCTATCTCAAACTATGTCTCATAACAACCCTAAACTATTCTGCCAGTTTGGAAGATGATACTCACATTTTCTGACTTTGCTTCTATTTTATGATGATAGTCAAGAGAATACTGTACTTTGTTATGTATTGTTAGTATTTAAAGTCAAATTACGTCCCGACCATCTTACAATTGTGTTTGCCTATTTAAAGTCAAATTACGTCCCGACCATCTTACAATTGTGTTTGCCTATAGTATTCATAACAACAGTCATTATTTCTATAAAAAATCAAAAGCATTTTCTAAAATTCTCAAAAAAATACTTCCATAGGCCTCAAATTTTCTGCAGTTGAAATAAACTGAACGTTTCTGTTTCATACATAACTGTTTCAATTTACTCTTAAGAAATTTGAAAATTTTCTCCCGTACATTAACGTGTTTCACCCATTCACGTCATATATCATATTATTCTGCATGCACTGAAAACCTACAAAACAAAACAAAACAAAATCTAAAACAGGAACTTTAGAGGATGATGAACTCAAAAGCTGAAGAAAATAACGAGTTCCTTGTCACCATCAAGTAAATCATATTTGTAGTCCAGTGATATGACATATATAACGAATGAATGAAGAAACAAAACTTCCACAGACGTAGCAGACGCCCATTTGTTTGATGGACATTCCGGAACGGACAAATAGGTCGTAAAATAAACCATTACATAAACTCAGTTAAAAATGCAAATAACACTTTGTAAATTTTACGCGACCGAATTGCTTTTTTGAGATTTAAATCTACCTTCATAAGGAACGCTCAAGGCTAAATATTTGAAAGTCAAGGATGTATAAGTACCAAAACAAATGAAGAGCTAAATGACCAACAGGGACCTAAACATAATAGCCAAATAATTTGATTTAGGATTTGAACTACTTTGGTGGTCTCCTTGTTGAAGTGTGGTCGCCTCGACGCGTCAAACCAAAGACTTTAAACCTGGTATTTGTTGATTTTTCACTTAGCACGTAAAATGTAAGGATAAAAGAATAAAACTGATAGACTTTGGTTAATAATACTCTGCTCGGTCCGGCTGACTTGTTTTCATATTGTTTCTTTTTATATTAAAATTCAGGAGAATACAGTTATGTCTGCTAGAAGTACTTTATTGTGCAGTTTTATTATTTAAAGTCAAATGACGGCATGACCATCTTACTATTGTTCTTACCTAAAGCATTACTTACAACAATGATTATTTCTATAAAAAATCAAAAGCGTTTTCTAAAATTCTCCAAAACTACTTCCATAGGCTTCAAATTTTCTGCAGTATAAATAAGTTGAACGTTTCTGTTTCATACATGTATAACTGTTTCAATTTACTTTTAATAAATGTTAAAAACTGTCTCGCGTACATTCACGTTGACCCATTCACGCCTTATATCATATTAGTCTGCACTGAAAACTTTAGAGGATGGTGAACTCAAAAGCTGAATAAAAATAAAAGTTCCTTGCCACTATCAAGTAAATCATAGTTGAAGTCCAGTGACATGCCATGTATAATGACTAAATGAAGAAACACAACTTCTACAGACGCAGCAGATTGATGGCCATTTGTATGGCAGACAATTCGGAACGGACAAATATGTCGTAAAAAAACATAACATAAACTCAGTTAATTTAATTTTAGATTTTAACCTCTTTTGTGGTCTCGTGGTGGTAGCTTTCTCAAACTTCGGAACTTGGTATTTTGCTGAACACGCAACATTTAAGAGTAAAAGGTAACAATGGTGGAATCGGTTTAAGAATAATCTGCTCGGGCTGGCTGCCTTATTTTTATTTGGACTAACACGTTCAGTACAACACCTATCCCAAACTGTACGTCTTATAGGGAAACTAAGCTATTTTGCCAGGTTAGGCGTTAATACTTACATTTTCTGACTGCTCCATTCGATGATAAAATTCAGGAGCTTCAAATTTTAAGAAATGAATTGAATTTTTTTGTTTCATACATGTATGACTGTTTCAATTTACTCTTAAAAATTTGTGTAAGGCGTACATTCACGTCATATGTCTTATTAGTCGGTACTGACAACTTGTAAACAAAATTAAAACAGAATAAACAACAGGAACTTTAAAGGATGGCGAACTCAAAAACTGAAAAAAATTTATGAGTTCCTTGAATTCATGAAGTAAATCATGGTTTTAGTGCAGTGATATGAAATGCATAACGACTGAACGAAGAAACAAAACTTCAACAGACGCAGCAGATTAATTGCTTCCTTTAATGATAAAATTCACGAGAATACAGTTATGTCTGCTCGAATTACTTTTTATGCTGTATTAGTATGCAAAGTCAAACGAAGTCATGACCACCTTTCTATTGTGTTTTTATGTAATATTTATAACAACAGTCATTGTTTCTATAAAAAGTCAAAAGAATTTTTAAAAAATTCTTAAAAAATATGTCCATAGGCTTCAACTTTTGTATGGTAGACATTCCAGAACGGACAAATATGTTGTAACGTTAACCATAACATAAACTCAGTTACTTTAGTTTTAGATTTTAACCTCTTTGGTGGATTCCTGATTGTAACTTTCTCGCCTTGAAATTGGTATTTGCTGGTTTATCGCTTAGCACGTAACATTTATGAGTAAAAGAAATGACTGATCGACTCGGTTTAAGAATACTCTGTTCAGTCCGGCTGACATGTTTTCACGTAGACTTAAATGTACATGTGCAACACAGTCTAAGGTTAAGTAGGTAAAGCTTAACTATTCTGCCAGTTTGAGCGATAATACTCACATTCTCTGACGTTGCTACCTTTTATGATAAAATTCATGAGAATACAGTTAGTTATGTCTGCTCGAATTACTTTTTTATGCTGTATTACTATGCAAAGTCAAACGAAGTCATGACCACCTTTCTAGTGTGCTTTTATATAATATTTATAACAGCAGTCATCATTTCTATAAAAACTCAAAAGCATTTAAAAAAAATTCTACAAATATATGTCCATAGGCTTCAACTTTTTTGCAATAGAATTAATTTTGGAGTTTCGGTTTCATACATCTTTGACTGATTCAATTAACTCTAACGATTGTTTGTCTCGCGTACATTCACGTCAAATATCTTATTCGTCTGCGCTTAAATTATATTAAACAAAACAGAATAATCAAAAGGAAATTTAGGGGATGGTGAACTCAAAACTGAAGAAAAAATATGAATACCCTGCTACCATCAAGTAAATCATACCTGTAGTCCATTGACATGTCATGTATAACGACTGAATGAAGAAACAAAACTTCCGCATACGCAGCAGATTGATGACCATTTGTATGGTAAACATTCCTGAACGGACAAAAATGTCGTAACATAAAACACAACAAAAACTCAGTTAATTTAATTTTAGATTTTAACATGGTGAAAGCGTTCTCGCCTTGAAATTGGTATTTGCTGGTTTAGCGCTTAGCATGTAGCATTTAAGAGTTAAACGAAAGACTGACCAAGTCGGATTAAAAACAAAGACATATTTTCTCGTGGAGTAAAATGTAGATGTACACCTATTTCAGACTTAAAACATGGCCATCTTACTATTGTGCTTGCCTGTAGTATTAATAACAACAGTCATACGTACTATAATAAATCAAAAGCATTTTTCAGATTTCTCAAAAAGTATTTGCATGGGCTTAAAATTTTCTGCAATAAATATACATACTGCATTTGTTCATGATTAGATAAGAAGATAAATGATACAAATTTATCCAATCATAGCGCTCCAAAATTGAAATCAATCACCTGAGTAGTAAGCAAAATAGCCACCTAATTCACAGAATAATGAAATAATATTTTCATTTGTGTGAGATGTTCAATATGAAGTTTTTAAATCGTTGTTTTTTTCTGATGCAGTCAGTAATAATTTCGGTTTATGACCTATTTATAAAGGACGCTTCACTATGGTAACGGTATGCATGATGTCACAAATCTTTACTCTGATTGGACGAAATAACAGAATTGAATAAAACCAACAAAAAAGATATATGCTACAATTATAGGTAAATATTACGGACATAAAAATCAAACTTAAAAATGAAATTATCCAGATACATAAAAATAAATTCAGGTCAAGAATGTGTCATTATCACCACTGTCGAATTGTTTGGATTTTGTAGGCTCAGCCTTAAAACACGAGTAGGTAAATATCACTGTTAGGTTCATTAGATCAACCAGGTCCATTAGGCTATTGATAGCTCGAGTGCTATAACTATATCTTATCGACTAAAACTTCCAAGGCGTAATAATAATCTCAAATATTATACTTGAAATAAAGAATGTCAAAATACATATATCGCAAATGTAATTACTTGTAAAAAGCTGTATTATATAGATCATCTTCCTTTGGCGTCCGTCCGTCCCCGATATAAACACCGAAATAGGTCGTATCTCTTATTGTTAAAGTTGTTCTTGACATATAGTTATAACTGACATTTCTTCATTGATCTAAACTGTTTCAAGTTTGTTATTCATTACGGATTGTAAACTACTAATATCTTTTGTTTATGTCTATTTCACAGCTATAGGTACTTCTTTATCTCTGAAAAATACCTATATAGATATAAGAAGATGTGGTATGAGTGCCAATGAGACAACTCTCCATCCAAGTCAAAATTTATAAATGTAAACCATTATAGGTCAAAGTACGGTCTTCAACACGGAGCCTAGGCTCACACCGAACAGTAAGCTATAAAGGGCCCAAAATTACTAGTGTAAAACCATTCAAACGGGAAAACCAACGGTCTAATCTATATAAAACAAGAAACGAGAAACACTTATGAACCACATCAACAAACGACAACTACTGAACATCAGATTCCTGACTTAGGACAGGTGCAAACAAATGCAGCGGGTTTAAACGTTTTAATGGTACCAAACCTTCACCCTTTTTCTGAAACAATAGTGTAACATCACAACATAGAAAGACACACTATAAAATATCAACTGAAATAGCTTAACTCAATCAAAGGACATAGTAACACCATTGAACATACACTGAACAAATAAATTTGACCTATGATACAATGCAAATTCAAAATAAATAAACTAAGGGAAGAATAATAAAAGTAACATGTTATATCGGTATGAAATGTTAAACAATTTAAGAAAAACATATACATTTAGTTAAGTACCATGCAGTATATATCTATTTTAATTCTTTAGAGAAAAACGCATATCCTCAACTTTTAGAATCGTCAGCCTTTTGTCGTCAAATTGTGTGCAATTTTTTAACTATGATAAAAAAAAAACCTGATAAAGATTAAACTCTATGCTCACATCTGAATGCGTCAGATATCTTTTTTTAAAGATAGTTCTTGTTAAATTTAAAATGGGTCAATTAACCAACAAATTAAAAGCGTGAATAGGTTGTAGGTCAAGGGAAACTGAATGAATATGTTGTCACATACTAGAGTGTTCGCCTACAATGTGGTTCTGGATTCGAAGCAAGATGGATCTCACAAAAGCATCTCCACTAAGTATGAGGCATTTAAGAATAAGACCATAGTAGTTTTAGGGTGTAAGAATAATGTGTTTCAGACTGGTGAAATGTCTTTCTGCAGCCTGCAACATTTACAACCAGAGTTAAAATACCGCGACCTATGATTTATAGTCATATACAGTTATCTGTTGCTCTCACCTTGAATATGATTGAAACCTTCATTACATTACCCGTTACTTTAAAAACAGTTTTTGACTTCTTCGAAATTTGGTCTCTGGTGGAGAGTTGTCTCATTGGCAATCATATCACATCGTTCTTCTGATTTTTATAATGCTAATCTGACTTCTGCCTGCCCTTTTGTATAGAAAATTTTTTTATAAGGCAAGAGGTGAATGGGATATTTTGTTCAGATACAGTCTGTGTGCCATAGTTTGAGGTTAGAGCAATTACCTCCCATACCATTTGATTAACATAACTAATATAAATGTACTCAGTGCACTTTGAAAAGATGTTTGACTCTTAGGCCAAGTAAATCATAGTTTATACAAATAAAGCCTGTCAAATAACGTTTACCACTGACCCAGATAATACATTAAGACTGACCACCAACATTTGTAAATACATAAAAAACATAACAAGCATATTTGTCAAAAAGATTTATATACAAATAAATAACAATATCTACTAGAAACTCAGACAAATCTACTCTGGCTTGATTAAAATGCTTTAATAAGTTAATGTTATCTAAAATGGTCAAAATAGAGTAAAAGATAAACACGAAGTTGCTTCCCTTTGGCAACCCATAGTACTTAGAAATTTACATGAAGTCCTTGACGTGTAAAAAAATGGAACAATAGAATGGAAATGAGATATAGGTCAATGTACCAATATAATAAAATAAAAAAAAATCATTTTATGTTACTTTTATTTGTTTACTTGTATTTGTCTCTTTCTTGACCTCAGTAAATGTGTTAGTCATTGCTGTAAATGTAGTTTACTATTGTTTCCTGCATATATTGAACTGATGTTTACAGTTTTATCTTATGCTGTGCTGTTACACTATTGTTCCAGGTTAGAGAAGGGTTGAACGCTTAAAAACATGTTTAACACCGAAACATTTAATATGTGCCAGTCTCAAGTAAACAGCCTGTAAATTCGTGATTGTTGTTGCATGCTGTCTGCTATAGTTTCTTTCGTTTATTGTTTTGTCATGAATTAAACCGTTGGTTTTTTTCGTTCGAATTATTTCATATTTTATCATGTAGTGGCATTAAACAGCTGACAGCGCATTACGGATGTTTGTTTAAGAACAATGAAATTACCGTTGTCCTTCAGATTCGTAGATTAAAAATCGAATCGACTTACAAATGTCCAACATATTGTCATTGCCAAACACTGATTCTCCTAGCTCAGTAGAACAGCTTTCAATCAGTAACATAGTGATGTGTTTTAATCGATCTTATAAACAATGGGTTAAATCTAACCAATAGTCTAAACAATATTGAAAAATAAAGACCATATTATGATCGACGAGAACGCGATCAGCTACTTGTCATCGTATGACCTTCAACAATGAGAAAAACACATACAGTATAGTATAAGACTATAAAAAGTAACGGGATGACAACATTTAAAACAATTAAAAAAAAAAAACAAAAACATGTGTGAGAGTTCACCCACTCCTGACCTTGGACAGTGATGAAACATGGTAACAATAGAAAAAAAATGTAAAATCAGTTGGAAAGGGGCTAGACTCATCAGATCGGTACTAAGAAAGAAGAAAAAAAACATACACACACACACACAAACGACAAAAGACACAAAGTACCGTACTTTGAGTATTCGCAGTTACTGAATTCTAGTTCAAAGTTCAAGTTCAACTTTTGAATAGACTTAGCTTTCCCTGACTAAAATAACAATCGGTACAATGCGATTAAAGACGTCACAAACAGCATTACAAAAGAACGTCTTTAAGTTACGCCAAAAAAGTACCACGGTCAAGATGCAGGTCCATAAGTAGTAATAACTGGAAATACATATTTAGCAGCATATGTATAAATGTGTTTAAAACTTTGGAAAATAAAATCAATCTTAATTTAGTACCAATTAAGGAAATATTTCATATTCGTTTAGTGTACGGACAACGAAATTATTTACAAACAAAAGAAACGAAGACGAAAAGAACTTTGTAGAAATGGTTTATTATTGGCCATCTATTATAGATGATGAGCTAATCTATTGAGTATCTAACTTTTCAAACTAAATTTTACAATGTATATCTAATGTTGCGCTATTATCCCACTTTCCCAGGCTAGCGGAGGGTTGAGCGCTCACAAACTTGTTTAACCCCACCACATCCTTCATTTACATGTCCCAAATCGGGTGCCTGTAATTCAGTAAAAGTCGTTGGTTGCTATCTGTTATATTTTTTTTTATTCTTTTTTATTTTTGTCTAAAAATGATGCCGTCTGTTTCTCATTTGAACTGATTCACATTTTGTCATGTCGTGGCCTTTTTAGCTGACTATGTGGTATAGGTTTTGATCATTGTTGATGGCCGTACGATATCCTATAGTTGCTTTCATCCAAGACACTTGGACTCTGTTGGATTGTTGCTTCATTGGCATAGCACTTTTTTTTTTTTATATGTTTTGTGATACATTTAATATACTATTTCTTCTCATCAAACAATAATGATGAGCAAGAGCTAAAATTGGAACGTTACGAGCGAGGCGAGGGCGTACTTTTTATTTATATCAGGGTATTTAAATAAACAAAAACACCTTTAATTATTTTCACACCCTTAGTTTGTAATTAGAAATGTTGTATGTCTACTCCCTGTCTACGTACATATTTTCTATACGATAAATTACATGTCATTTTAAGTTTATAGTTTTGAAATTTATACTCAACATCTGAATATATTTACCACTGTTTGTTTTGTTGTGATCTTAGTATGCAAGAAGTGTTTCTTAAAAACATATTTCATTATTTGAAAAAGATTATCTTGAGCATCTATGGTTTTATAAAGATATATAGCATTTTCCCGTGAACTAGGAACTACCTTTATTTTGTGATTGACTCACTCAGCTTTAGCCTACTTGGTAATTTTAATCTATTTTTCTGAAGCCCAGTAGTCAGCACGTCTGTGTTGACATGAATTATCATTCAATTTGATATAGTCATAATTATGAATTACCTGTTTATAAAACTTGGATTTTCTACCCCAGGAATAGAGCACTTTAGTTGTATTTGACAACACCATTAGCTGCAAAACCTTTCGGACATTTGGGTCTTCAATGCTTTTTAATTTCTTTCTTTATTTGGCCTTTTTAAACTTTTTTGATTGAGCGTCACTGATGGGTCTTTTGTAGAATAAACGCACGTCTGGCGTACACAATTTATGGTATCTATGATAAGTTTTTTCCAGTGGACACATTTAACTGTTTACTGCACAATTTTGTTGTTTCGGCACATGTCTATCGCGGAATTCCGTATACTGACATGAGGATAATCTATTATTGCCATTTTGGCGATATACGTTTAGGGGTAATACCACCATTGTTTTCCCCTATTAGTCTTTGTTAAATTGGCACTTTTCAAAAAATTTTGCAGAATTTATCTTCGTTTCAAACAAAGAAAAACTTGGCATGAGTAAAGTTTTACCCTGTCCAGTACTACAGACAAAATTTCACATAACATTTCATTGCATATAAGATAATAACCATCAATGGAAGTTAGCCAATCAAATTTTCCCCCCTTTTCCTTCTTTTTACAAGCTTTAGTAACCATGTAACCTCAAGTTACAAAATACTTTATAGAAACACCAAATAAAAAAAGAATGGTGCTTTGAAACACCCAAGATATATATTTATGACTCAGAAATTTTTACTGCAATGAAATGTAGGAATAATTTCCTACAACTGTCAAATTCAAGGGCATATTTTTTCGACTCTTTTTCGTATGAAACCGGATGTGACGTACTATGATTTGGTGGTATTACACCTTTACACCCAGTTTGTCCTCTTGTTTGCTTATTGTTTACAATAATTTCACCTTTGGTCACTAACTTGGAAATACGTTGAGGTCTTCGTCCTTTATATGAGCTACACTATAATGTCTCGCAAAGAGTTGTTGATACACACTTAATATAACTTATGTATGCACCTTTTGTGAGGGTAATTCGATTCCATATTTCTTGAGGACAAATAATTGCCTCTGAAGACAGGTGAAAAAATGTGTTTTGTCACGCCTCCGACGGAAGATGCAGTATGTGAGACATGGGCATTACTATCCCGCGGCGGCGGCGATGGCGGCGCGTAAACTATTTGTACAAAAACAGTCTCCGGGACAAGTTTGCAATTCCGCTGAGTGCAAAAGTTGTCACCTTAATTTTGGAGTTAAGTCAAAATGAAGTTGATAACTTGGTTGGTATTGGTTCCCTGATATTTGTCCTAAAAATTTTTGGCTCTAACACCACTGTTGAAAAAGTTATGCCCCTTTTTTCAACAATTTCCTCAGAGGAAAAGTAGTTTTCCTCAAGGGAAATCAAATTTCCCTAAAGGAAAAAGATTTTTCCTCAAGGGAAATTGTATTTTCCTCTAGGGAAAAAGATTTCCCTTAGGGAATTTGCTGCATTAATATTTCCTTTGAGGAAATTCTATTTCCTCTGAGGAAATTTGTGGCTTCAAATTTTCCTTTGAGGAAATTCTATTTCCTCTGAGGAAATTTGCGGCTTCAAATTTTCCTCTGAGGAAATTTGCAGCTTCAAATTTTCCTTTGAGGAAATACTTTTTCCTGTGAGGAAATTTTGTCAACAGCAATTTCCTGTGAGGAAAATTTTGACAAACACTTTTCCTTGAGGGAAAATTCAAGACCACAAATTTCCTCTAAGGAAAACATTGTTTTCCAAATTTCCTCTATGGAAATTTCTGTTCATCAATTTTCCCCTAAGGAAATGTTTCCCCGTATTTTTCCTCTATAGAAATTTCATAACAGTAAAACAATATGAATATAATTTTTCCTGAGACTGAATAATTGATACAAAAGATAATTAAAACTTTAATAAAATGTTCACTGATGAGTAACATGACATACAAAAACAATAGGCTAGCTGTTTGAGACAATACAATAATAAGCAAAACGCTATGAATATCATACTATTTGTGATGTTATTAATATTGTGCTCATATTTGCAGATTAAATAAAATAACCACTTTTCTTGTTAATTTAACTTTTCTTCTGTTTCAGCTGCTGCGTACAATTATTCAATCCCCTACATAACAGTTCAGTGCATAAATAATTCCATCCACCAGACATCTTCCTTCAATTGGTCATGTTGGTAGAGAATACATTTTTGCATTTTGTTATTCAAACATCTTCCTCTGTATATTTGATATGTCGGAGCCATGTACATGAATGGATAAAGCAGGTGTTTATTTCGACAACAAAATACTATTTTTTTCTACATTTCTTCCTAATCCTTCAGTGAATATGTAGGTTGTTGCAATTACACAATTGTGTTCTTGTGCATCTATGGTTGTACTCCATTTTGTTTACAGCCATTTTGTAGAAATTTCCTACTTCTTTTCCAGGTAAGCACACATTTCATTTCACATTAATCCAATTAGCACACAATGTAGAAAAGTATTAACCTTAAGTTTCCTCTTCGGTATTGACCTGTTGATGATCATGAAAACCAAGATGTCTGACCTATAAATACACAAAATATAAATTGAGAATAAAACAGCAATATGAAATAAGCTTATTTTATCATGTTTAATATGAACATTTTGAGAAACTTAAATTTGATATTCTTACTTATCATGCTTATGAGTTCTCTTATTTCAGTGGTTTGTGTCCACGACTTAATATCAGTCGTTTTAGTGCCTTGCAGTGATATTGAGTTGAGCCACTTGCAACAGTTTTTACATTTTGTTCATATGTTGTGCTATTTGAACCACTGTCCTAGATTATGGTTAGGTTGAGTGCTCACAGACATGATTTTTTTATTAATTGTTATTGGCTTTGAACTAATTTGGATTGTTTTAATCTTTTCATGTTGGGGTCTTTATTGGCTGACTTATAAGGTATGGGTTTTCTCATTATCGAAGGCCGTCATTGGTCCTTAATTGCTTGCATCCACTTCATTAAACTCTGGTGGATAGATAACTCATTTACCATACCACATCTTCTTATTTTATAATAGTCATCTTTCAAGGGCAATCACTTTTATTATATAGAAGTGGTCTTACCATTTAGGCCTTGTTGTCTTCTGTTTATCTTGTTTTGCCGATCATTTCTACTGTACAGTTGTAACTGTTTATAATTTTCTTTATCTTCTATATTTCTTGCCCTAAACTTAAAAAAGGTAAAAACTATAATTTAATGACTATAACTATTATTATACATCAGTATGTGTTTTTCTAATTATACCATGATATAAAAAATAATGAAATATTTGTGCTATTTCATTTCACAGACTATTTGCCAGTCAACAGTTTCAAAGACATAACCCCGGTCAATAGTTTAACAAACAAACATTCCCGTACTTTTTCATCGTATTCATACTAATTTTTCATTGGACAACAATGACGTGATTAACTATTCTTCTATGATTTGTGTGCTTGACAACCATGACAACGTTAAACTCTGAAATATTGTTAACGGTATAATCTGTATGTGTTTGTCGTCAAACTTTCAAATTAATATATTACTTACAGAAGCAATTAAAACAAGAGGCTCTCAAGAAACTGAATCGCTCACCTGTAATTTTTGCTTAAATCTTTCATTTATGATTATTTTGCTTTTCAACATATATTAATAAGTGGCTTAAAATTCCATTTAAATGTTCTTTGTATCTGTTGTATTTTCTTCAAAAGCAAAAAATGCATGTTATCCCTATGTTCCATTTTAGCCATAGTGGCTATGTTTCTTGACGATAAGAAAATAAAATACAAAATTTATACTAGATACTCTGAAACTCATTCAGTCAAAGTTTGGCTGAAATTGATTCAGCAGTTTCAATGATGAAGATTTTTTAAAGTAAGCAAACAAGATGAACAAATTGTGAAAAATTGTCTTTAAAGGGCAATTACTCCTTAAGGGTCAATTGACAATTTTGGTTGTATTATCATATTTGTAGACCTTACTTTGCTGAACATATTTGCTGTTTACAGTTTATCTTTATCATTAATAGTATTCAAGATAATAACCAATAAAATGCTTCGCTGGGTGCAGCTTGATACGACCGCAGAGGTCGAACCCTGAACAGTTGGGGCAAGTATGGACACAACATTCAAGCTTGATACAGCACTGAATTTGGATTGTGATTAAATATTTGACACAGCATAGGTTTCTGACACAGAATGAATGTGGTCTAAGAACTTAAAAATTTTTAATTTACCTTTTCAAACCATATCATTATTATTTGCTTTTATATATAAATCAGAAATAACCAATTTAAAATGGAAAATTTTTAAGAAAAAAAATGAAAAACAAATCCCCCCTCAAACTTTTTGAACCCCCTTATGATTCATCCCCCCCAAACTCAATCTCAGCCTTCCCTTTGTGGTATGGTACCTTGCAGTACAATTTCAGAGAGATCCGTACACTTGAACACAAGTTATTGTCTAGAAACTAGAAAATGCTTGTTTTTGGCCCCAAATTCCTAAACGTTTAGGCAATTACCCCAAAATCAAACCCAGCTTTCCTTTGTGATATGGAACCTTGTAGTACAATTTCATAAAGATCCATACACTTACACTCAAGTTATTGTCCTGGAACTAGAAAATGCTTGTTTTTTGCCCTTTTGCCCCTAATTCCTAAAATGTTGAGGCAATTACCCCAAAATCAATCCCAGCCTTCCCTTTGTGGTATGGTACCTTGCAGTACAATTTCATAGAGATCCATACACTTGAACACAAGTTATTGTCTGGAAACTAGAAAATGCTTATTTTGGCCCCTTATTCCTAAACGTTTTGGGCAATTACCCCCAAACTCAATTCCAGCTTTCCCTTTGTGATATGGAACCTTGTAGTACAATTTCAGAAAGATCCATACACTAACACACAAGTTATTGTCATGAAACTAGAAAAATGCTTGGTTTTTGCCCCTTTTTTGGCCCCTAATTCCTAAAATTTGGGGGCAATTACCCTCAAAATCAATCCCAGCATTCCCTTTGTGATTTGGAACCTTGTGGTACAATGTCAGAGAGATCCATACATTAACACACAAGTTATGTCTGGAAGTTACAAAAATGCTTATTTTTGGCCCCTTTTTGGCCCCTAATTCCTTAACTGTTGGTACAATAACCCCCAAAATCAATCCCAACCTTTCTTTTGTGGTATTGAACCTTATGGTAAAATTTCATAGAGATCCATTCACTTAAACTAAAGTTAGAGTGCGAAAACCAATGTGTCTTCGGACGACGACGACGCCAACGTCATACCAATATACGACCCCAAAATTTTTTTGCGGTCGTATAAAAACTGCAAAGTTTCCTTAAAACTACCAATCTAGTGGCAGCAACCCAACAATGGATTGTTAGATTCATCTGAAAATCTAATGGCTGATAGAACTTGACATAATGAACAATTTTACCTCACATCAGATTTGCTCTAAATGCTTTAGTGTTTGAGATACAAGCCAAAACTGCATTTTACCCTATGTTCTATTTTTAGACATGGCAGCCATGTTTATTGATGAAACAGAAAATAAAACACAAGCTTTATTCTAAATACCCTAAGGATCATTCAGTTTGGTTGGAATTGGTTCAGTAGTTTCAGAGGAGAAGTTTTTAAAGTTAGAAAACATGATAAACAAATTGTGTAAAATTGTCGTTAAAGTGCAATAACTCCTTAAGGGGTCCATTGACAATTTTGGTTAGATAAAATTTATTTGTAGATCTTACTTTGCTGAACATTTTGCTGTTTACAGTTTATCTTTATCATTAATAATATTCAAGATAATAACCAAAACTGCTAATTTTTCTTGAAATTACCAATTTAGTGACAGCAACCCAACAATGGGTTATTAGATTCATCTGAAAATTTCAGGGCTGATAGAACTTCACCTAATGAACAATTTACTCTATGTCAGATTTGCTCTAAATGCTTTGGGTTTTGAAATAAAAGCCAAAAACTGCATTTACCCCTATGTTCTTATTCAGCCATGACGACCATGTTTTTTGACGAAACAGAAAACAAAACAAAAAGTTTATTGTAGCTACCCTACAGATCATTCAGCTTAAGTTTGGTAGGAATTGGTTCAATAGTTTCAGAGGAGAAGATGTTTGAAATAGTTTACACCCGACGGACGACAACGGTTGACGATGGACAATGACAGACGACGACGGACGCCAAGTGATGGCAAAATCTCACTGTTTCTTCGGAACAATGAGCTAAAAAGGCAAATTTAAAAAATTGTGCTGGCTCTATCCAAAAAAGATTTCTACAGCGTAGTGTACTACTTTTGGGACAGAACATATTAACATAATAGAAAAATCTATAAGCTATAACTCAAAATATGGACAATTCTATGTTTAAAGGGTCTATAATTTAGTTTGACAACTTCAGACATACTAATATTTGACCTTTTCAAACTATACCAAATTACTACTTAACCTAAAAAAAAATTGCCACATTTTTTTCCAATGTAAGTTCATCCGTAATATTTAAAGCAATTAATTTGGAAGGAGTATGAAAATAATTTGCAAGTTATACACTAACCACACTAGAGACCAAATAGATTAGAAATACTGGACTAATTTTAATCAAACTTGGCATGAACTAAGATTAGGGAATTATAAGACAGTTTACCTAGTTTCATGGCAATAGCATACATACATTAAAGACTATAAGTTCATCCTTATGTTTGAACTTTGGGTGTTAATTTTTTAACGCTTAAAGCTAACAATTTCAACTATCAAGATTTGGGTCTACATATTTAAATATTGCAAAAAATTGCTTTTTAAATGGCTTTATATATAATTGTGTAATAATTGTCACATGCATGTACATGATGTATTTTAATGTAAAGCAGTTGAATACTCATTTGCTGTCTCAGATTTATTTCAATTCTTCAAAAGTCGAATTTATATGAGCCTATGCCTGAAAATAGAGATTTATAATTGTCACATGCATGTACATGATGTATTTTAATGTAAAGCAGTTGAATACTCATTTGCTGTCTCAGATTTATTTCAATTCTTCAAAAGTCGAATTTATATGAGCCTATGCCTGAAAATAGAGATTTCTAATTAAGGGGAGGCTAATATAAAAATTCTTCATGTATATTTAAAAATTTATTTGTATTTCAAAAGGAAAGAAAGTTACTTATCTGCTTATAGCATACCACATGAGTAGAACAAGGTCCCATTAGGCCATGCAAGACTGAATAACATTTAAGGTCAATAGAGGCAGTAACACATTTTTACATATATGAAAATGCATACACATAAGCTAGAGGAAATAAAATGTGTTTCTTTTGGTAATTTGTAGGCTAAGGTGACATCATACAAGAAGTATGAGTCATTCTCAAACTAAAATAAAATAATTTCATCCCCTACTTACTTTTTATGCATAAAAATATAAATAAATAAATTTGAAGTAATACATGGTCCACACTAGGGACTCTTTTGTAGAAAATGAAAATCAATGGATGATAACTGTGTACTTGAACCAACAATTAAGATTTTACATGCTGAAATGTCTCGCCTGCTCAGGGCGGATCCAGCCATTTTAAAAGGGGTGTTCCCAACCCAGGAGAAAGGGGGGGTTCCAACCATATGTCCCCATTCAAATGCATACACCTTATCGCTAATCCCGGCTGACCCGGCCGCTTGAACTTTTGACGCATACAACAATCACTTTTCCATTGTGGCGTCAGATATTTTGTATTATGACGTCAAAATTTTACGGGAACCTGTGTGATATCCAGTAATGGCGGACAAATAGCGATAAGGTGTATTGATCGGCCAAAAAAGGGGGGTTCCAACCCCCGGAACCCCTGGATCCGCCACTGCTGCTTTAGGTTATCTCATTTCACTTGTGAAAAGTTGTCACATTTGTGTTATATACCAAATGTTCATATGAATATGTTTTTAGGTCATGTAGGTGTAAGGGGGCAACCATTTCAATTTGATTTGTTAGTGCTGAAAATAAATAACCTGGCGTAAGATATGATAAAAGGATAAACGAAAATAAAAATACAAATATAAATATAAAAATTGCCAATCCATAAAAAAATCCGTCAGCCCAATCTCAATCAGTGAAATAAATTATTGTCTGTTTCCAAAGTCATATGGAAGTAGTTCAAATAATTATGACGCATTGTAAGGCTTTTTTTTCTCTCTGACGCCGTAGGAAGGAGAAGTGAGTTGACATATACATGTATGTTATCATGCAAAATCAACAGTAATGAGTATACCTTTTTAGATTGTCATCGTCACTGCAAATGGATCATTAATACTAGGGGGAATGGAACCAATAAATTGATCGGATCCGATATGAAGTTCCCAGTAACGGAGAACCTCTAACTTTGAGGTAATATTATTAGTGTCGGTGGTCTCACAAATGAATCAGGGTGAATTGCAGGTACATTAATTAGCAGAGAAGAGACAATTATCAACTTGTTATTCATTATCTCGCAGTTATTTACGGTTAATTAGCTGTATATATCCCAAAACAGGTGCTCGGAGCTAGTACTAGTCTATGACTTTTAAGTAACAATTATATTTATATTCACAATCAGTGGCGGATCGAAGGGGGATGGGATCCGGGAGTTGGACTCCCCTTTTTGTGAACGATCAATGCATTTAATGGAGACATATATCTGGACCCCCTTTATCCTGGCTGGAATCGCCCCTGATATTACATGTAAATCAAGTCCCGGGTTACTGTTAGCATATATATAACGGTAATCACAAAGAGGGTGGTAATTTAAAGGACGAGGATTTATAAATATACAATTCTTGAATAAGGGGAGAGTGCACTTCACGATGATCGAAAAAAGTGCCTTGCACGTTATTTTCATCATCTTGTCTGAAACAGTCTGAATAATGAGCTTCAAGGCGAAGCGCGAAAACAATAAGTCATGTGAAATACTAATGACAAACACGTTGTACGGACAAACCCTTAAATCCCTCAGTGTTATGTCAAATGAATTATAGCGAGGAAAGGTAAATTTAATTTAATATCAAAACTAAATATTTGTTATATTTCCCTCCTGATTTCTCAAGAAATCATAGAATCAATAAATGTATAAATCTTAATTATGCATGTCTGAGTGAGATCCATTTCATGAGACCAAGGATTTCTATAAAATCCTTGATGGGACCCTTTATATATTCAGTTTTCTATTTTCCCCGGAAAAGATTAAAAAAATATAATCTTTTGGGAAATAATCCGATTTTTTTTAATCATTTCCCTTCATAATTATGATAAATCCTTTTAGTTCTTCAATTTTAAATTAAAATAAATATTTCATTTTGATCTAACGACAGACTTTTTAAATTGAAGTGGCATGGTCGGTCATCTGATTACCAGTTTACTGGTGAACACGTAATTTTCCATATGACAGTGACGTGTACATGTACCCTTGGGGTGTGTATAACTTATTTTGAATACCTTAATTTTCTGGGAACATCCTGTCCACGTGTAATACTTAGTATATATTGCAACAGATGACATTAAACAAATTTTCTTTGTAGCATCGGTGTCCGTTTCATGTTCAACCACTCAAAATTTTCACAAAAAAGATAATATAATAAAATCATTAAAAAAAAAGATTAAAAATCACTAGCAATTAAACTTCGCAATGAGTAAACGGGGATTTGTGTTTTAAAGGGCTTATTTCAGTGGATATATGTCATACTAGATAACTAGACCTGAGATAACTTTTTTTTGTAATATATATTTTATTATTTTCATATCATTCTCAAATCTCATCCATTAATAAAGATGTACAAAAAAAAAAAAAAAATTGTTATAACTCATAAATATATGGTTAATCATAATTGTTACAAATTATAAAATGGTAAGTCAATGCCCGATGTGCCGCCGTCTTTGGCAATACTACGATTTAATCTTTTAAATGAAAGACGTGCACTGCCTTTATCGGAACAGAGGAAAGTCCACCTAGTGTACATTTAGGAGTATCCGTTTGTTATGCTGAAAAAAAAAGATCATCATAGACTTTTTAGCAGACCTTCTCGTGTAAAAAAATAATAACTTTTAACTGAATTAAACAAAAAATTATCAAACAAGACTCATTAGAACACTCATAGTAACATTTTGTTTAGACCGAGATAACTTATAGTAATATTATTTATATACAAAATGTAGGACAATTAAAAAAAAAATGTCCGATCTGATACACGTACCTATAATGCACAAAATTTTGAACAGCTTCAAATATATGGCCTTATCATTGGTAACATATCATATTTGTATCAGTTATTGCTGAACGTGTAACCAAATTAATTAAAATTATTCTTCTGACCGGCAATAAAACCTTAGCAGTAATGATAGTGGAACGTCCATTGGCTGTGCTCAGCCACGTCCGAATGGGGACGTTGAATCCTTGCAACAACTCTTCGAGTGGCGGTACGTCTAAACACCGCTCAGGACCTCCTGAGTGCACTCAGGACATACAAAGTGCACTCAGGACATGAAATATATGTTTTAGTGAGTGGTGAAGGTATGCATTCGATAGATAATTTAATTCTTCATCTAATAATTTTGTTTTGATAAAATAATTTTAACATTTAAGGAGTTATTGAAGTTTTCATCGGCACGCGCCATTTTTGTGAAATATGTCAGGCATGACCGAGGATTATATTGAATATCAATTATCATGTTGATTAGGTCGTTTGATCTTTAATAATTAGGAGTGATTAGTGGTGGTTCTAACCTCATACAAGTAAGCTTGGCAAACAAACAAAATCAAGATGTCTTTTGAAAATAAAGAACAATGAAGATATATTGTTTTAGAAAAAACCGTTAAATAAACATTTTCTTTGTATTTGTAACAATTGAAGCCAGTCGAGAAATATGAGAAATCTACATATATAGTTGGGAAATTTTCATTCAATTCATTTCATTTCATTAAGTTAATAGATAAAACAAATATCGTTATTATTTTCTTTGTATAGATTTTCGTATTTTATTAAAATTTCATGCAATAAAAGTTTAGTTTTATTCTTAGTTCAAAAATCAAGAAGAATAATTCTTTCGTATTTTCATATCTCTAGATATATTACAATAGACTTTAATTGCATTGTTCCATAGTAAAAAAAAAAAAGAATCGGTGAAACACCATTTATAATTTACTTTCAAGCTAACAGTTAATCTGATCACTCACTAAAAATAGCGTTGAATTAAAAAAAAAATATTGGTATCATTGCGTTCTAATTCTTATTTATATAATTGTGTGTGTGTGTTTTGTTCTATTTTCTTGTCTTTGAGATTCATTCAAATAATTAACACTTTTTGACCAATGAGAGGCTGTGTATGTATAACATAACGATTCAATCAAAATTTCATTTAGTTAGATTTATTCCCCTATTGAAACTCGTTCTTGTCCAGTAATAAATCCTTTGAACGATTTTGAACAGGGAAATAAATTTGTCATATACTTTTCATGAATTAAGATTTAGTTTTGTAAATGGAACCCGTTCTTAACTGTAGAAGCCGTACTTGCCAAAATCCGCTTTTCAAATAATCAAATCTCATATAGTTAGGGACGACATCAAAAGTTCAATGTAGGATAAAAAACTTAATTCACATAATTTTTTCACTGTCCCCCCACCCCCCTCTTACCTTAATTTGAGAAAAATTGATTAACCAATATGGATACATGTAAAATCGATTTTGGATAAACAAAACTTGCAGCAATTTTAACACCCCCCACCCCAAACTATTTGATTTAAGTTTTTATCCTACATTGATCTTTTGATGTCGTCCCTTAGTGTTCTTTCTCATTTTATCGTTCTTGTCCAGTAATTTCATTCTTGAGTAATACGAATGTTTTAAAAATCCGCATTTAGTAACATTTATCTTTCTCATTAAAGTTGTTCTTGTCTAGCTGTTATACAAGCCTTGAACGAATTCCAATGTGAAAATAAATTCTGAAAAATTAATTTGTCTCCGTTTTCTGAAAATTATCATATTTGGGTATTATTTCTAAATAATTTGTAAGTAAACGAAATCCGTTCAAACCACGACTAAGTCTTCGTGCACAGAGTTTGAAGTACCAAAACCCCAGAAACTTGCTCGTAAGCCAAACCAAAGGAAAAGACCAAGGACAGCATGTACGCAGCCAAGATATTAGACTTAGCAAATCATATAAATAAATACTGATCTGTCTTATTAAGGTTAAATTCTAAATATTGTCATTGAAAATATAGTACTAATTCATAATTTCAATAAATTAGTTATCTATATCTAGGCTGTGAAAATCTTGAATAAATTTTGAACATTCATGAAAAGGTTATATCGAATATCGTCATAAAGTGTGCATTCCATTAGGAAATGTTTTCAGTCTCTACCTGCAACTTTCACAAAACTTAATAACATCGTGTTATTCATTTTAAACGTAACACAGTACTGACAACACAATTCATAAACAACAATAAAGATAATCCAATCAATTTTGTTGATTGGATAATTCACGGCTCAGTAGTTGTGTGATCAGTGACACGTGCCCTCATTATTTCATAAGAATTACATATCTATCTAAGTTCGATTTCAAATTCTACCAAAATTTAACTCTTAAATAAGTAGCGTGTAACGAATATATTCATCCATCCTGTGTGCAAATACGATGACTATAAAGGGTCCTGAGTGCACATTGTATGTCCTGAGTGCACATTGTATGTCCTGAGTGCACTCAGGAGGTCCGAAGCGGTGTTTAGACGTACCCACCGAGTGGACTGTAAGTAGCCTGGTATTAGGCCATGCAATTTTCTGTCCCTCCTTTTTCATTGGCAGTTGAAATTTTCCGATCGTATCACGGGCGGTCTCAATTACAAGACCTACCTATCATATTTATTGTTAATTTTGTTAATTTGTTTTCGTCATGAACATACATTAAATATTTTCCACTGGATATTAATCCGGTACGTCAGACACACCCGACATTAATCAACCAAAACTCAGTATTTTACAGTAGGGAATGAATATCTCCCGCGTTCACTTGTCCCTTGAAGGATCAATATTGAATTTCTTCCATGCCCCCTCTTTTTATAAGATTTCATTGTGACGTATGTTTTTTTTTAAATTTTACGAAAGACCAACAAATCGATTTTTATCACCAAATTTGTCTTTGCTGAGATTAACACTAAAAACGTATAACAAAACGTAACGATTGAAAACTCACAGTTCAGCTTTTAAGATATTTTTTTCGTTGGAAACTAAAAGACTAATTTTCAAAAACGTCGAAGTTTTTTTCTTGAACCATTATTTATTAAAACGAATTTGTAAACAAAAGTTATTCTTAAATATTAATAATGATCAATGATTGTAAAGAAAAAAAAATCCACCATAGTAGTTTGTTAATTAACAGGCTCCATGGTGTTAAACATGTCACCTTTCTTTTACAAATAACTGATTAAAAAATATGAAGCCTTTACTGTAAAATAAATCATTCTAATAAAAATAAATTCATCCAGATTTTTCTCTCATAATCTTTCAACAGTTATTGTAAACTAATTTATTCGAACTATAATTGTTCTATGACTTGCTGTCCGTTTACCAATATTTATACTTTATAAAGTGTTTTCATATTCATTGATCATTAACTTCATGTTTTGCGAATACTTATAATGGGGTAATTATTATAGCCAATAATAGCTAACAATTTATCTAAAGAAAACGAGATGCTATATTCAAATTCTGAGATATGAATCTAGTTCTTTAAAAAAAAAAATCTCAACAACAAAATTCTACACTTTCATTTATCTGTGTCTTTTTGTCTCCGCTTCGAAGCCGCCATCCCGTACCAAACATATCTATTCACGATGTTGGGGTTTGGCAATATACCAATCATGTAAGCAATAACAACAGGCAGTTGATCTGAATTTGTAAATTGTTATTTTGGATTTTACCTGATTAGGACGTGACTCGTTGAATTTTCTAATAAACTTACACACACACAATCTGACTTTTAATCGTAATGTTATGAGATCTATAAGAACATAGAGCTATAGGCCTAGTTGCACGCAAGTCTTTACAAATTATATATTTTGGTATGCTATAGTTGTTTTTATAGACTATTTGTTATTTGGTCAGGTTTTTTTTTTTTTAGTTTTTGACATGGCGTTGACTCGAGTTTGATATATTATGCATCTTTTGTGCTGTATTTTAACAATTATTTACAAGCATGCTGCATGTTTACACATTCATAACTATACCGCATCTAAATAAAGCTTTATTGTAAAAAAAATAAGGAGATGTAGTATGATTGGTGATGAGACAACTATCAACAAGAATTTAAAATACCTGATATAAGCAATTGTGACTTACTTTCTTTACTCAGAGTGATCGTAAGTTAATCAGATAAACTGGAGGAGGGTGGGGGCTTCATATTAAAAGAAAAGAAATTAGCATTAGCTTTTGTGATAAATATATAATAAACTCACAGTAACAGAAATAGCTCTTGAAAGCTCTGTCAGATCCCGACGCGTGCAAAAAAATGCAGCACCTGGTTACAGGGGCTCATTTGACAAATTATCATCTTTCGTAATTTAAGTTATAAAATCTAAATTCTAAGTGATCTAAAATGTTCATGACTAACGAGTATTTTCACTTGTACGATTTTTCTGTGAAATGAGTCTAAGAGTAACTGTATATACATGTATATCGGGATACTGACTGTAAAGTAAAATATTTATGTACCTATTAGTTGCGGCTCATTTTGGTCTTTTAAGTAAGTTTCCTTCCCCTGCATTACTTGATCGCTTTTGTAAAAAATAAACAGCACAACAGCACTCGACGTCAGTATTGTACCAAAAATGAAAAAATATTCAAAAGAAGGCTCATTAAATTCAAATATTGGTAAGCACACTCACTAACCTGTCACCACAGACATGATCTTTTTGTTAATGCGCCAAACTCGTTTCTTCCACAGTACAACGATGTCGATGGTGGGGAAAACCTAGTCAAAATAATGACGCCTTGTAAGGCTGTTTAGGCGTCCCAGAAAAAAAAATTAAAATAGCCTTGCCAGACGTCATAATTATTTGGACTAGGGAAAACCCACCAAATCATTAGTTCCCCAAATGAGTATCCTAGTGTAAAGGTTTTATTAATACATAGCTATTTCATATTGGAATGGCACATGTCCATGAAAAATCAACAATTTAAATGATCCGAAAGTTGGAAAGATGAATAGTCCTCTGACTCCACAAACTTGGAAACAGTTGTGATGTTACTTCGCTGAGCTATAGATAACCGTACGACCATCAACAATGAGCAAAATTCACACCATATAGAAAGCTGTAAATATAATAAAAGGCCTCAAAATGACAAATGTAAAACAAATCAACAAGAAGCCTAACATTTATAATAGAATTTAAAATAAAACTGAAAATAGAAATGGGGAATGTGTCAGTCTCAGAGACAACAACCCGACCAAAGAGCAGATAACAGCCGAAGGTCACCAATGGGTCTTCAATGCAGCGAGAAAATCCCACAACCTGAGGCGTGCTTCAGCTGGCCCCTTAACAAAAATGTATACTAGTTCAGTGATAATGGACGTCATACTACATGTACTAAACTCGAAATATATAAAAGAAACTAAAATTAAAAATCATACAAAACTGACAAATGCCATAGGCTCCTGACTTGGGACAGGTGCAAAAATATGGTAGGGTTAAAAGCCTATATACTGTTAATTTCAGAAATTATTGCATGCATTTATTAATATTGCCAATTAACATATGATAATTTCCTTTCAATTTAAAAAAAATTCTGATTTAAGTTTTGTTGTATATTGGGACTTTGGATATTCTTAAGAATGCTTTCACCAATTTTATGAAACTTTGGTGAATTGTTTTATATATTGACATAAACTCCTTTTCATTTTGTGACCCATAGTGGAGGGGGGCATTAAGTTTAACCCTTGACCGTCTTTCCGTCTGTCCCAAAGTTGGTTTTGTTCTCTAATTTAGTTTGCCTCAACCAAATGTTATAAAACTTTTACAAAAGCTTATTACCACAATACTCAGATCAAGTGTGAATTTTGGTGGTGTCAGTGTTACCGTTCTAGAGTTTTGCCCTTTACAAATGGAAAAATTACTGAATTTTGGTTTCTCGCTCTCTAACTTTATCTTTAATTTGCCTCAACCAAATGTTATGAAATTTGCACACAATGCTTATTACCACAAAAACAGTTTGAATTTTGGTGGTGTCACTTTTACTGTTCTAGAGTTATGTCCTTTACAAATGGAAAAATGATGAATTTTTCGTTTCCGTCCTCTAACTTAAGTTTGCCTCAACCAAATTTTATTAAACTTTAACACAATACTTTTACCACAAAATCAGATCAAGTTCAAATTTTGGTAGCATAAATTTTACCGTTCTTCAGTTATCTTCCTTTATAACTTAATATGATATGCAAGCTGGAGTATCATCCCTATTTATTTTTATATAAGATGCAGAGTTATGGAATTTTAGTTGTTGGAAAATTGTTTAAAATTGTCAATTTTCACACTTTGAAGGTTACTTTTCTTGTATCCCTGGTGCTTTCGACTGGAGAACCGTCATACACAAGCATCGCACAAGTTGGCACTCCGAGTCGGGTGGGGAGCAAGAAGGTGAACTGTGGTTTATTTTATCAATAGTACCACTTAAGTCGACGCTAGGGCCGTCTTGACCTTGTTGTAGGGTATGAATGATTCGTTCATTGTTGAAGACCCTACATCAACTGTCAAGATGAAGAACAGGAATAAAAACCCTGTTCATTGATAATTTTCTATGTTTTCTATGTATTGTGTGCGATTTTGTTCCATGTACATTTACTCCATATCCTTTCATTTTCTATTAAGAAATGTATTTGTTCAAAAATCACGGCCTTAAACTTATATACACTTGAGATATCCCTAAATGGAGCCAAATTATTTTCATGTTTTGTGTCAATGAATACCACTCTGTGTGCATGTCCTTTTTTTAGCTCACCTGGCCCGTCGTCGTCCATCGCCGTTGTTAACTTTTACATTTTGAACTTCTAGAGAACCACTGAATGGAATGGAATCAAACATGGCATGAATGTTCCTTATGTGGTGCTGACCAAGAGTTGTTACTTTGTTGCCGATCTATCATCCAAGATGGCCGGCAGCGGGGGACTTAGTTTAACATAGGACCCTATAGGAAATACATACAAATGTCTTCTTTTAGAGAACCACTGAATGGAATGAAACCAAACATAGCATGAATGTTCCTTATGAGGTGTTGACCAAGTGTTGTTACTCTGTAGCCGATCCATCATCCAAGATGGCCCCTAGCGGAGTAGGACAATATTTAACCAAATATGGCCTCAATCATTATTAAAGTATCTGTTATGATTTTTATCTTTTTTTATATGATTTCAAAAACCCAAATATAGTCAGGTGAGCGACACAGGCTCTTGAGAACCTGTAGTTTTGTTTTTTTTTTTTTTTTTTGGGGGTCTTATTTGCGCAGTGCTCACAGTTTTATACGACTGCAAACAAATTTTGGGATCATATAATGGTATGATGTCGTCGTCTGAAGACACATTGGTTTCGGACAATAACTTTAGTTTAAGTGAATGGATCTCTATGAAATTTTTAAGAAGGTTCAATACCACAAAAGAAAGGTTGGGATTGATTTTGGGATGATGGTCCCAACCGTTTAGGAATAAGGGGCCCAAAAGGGGTCCAAAACAAGCATTTTCTAGTTTCAGGATAATAACTTGTGTATAAGTATTTCGATTGCTCTGAAATTGTACCACAATGTTTAATACCACAAATAGAAGGTTGAGATTCATTTTAGGGTTATGGGGCCAACAGTTTAGGAATTAAGGACCAAAAGGGGCCAAAACAAGCATTTTGTAGTTTCAGACAATAACTTGTGTGTAATTGTATGGATCTCTGACATTGTACCACAAGGTTCCATATAACAAAGGAAGGCTGGGATTGAGTTTGGGGTTAATTGCCCCAAACATGTAGGAATTAGGGGCCAAAAAAGGGCCAAACACAAGCATTTTTCTAGTTTCCAGACAATAACTTGTGTGTAAGTGTATGGATCTCTTTGAAATTGTACTACAAGGTTCCATACTACATAGGAAAGGCTGGGATTGAGTATTGGGGTTATTGCTCCAAGGGGGTTCAAAAGTTGGGAGGGGAATTTTTTCCCAATGTTTTTAAGGGATTCATATTTTTTTTCAAAATTTTTAAAATTTCGAATTTTTGAAAAGTTTCAAGAAGAAATCTTCAATTGCACAGTATTGCGCAATGGATTAATAAGATCTTTGACCACATTTATTTTGTGTCAGAAACCTATATTATGTCAAAAATTTGATCACAATCCAAATTCAGACAGTATCAAGCTTGAATATTGTGTCCAAATTTACCCAAACTGTTCAGGGTTCGACCTCTGCGGTCGTATCAGGCTGCACTCAGCGAAGCATTTTATTCTATAATGTACTTGATCATTAAAATTCATTTAAAGCATAAACCCAAGCTAAAAGGGCAACAAGCTTATCAAGCACTCATGGTACAGCTTTTTATTAAACACGCATTGATATACATTAAACAGCAAAATAATTATTGATGCAAGATGTCATTAAATAATAATTTTTGCTCTTTCTATGTGTAGGACAAGAATTATAGAAGATACAGAGAAATTATAAACAGCAGAAATGATAGGCAATTTAAAATTTGCAGAAGTCAACAAAACCTAAATGGTAAGTAAACTCATCATAGATACCAGGATTTAATTTTGTATTTAGGCCAGACGCGCGTTTCGTCTACAAAACTCATCAGTGACGCTTGATAAGACTCATAAGGCCACTTTTATAAAAGTTATTGCCCTTGAAAGATGATTATCATGATTATTATAAAAATAAAAAGATGTGGTATATTAAATATGAAAACTATTGATCATGGCTCTAAGAAAGCAATTATAGGCCAGTGACGGCCTTCAATAATGAGAAAATCCATACCCTATTGTCAAAGTAGTCAGCTATAAAAGGCCCTCAGATGAAAAATTTGAAACAATCCCAACTGTAGAACTAATTGCGTAGTTTATAACAAAACAAATTACAAAAAATAAATATGACAGATATGAAACAACAACAGCCACTAAATTTTAGTGTCAGACTAAACTTCAGGCTCCAAACTTGGGACAGGCACAATAAGAGTATGGCAAGGTTATATAAAAATAAGAAGATGTGGCATGATTGCCAATAAGACAACTCTTCACCAGACAACAAATGACATAGATTTCCTGCAAAAAAAACCACACAGTCCAGACTAAGCAGGAAATTTATACCTTTCCCTTAATCGAAAAGACACAATGATCTGTTAGTACTCACAGTTACTGACAGCCAGTTAAAAATCAATAAAATCTAATACATGTAATAAAAAAAAACAGGTTTGTGAGCACTCAACCCTACCCTAACTTTGGACAGTGGTTTAACAGCTCAACATATAAAGAACAAACTGTAAAATAACCGTTGCAATTGCCTCAACTCGAAAGATTGATAAAATGCACAAAATCAACTAAATTTAAAAACCCATAGACAAAAAGCACGGAATTAAGAGAACTCACAAGTAAGAAAGGAAATATTTTTAAAATGTTCACAAACATGACAAAATAAGCTTTTTTATTGCTGTTTCTCTCTCCATTTATAACATTTTATTTGTTTATTTTGTGTATTTATAGGTGATCAGACATCTTGGTTTTCATGATCAATAGGTCAATACTGAAGAGGAAACTGAAAGTTGATATTTATCTACATGGTGTGCTGGTTGGATTAATGTGAAATGGAATGTGTGCTTTCCTGCAAAAAAGAAATAGGAAATTTCATCATGATCACATGATAATGGCTATAAACAAAATGGAGTTCTATCATAGATGCACAAAAACACAATTGTAAAATGCAACAACATATTATATATATTCGTCGAAAGAAGGGAGAAATGAAGAAAAAAATAGTATTTTGTTGTTGAAAGGAACACCAGCTTTATCCACTCATTTACAATTGCTCCCTCATATCAAATATACTGAAGAAGATCTTCAAAGAACAAATTGCAAAAATGTTTTCTCTAAGAATTGAAGGAAAATGTTTAGTGAATGGAATAATTTATGCATTGAACTTTTACGTAGTGGATTGAATAACTGTACACAGCAGCTGAAACAGAGGAAAATTAAAATTTACAAGAAAAGTGTTTATTTTATTATTAAATTTGCAAATATGAACACATTCTTAAGAACACCACAAATGGTATGACATTCAAATTGGTTGCTTATTAATGTATTCCATTGAAACAATAACAAGAAAACAGAATACTTTGCTACAAAAAATATTTTATAAATCAAAGTTAAAGTCATATAAAGTATGTACAATACCTTGACCTAAACAGTCAGACTCACTATTTTGTTTTTGTATGTCATGATAATTTTGAGTTAAAATTTATTAAAGTTTTAAATATCATTTGTATCATTTATTAAGTCTTGTAAAATTATGTTCATACTGTTTGTATAGTGAAGAAATTTACAATGAGTAAAAATAGGGAAAACATTTCCTACAGGAAAGATGATGTACAGAAATTTCCTTAGAGGAAATTTGGAGAACAATGTTTTCCTTAGAGGAAATTTGTGGTCTTGAATTTTCCTCAAGGAAAAGTGTTTGTCAAAATTTCCTCAAAGGAAATTGCAGTTGACATAATTTCCTCACAGGAAAAGTATTTCCTCAAAGGAAAATTTGAAGCTGCAAATTTCCTCAGAGGAAAAGTATTTCCTCAGAGGAAAATTTGAAGCAGCAAATTTCCTCAGAGGAAATAGAATTTCCTCAAAGGAAAATTTGAAACCACAAATTTCCTCAGAGGAAATAGAATTTCCTCAAAGGAAATATTAATGCAGCAAATTCCTAAGGAAATCTTTTCCTTGAGGAAAATACAATTTCCTTGAGGAAAAATCTTTTCCTTTAGGAAATTTGATTTCCTTGAGGAAAACTACTTTTCCTCTGAGGAAATTGTTGAAAAAGGGCATAACTTTTCAACAGTGGTGCTAGAGCCAAAATTTTTAGGACAAATATCAGGGAACCAATACCAACCAAGTTATCAACTTCATTTTGACTTAACTCCAAAATTAAGGTGACAACTGAATTTGCACTCAGCGGAATTGCAAACTTGTCCGCCAGAGACTGTTATCTGACCTTGACCTCATTTTCATGGTTCATTTGTCAATGTTAAGTTTTTGTCTTTTGGTCTGTTTTTCAAGTACTATAAGCAATTAGGTCAACTATATTTAGTGTATGGAATGAATCTAACGTAAAGGTGTGCATGTCGGTCTAACCGATATTATCTGACCGTGATCTCATTCTCATGGTTCAATGGTCAATGGTTAATAGGTTTTTGTGTTTTGGTCTGTTTTGCAAATACTAATAGCAATTGGTCAGCTATATTTGGTGTATGGAATAATTGTACATTGTACATGTCTGTCTTGCAGGTATTGTCTGACCTTGACCTCATTTTCATGGTTCATTGGTCAATGATACATTTTCGTAATTTTGTCAGTTTATCAGATACTATTAGCAACATGTTAACTACATTTGGTGTATGGAATGATTGTAAGGTGTACATGTCTGTCTGGCCTGATTCATCTGACCATGACCTCATTATCATAGAACATTGATAATATTAATTTTAAGTGATTTTTTTAGTAAAATCTTCATGTAACAGACTTTCAACATAAATTCAATGATAAGTAAAACACGCGATACATTTCAGTGTGTGCACTCTTGTTTTCTACCCCAATCCCTCGAAAAAAACACGAGAAAAAAACGAGATAGAATCATAACCGAGCAAGTGTGTTTTTCCAAATGATGAGTAGAAAAATCAAGAAAACATATTACGCAACGTTACTTCTATCGTAATTTATCTTAAATCACCGACAGCCATTTTTAATGAAACATGGCTGCAACAGCCAATAAAAACGCTGTTAGCTTACGGAAATAGAACAAACAATTTTGACATATGTCTAAAACAATGAGTTATATGTCTTTCAACCGTATGAATACTTCAAATTTATATTACTTCTATAAATAGACACCAAATTACATTCTAAATGGCAGATTTACTTTCATTTTATGTAAAACAAAACTATTGAAGCTGAATCAACATATTCATGGTCCCATAATTCTATGAATATGATATAATTAGCACAGATATGTAATAAAAGGTGTTAGTAATTATATCGTGGTTTATAGTTTTAATTAGGTTATCTTGTATAAAAGTTGATCTTGTATAGTTGCATACAAGTTGTATACATTATATAAATGCTTATTAATGTGCATGTATCTTGTTCGCCTTTGAACAAAAAAAAAAAAAAAAGAAACAAAAAAATCGTCCTAGCTCTTACAATTTCGACTTTACTTCTTGGTTACTTCCCTTAAATGAACCCACCTTACAGATTATCCTGAGAAGAAGACCATTTAATAATCGGAAAAGGAGCTGGTAAGAACTGAAAATAAATAATCTTGACAAAACAGAATGAAAAATGAATATTTAACCCACAAAACGCAGGATATTAAAGTGTACAAAAGTTAAAAATGAAAAGTAAAATTAGAGATTCATAAAAGGTGAAAATGAATTTTCCGTTAGAAAAAAAATATCCTGCCTTTCCCCCTTTTCAACATCAAATGATCGTCCCCTTATATAACACAATGTCAATGAATCATGCAGTAAAGTATACATCAGCTGAATTTGAAATTAAATTCAACCCATGACAAACTTGAAAAATTAAATTTTAAATCTCCAATTTTTTATTCGTCACCCATATATAAGGTTCCACATTGGCTAGAGGTATAGGGGGAGGGTTGAGATCTCACAAAACATGTTTAATCCTGCCGCATTTTTTTCTATTATATTTGCCTATCAAATCTGACTGGATGTTAAGAGGTTCGTATTGCACTTAAATATACATCCAGTTCCTAAATATGCTGAACAAGTTGTGCATGTTACAGTATTCTATGTAACTGTAAGGTACAAGTGCAAATATTCAAATTTTTTAGATGTACTGAACTGTTAATCAAAAAGAGTGTAATTATCCTTCATCTGCGACAAAAAATGACCACAATTAACATAAACAGGAAGGCGCTACACCTTGCGGTTTGAACAAAAACCATAAAACCACCAAAAATAACTTGGCCTTCAAATAGTTTGAAGATAATATAAACAGTTTCTTAAGGTAAATACGTTCATAAAAGAAGTAAATAACACAACAACTATGATCGCGCCATATTATATTAACGTTTACCTTAAAATAAATAAGTAAATACACAGTAGTGTGTCTTAGTGCTCACTAGGTTTTTATTAACACTAATATTTCATTTCAAGGGTGACATTACTGTTATCTTCGTCATTTGAACTCTGGTGGATAGTTATCTCATAGACAGTCATACCACATCTCCTTCTTCTTATATCTTAAAATATAGTTATTTCTAGATTGGCTAGAGGTATAAGAGGGTTAAGGGGGGGGGGGGGGTTGAGATCTCAGAAAACATTTTTAACTCCGCCGCATTTTTGCGCCTGTCCTAAGTCAGGAACCTCTGGCCTTTGTTAGTGTTGTAGGTATTTTTAATTTTGGTTCATCTATATGTTTCGGAGTTTAGTGTAACATCCATTTTCTCTGAACTAGTACACATTTTTGTTAAGGGGTCAGCTGAAGCCTGCCTCAGGGTGCAGGATTTTCTCGCTGTGTTGAAGACCCGTTAGTGGCCTTAGGCTGTTTTCTGCTCTTTGGTCGGGTCGTTATCTCTTTGACACATTTCCCGTTTCCATTCTCAATTTTATTGATATAGAAACATAATTATCAAAGCTTCTCCCGCCCAACAGTAAGACTCACGCTGAGGGGGTGTTAATTTGAATGAGTAGAATGTATAAATACACAGCCACCTTCTCTCGGAATGGGAAATTCAATATGAAACATATAATTTATGCCTCGTGTAAGGAGAGCTACACGGAGAATATTTCAGCAATATATATTGGATGGTCCAACGGTAACCTGTTGAAGGCAAGAGTTATGTTCTATCCGAAATGCATTCCTTTCTAGTGGCAGTAAAAAGTCCTGGTCTTCTTCCCGTCCGACATACAGTGCCGAAGATACCAATTATTTGTATTTGCCAATTGGTAATCGTCCTGAAATACATGCAATATTTACCACTGGACGTTAAGTAAACAACCAATCAATCAGTACACTATTATAGAACACCAGTTATCCATTCAGAGAAACGAAAAGTCATTAAAAAATCTCGAATCAAAGGAGGGAAGAAAGTTGTTGAAAAGCATGAAATGTTTACCACTGGACGTTAAGCAAACACCAACCAATCATTCGATCAATTCTGCAGTACAGTGTGAAAAATAATGCTTCCAATCCAGCCTAAGAAATCTAAATACGTTCATTTAATATTTTAAATGAAAAAAGGAAAGAACTTGTAAATGAGCAAACAAGTAAAAAGATATTGAATTTGTTTCATGTGTTGCTTTAGTATTGATACATTTGTGGATTTCGAATTTAGATACTTGGTCGTTTAGTCATCTATCTAAATAGAACTATCGTTTGTTTTGTTATTTATGTAATAATGACCAAACAATATGCATCCTTGTTAATATAAAAATAAGTAGATGAGGTATGATTGCCAATGAGACATCCTTGTTAAAAGATGACTCAAAAACTAAGCAGTTTGATGGGACAATATTAGATAGCAAGAAATGCCAACTTTCATTGTTGATAAATTTACGACTCTGAATGATCTACTCTGAACATTAAATGATATATATACATACGTATGTTGACCTGAATATATTGTGTCCTTGAAAATGTCTATCACGGTGAACTACCTATAGCTAATACGTATATTCTGCAATCGTTCAATTGTATGCTTGTACATGTATTTGACCGTTTGAATAAAATAAACTGGCGAGACAAAAATGTCATATTTGCCTTTTTTAATGTTCTTAATCTAAATGCTAATTATAATTGACTAATTATATCTATACTGAACCGAAACAAAAGGTGTCGACATCATACATATATTATTCTTGCTCCTAATAAAGCAACAGGACCCAGTAAGATAATTGAAAGCGACAATATTTTACCGATGTTCAAATCTTTGAAATCAATTAAGAAGAGAAAAATCAAGGTAACAAAACAAAAAACAAACAAAAATGAGGGAATTGCGCGAACTCCGAAAAGGAGCAAATACACACTCAGTCAAAATGGGGTATCTGTAAAATGCGAAACGAAATAGAAACGGAACGGAACAAAACGAAACGAAACGAAACGAAATAGCGCAAAACGAAACAAAATACAGCAAAACGAAACGAAATGAAACGAAATAAATATCTTTTTTTTACAATTTCAACTTAAATGTCCCCGCTCAATGTCATTGTATGTACCAATATGTCTTTGTATATACCAATATAGGGAAAGACAGTGTGAACTGATATATATGGGTCCGAAAAGTGGGATTATCGGGATATGTTTGAGTGATTATATTGTTTTTCTATGGACTGTCTTTGTTTGAGCAGGTTTACATTCGGCTTATATTTACACGTAAAGAAAATTACACATCGTAATGTTGGTTTATTTGTTGTCGTGAACATGAAATATTTGCTCCCGGGCTGACGTTAAGCCATGAGTCGTCCATATCGAACAAAAGCATTACCCCTGGATCCGCCACTGGTATGGCTTTTGCTCATAGTTGCATTCATATCATTACCTATACCTTACTTGTGCATCATTTGGTCTCTGATGGGGATAGGCCTACTGAAGAAGGTTCAACTTGCAATTTGCGGATTATGGGTCTATTTATCAAAAATGTAGTAGAAAGACATGCATAATAAAAACCAAAATTATGTTCAAACAAGTAATTGTAACAGGATGCTGTTACCAAGTCTCCCAAACAAAGCTCACATAACTCGCCATTCCTATTGTCCCATATTCATTTGATTTGTTTTATTGTCTCATACAAGAATATATATGGTTTAGGGGTGGGGATCAGGGATCGGAAATTTTTTCACCTAACCACTGGGGATCTCAACCATTAAAAGTTTTTCAAACATGTGGGGTGGGGGTGACCCCATGGACTCTCCTATATTTCATTTGATGTGTTTTATTGTTCCATACAAGAATATATGGTTTAGGAGTGGGGATCTTGACCAAAATGGGGTATCTGTAAAATGCGAAACGAAATAGAAACGGAACGGAACAAAACGAAACGAAATAGCGCAAAACGAAACAAAATACAGCAAAACGAAACGAAATTAAACGATTTCAACTTAAATGTTCCCGCTCAATGTCATTGTATGTACCAATATGTCTTTGTATATACCAATATAGGGAAAGACAGTGTGATCTGATATATATGGGTCCGAAAAGTGGGATTATCGGGATATGTTTGAGTGATTATATTGTTTTTCTATGGACTGTCTTTGTTTGAGCAGGTTTACATTCGGCTTATATTTACACGTAAAGAAAATTACACATCGTAATGTTGGTTTATTTGTTGTCGTGAACATGAAATATTTGCTCCCGGGCTGACGTTAAGCCGCGAGTCGTCCATATCGAACAAAAGCATTAATAATAGATCATTGTTTACGCTTTATTTCGCTGTCAGATCTAGGTATGGATGTGTAAACATAGGTTGGTTACGAGTTATGGCTGTTTTCTCGCCGGTGAACTGGGAGGATTGGGGGATAACTACAGTTTGCTCATGTGAGGAAAATTCTGGGCATTTTTGTGAGTTTCAAGAAATTTAGGGTTGGCATTGGTCTTTCGGGTCTGCAATGGTCTTGAAAGCAGATTTCGGGTAGCCTTTTTGTCAGAATGTCAGATTTCGGGTACGTGTTTTGTAATTCTATGCAAATTCCATTTTGTCACATGTTTGTCTAAGTAAAATTTTATTGGATTTATGTCGAAGTTAAATTCGGACAATTTAGGGTATGATCTGTTTATTTTCTTGGTACTTAAGGGTCTCTTAAATTAAATATGCAAATGCTGGATAATTTCTGATCTTTTTAGTGAACTCAATCGGATTATTTCGGGTCGGGTTTTACAATTTCAATCAATTAAGGATTTGAGTACGCCATGGATGCTATTCTCAGTGAGATCAACTTCTCCGCTATGTACGTGATAATAAGCAGAAATTGCTAAAATTCCGAAAAAAAGAAAAAAGCCCATTGAGGTGAAAATTATCTTGGATTTAAATCTCCTTTCATCTGTCGTGTGTGCGTACACTTACTGTATATAGCTATAGTACAGTCTGCTGGTGAAGAAAAATGCGGTTTAGGAATATTTGAGTAGCCATAATCAACATTTTGTAAACATTTAACTGCATACTTTTCTTTGCTCTTAAAAGAATGGTTACATTTCAATGAAATTTCATGTTGCGTTTTTGTCATATATGATATACAGTATTTAGCAACATGTCAACCAAAATAACATACTTTTCAGTGACATTTTTCAATAAGGCAATAACGAGCAGGTCATCTATACATATTACATAGTTGATATACAACCTCAGAGTTCAGTAAGATCATAGTAACTTTATAAGTGGTTGTTCTTTTTTGGCACGCACAGACTGCTAAATACGAATATAACTTTGTAGAGGAGATAGATGCACTAGATAAGTTTTTTGAGAATTCTTCAGATCAGAAAACAACAATGATGTAAACATACGTGAAATGCACCTTTATAAATATATATACATGTATACGTTTCGCAGATATATTTGTTATGCAATGCTTTTTGAACTTTTTTCGTATTTTCTGTCTATTTGTATTACGATTTTAACATTGGAACTGATATTTCAGTGTGTTCTAGCAATGTGCAATTTAATATGTATGTCCTATACTTTAATTCTCAATATGTTTGGGGTGAAATCATAGATGTTTTATAAGGTTAAATTCAATTATTTATTTTCATTCTGTGTTTAATTTGGATGCAACAGTATGTGAAGTTAAAAAAAAAAGGGGGGATTATAAGTGGCACGATCATATCTATTTATGTCCCAGGTAAATCCGCAAATGATAAAATAAATGGGGAATGTGACCATGGGACACAGATGATGCCCCCGCTTGCATGTCATAAAATTATAAAGTTATAAAAAGGGACATAATTGAAGAACGGTAAAAGTGACGCCACCCAAATGTGTACTTGATCTGAGTTTTGTGGTAATAAGTATTGTGTATAAGTTTCATAAAATTTGGTTGAGGCAAACTTAAGTTAGAGAACGGAAACGAAAAATTCAGCATTTTTTTCCATTTGAGCATAACTCTATAACGGTTAAAGTGACGCCATCAAAATTCAAACTTAATCTGTGTTTTGTGGTAATAAGCATTGTGTATAAGTTTCATAACATTTGGTTGAGGCAAACTAAAGTTAGAGAACGGAAACCATCTTTAGGACGTACGGACGTACAGACGTACAAGGGTAAAACTTAGTGCCCCCTCTGCTACGGCGGGGGCATAAAAACTTTCCCAGCGTTTAGCCCAAAACTATTTATTTTCAATAATATTAGGATTGAAATAGTTTGCTTCAAAATCTTTCAAGCCACTCTTATTAAATGAAGGTTATTTCTCAATCACTGAACATGGGATTGTGGGTACAGTAGTGCAGCTGGGTAAACACCCAAATTTCATAAATTAGAACCTTGAAAAAAATCACGACACTTTATATGTTTCCGATGGCAAAATCATGACCCATTCATAGTTTTCTCAGTAATCACATATTATACAAAATAAATAAGAAGATGTGGTATGAGTGCCAATGAGACAACTCTCCATCCAAGTACAAGTTTTGATATCTTAGTTTGAATAATACAATAAAACAGCATTTAAAAAACATCATTCTATAATTCGGAGGATGAAAATTACTGACCCATTGATATTTGACCTCAGTGAAATTCAGTGTATGCCATTAATATAATTTACATATAAAAAGGGGACCCATTCCAGCGGCACGTCTGTGTATACCTTCATTTAGTCATAGAACCCCAATTCTAGATTGAGACCCACGTGCGTGTCCTCAATACCCCAGTTCTTAAATATAGTCCCATTTATATAATTTATCTCAGGTGTACCACCCTTTTTTCTGTCTAGGGTAATATTTTACCGTAAAAACTTTTATCATTCAAAATGACGTGTGAAAACTTAACACTAAGGCAGTAAGCAACGGTATGTGCGACTCCCCCCCCCCGGGAAAATAAACGTTCACCCCTCTGACGATTTAATTTGATTTGTTCGAACTAAAACAATGAAATTCAGATGCATGCAAACTTTGCAACACACAAACTTATTGTGTTATAAGACATTTGGCAGAGATTTAAGTTAAAATTATAAAATAAATATTTATATCGTTTCCTTTTGTTTGGTTTTGCTGTATTTCGTTTCGTTTTGCGCTATTTCGTTTCGTTCCGTTTCTATTTCGTTTCGCACTTTACAGGTACCCGTCAAAATGTCACAATACATTCATTTTACTGATCAGCCGACTTCACTGGTATCTAAGACACTATATGTAAAATCGCGAAAATATACAGTTGAATATTTTGGCAAAACACCTAATTGGAATACATTTATCAATTACCTCGAATTAGATACAATTATTTTCATATTATATATTCTAACCGACACTCTTATGAAAAAGAACTAGAAAATCTATGGCAATCCTGATGATTTCAACTTTCCAATTGTCAACTTCCCAAACTTCGCATCGGTTACATACCCTCTGCTCAACCATATGGGACATACATTGTATAGCGTTACGCTCGTGCAAGTTCACATTACTTTTTTTCAAGTCTAATAAAAAAAAAAAAAAACTATAACGCATGGGATAAAAAAATTAAAAAAAACAATGTTGTTTTTTTATACTAATTTTCAATAAATTTTTTTTCTCTCTTCCCTTCTTAAACACATTTAATATTTTCCCAAGACATTTAAAATTGAAACAATTCATTAAAAACATACCCCTTCCACCTCCGAAGAAGAATAGGAAATATGTAAGAGGCTATAACTGAATGTCAAATCTCTATGTACTATTATAGCATATATTTTTTAGCTATGTGTGCAAAGTCCTTTTCGTGAGTCAAATCGTGACATAAAAATATTATTGTAAATTTGAATATTCAAATAATCAATGCACTGAATATTCATAATGATTTCAATTTGACAACATTAATGTTCATGTGATATTAATTCTTATCATGCATGGCATTTAATCCACAACATAAATATTCTGATCAAATTACATCACGAATATTTGCCAGTATACTATTTCAATCATTTATTATATGAACCAATTCTTCTGATGGTAAACATAGTAACAGCAACCAGTGTTACAACATGTACATGAATGTGCAAAAAAAGCACTTCAATCGAAAACATTTGGTCTCTGGTAAAGATTTATCTCATTGGAAATCATACCACATCTTATTTTTTATACAGACTCAACAACTGTGAGGAATAAATGCCTAATAAAGAGCCTAGGCTATTTCTGACAAGACTTTTATGATACGTTACTTTGTATAACTTTTGTTATTTCACTGATAGAGATAACAAACATGCAGGAGAATAACATTTAAAAGGCACTAAAAAACTATGTTAACCTCTCAACATGTTTTTAGATATAAGAAGATGTGGTATGAGTGCCAATGAGACAACTCTCCATCCAAGTCAAAATTTATAAAAGTAAACGATTATAGGTCAAAGTACGGTCTTCAACACGAACAGTAAGCTATAAAGGGTCCCAAAAATTACTAGTGTAAAACCATTCAAACGGGAAAACCAATGGTCTAATCTATATAAAAAACGAGAAACGAGAAACACTTATGAACCACATCAACAAACGATAACTACTGAACATCAGATTCCTGACTTAGGACAGGTGCAAACAAATGCAGCGGGTTTAAACGTTTAATGTGAAAGCTCTCTCAAAGGCAAACAACCCATAATTGAAAAATATAATTTTGTATGGATTAAAGTAGATATGAGGTATACTTCAATGAGATAGCAACCAGACGACACAAATAACCAAATAACATCAAAAGGCCAAAGGATCTTGGTTGGTGAGTGGGCTATGAGTATAGTAATAATTAGTATCTACAAAAGGCCAAAGGGTCTCGGTTGCTGAGTGGGCTATGAGTATAGTAATAATTAGTATCTACAAAAGGCCAAAGGATCTCGGTTGCTGAGTGGGCTATGAGTATAGTAATAATTAGTATCTACAAAAGGCCAAAGGATCTCGGTTGCTGAGTGGGCTATCGAGTATAGTAATAATTAGTATCTACAAAAGGCCAAAGGGTCTCGGTTGCTGAGTGGGCTATGAGTATAGTAATAATTAGTATCTACAAAAGGCCAAAGGATCTCGGTTGCTGAGTGGGCTATGAGTATAGTAATAATTAGTATCTACAAAAGGCCAAAGGGTCTCGGTTGCTGAGTGGGCTATGAGTATAGTAATAATTAGTATCTACAAAGGCCAAAGGATCTCGGTTGCTGAGTGGGCTATGAGTATAGTAATAATTAGTATCTACAAAGGCCAAAGGATCTCGGTTGCTGAGTGGGCTATGAGTATAGTAATAATTAGTATCTACAAAGGCCAAAGGATCTCGGTTGCTGAGTGGGCTATGACTATAGTAATAATTAGTATCTACAAAAGGCCAAAGGGTCTCGGTTGCTGAGTGGGCTATGAGTATAGTAATAATTAGTATCTACAAAAGGCCAAAGGATCTCGGTTGCTGAGTGGGCAGGGTCTCGGTTGCTGAGTGGGCTATGACTATAGTAATAATTAGTATCTACAAAAGAAGAAATCTCGTATTGTTGGATCATCAAGCTAAACTCAATTTAGTTAAAAAAATACACATCTCTGACTTTTTTTTATCTTTTAAATCTGAGAAAAGAACATTTATCTTAGTTAAATATTTTTTATCAATCAATCATGTTATTAAAGTAACAGATAACCCTGCAGAAATATTGTATTAATTCTAAACTATACCAGTTGTTATGTAATAGAATTATTATAACTAAACTTCTGTTATATTGCTTTTGATATTGTTTTAATTGACTTTATGTAACTGTTTGTTTGTGACATCAGGTACTGTCTGGTGAATTTTTATTGTACATATTTGAATAAAATTTTATCAAGAGAAAAAATCAGTTCATATACTGTATCACTAACTACCTGCTTGCTATCAATGAGGTTGTGAGTTCGAACCCCGCACGTGGCAGGTGCGTTCGATTCCAATCTAAAATTGTCTAGGCTTGTCATTTTTTTTTCTGCTGAAGGTTGGTGGTTCTCTTCTAGTATGCCGTATTCCTTTACAATTAAAACTGACCGCCACGATATAGCCAATAGTGCTTCGGGTGGCGTTAAAAACTAAAAATTAATAAATCATCTAGAGGCCAATATACAAGTCGTCAACAACACATATGTTTTTACACTCTATGTTAAGCTTTTAATTGTCTATTTTTGTTGGAAATGACAAAAATGTGAGATAAGTCAAACGAAAATATCAACGGCCTGATTCATGATAAAGCAATAAATGAAACACAAATATGAAAGCCAGCAACTAACGACAACCACTGCAATAGCACGCTTCTGACTCGAGCAGACACATATAGCGGGGTTGGGTTAAATAAGTTTTGAGAGCTTAATCCTCCCGTAATCTCGGACAATGGTTTAATAGCACAACATAAGAACAAACTCTAAACATTAGCTGTAAATGTTCAATTTGACTCATCAGATTGGCACGCCTGAAGAACAAAAAAAAAAAAAAGAAAAACTTACATTAAGACAAAAGTCACCAAGTACCGATTTAAGAATATTTTCATTTTTAAATGTGTTACCGTTTGTAAAAAAAAACTATTATTCTGATTATAGATAAGCACATGTGGATCGTTGTGTCTACGACAAAACTGCGAGAGTGTCCATTAGAAATTCAACAAGTGATAACTCTGTTTTAAGGGCGATTACTCTTTACGTCATTAAAGCGTTTGTAATATGCGTTTTATCAATTATTTGTAAGCACTCGTGTGAAAAAGATTAGAAATAGAATAAATCTGTGTTCTGAAAGCTTAGCATATTTTGAAAAAGTGGTTATTGCAATCGTCAATCTTTCCAAAGATTATGCATTTTCAATGTTTTTTTTATACTGAATGTGATGGTTACAAATATAATATTACAAGACATTGGTTAACCAGCAGCGAAGCCACAGAACATTTTACAATGTCTTTTGTCATCTTTAGATAACATGACATGATAGTGTCCTGTATATTACGTTTTATAATCATTTATTATACATACAATTAAAGCTAGTATGCACTAGAAAATATAAAATTTATTCGATGTTCTAAAAATTCTTTCTTTCAATTTTAAAAAAACTTTTAACCACTAATCACATCAACATACTCTACATTTCTTTTTTTTTGTGCAAGATGTGTAGTTAAGGATGTAGTTGGTGAAATTTTAAAAAATCTAGAATTTAAAATTGATATACTATAAGTCAGAACAGCATTAGTTAATGAACAAAATAAGCTAAAATTATTGATAGGTTACGGAACTCCATTTTGAGATATTTCATTTTTTTAAATAACTGTTATTAAATCTTAAGTTTAGACTTCAAGTAGCTGGTAGATTTGCTTTTCCGGAGAAAAAAAAGCTCCTTAGCTCGTAGATAATGATGATCCATGCACAACATAATTTCTGAAATAACTTTCACCATGCATTCTTGACACAGAAAGATTCGATCTTAAAAAATGCATTTGACATTGTAACTTAATTTTCCGTTTTATCATAATTTTGTCTGAAGAAAAGATAACAATAAAGAAACAGTTGTTCATATAATTAATTCACCAAGCGCTTATTTAATACATATTGTTTGAGTTTTCTAATACATGTAAAAGTAAACCATAATTAAAATTTATTGCTTTAATTTGTATTCTAATGAAGAAAACTTAAGTTACACCTACGAGAAAAACGTTCCTTATTTTACCATAACCGGATGCGTCTTGTAGTTATAATAAAAAAAATAATCAATCTTGCAACTATATAATACATTGGGTTCCTAGGTTCTTTACAATTAAACCTTTGATAAAACTTTAAGCATAAAGCCTTATTTGGTTGTTGTTGGTTTTTTTTATTGTTTTTTTACATGAACAGACCGTTGTTTTTGTTTTTTTTCTTTTGAACTGTCTCACATTTTGCCATGCCGGGGCTTTTTATAGGTACATTGTAGTAGTCTTGTTCTCGTTGTTGAAAACCGTACGGTGGCTTATATTTGTTTAAGTTCTCGCCTTTTGGTCTCTTGTTGATAGTTGTCTTTTTGGCAATCATATTATATTTCCATATTTTTATTATGATTTTTTTTATTATATTTCTCTTTAGAATTAAAGTGTACAGAAACTTTACGTAATTTAATTATATCTAGTATAAAAGATAAATGTTACATAGAGTCTGAACAAGCGAAAGACACAGATAATCCAGATCCTCGCATCGTAACATAAATGCATGCGAAAATGAAAATCTGTCTAATTTCAACCATGCTTAAAGTGAAAATCGGTCTATACTGAACCCTGAGTTGAATGAAAGCCTTACTAAACTTTTGTCAACTGGAACACGAATTAAACTGATTTTATATCAGTACATACAGATGAAAATATTTAGAAATTTAGAATATATATATAAACTGTTTAATATTAAGCCCTTACAACCCCCAAAAAAAAAAAAAAAAAAAAACAAAGAACTTAACAAACAAAAACAAATAAAACAAACAAAACAAAAACAACAAATAAAAAATAAATAAGTCGCCACATAGAAAATAGTGAAAAAACAATATGAAACATCTGAACTACACCATACATTTTTTTGGAATAACCTTTATCAATACCAAAAGTTTTGATATTTAAAATATTAAACGGGTGTAAAAATATATGGAATATAAAAATATGGATTTCAGGCTCCTGACTTGGAACAGCCATATATAGAATGTGGTAGGTTAAACATGTTTGTGAGCGCTCAACCCTACCAAAACCCGTGAATGATAGTGGTGTAGCAACGCAGCATGGTAACAAACTGTCAAACTCAGTTGAATAGGGCTTGATCCATCAAATCGGTGCTAAGCATATTAAACAAAAGAAACAGAGAACTGATCTAGGAGTATTTGCATTTACTGCAACTGGTTAAAAGTCAAATTTCTATCTTACAGATAGGGGACTGATAGTCATAATGCAGCGAGACAGTATATGATTTACTTTAATTCACTTTATACCAAGATGCATAAAGGAAATTATGGCGTTATCATTGCAGTCGACAATCACGATATCATAACTCTATGTTTACATTGTTTACATCCCTTGTTCAAATACGTTACCCACAATGAATATGAATGTTTTCTGAAAGAATGCGAAGGGATTTTTCGATTAAGAGGGTTTTAAAGTTGTTTTGCTGGATCGATGCAATGTGATTGCATATCTTCAGATCTAACATCTTCACGGGTACACAAGTAGCTGAATAATAAGGTATGGGTTTTGCTATTTTTTAAGGCAGTACGGTGACTTATAGTAGCTACCATCAACTTCATTTGAACTCTGGTCGATAGTTGTCTCATTAGCAATCATACTACATCTCCTTATTTTTAAAAGGAGATTATTGTTTTGAAATCTTTCGCATTGTAATCAATAATAGAAATTCTTAAAAGCAAAAATAAGAAAAAAAACATATTTGCTTTTGTATTTTTATTCAAAACGGCATTAATATCTGGTTATGATTACCATGAGGAGTAACAAAAACAGAAATCAAATATCATAAGTAACAAATTAGATATCACAGTCATAAAATGAATTTTTCGCGCCTTTTTCCTGACTTTGAGACTGTCTCAAAATATGCCAAATTGCTTTTGAAATATTTTTTTACAACGTTTTAAAATATACAGTTGAAAGTAAATTATCTATTTGAAGATCAACATATTATTTAGTATTCTTGGCTACTCAAACTCATATGTAGGTATAACGAATTTTCTACTTGAAATGGAACTCGAGAGTAAACTTGTAAAAACGTACAGGAAAAATTCTTTCAAGCTCATTTTTGGAATCATTAGCGAAAGTATCACCATAAGATCATGTCTGTAACCAGATTATTAACTTACAATGGTATATGTATACGCCATTTCAAGATTTTTATTAGATTTTTTTTTTTATTATTATTCTTTTTTGATAAAATATAACTTTGTTGCTATTGTTTCTGGTTTTAAAATATTGGTCACGATACTTGTTGAAAATAAATAAATATATATCAAGGAATATGACATGTAATGATTTAAAGTAAATTTTGTTCGTACATTTTGAAACAGTCCCTAAATGAATTTAATTGAAATCAGCAAAGTCAGCAAGTGTTTCTTTTACTACAAAGCGAGTGAAATTCTAAACATAAGAGTAGAAAAATAAAAAAAAAAGATAATGTTTATCATGTTATTGGTTTGAACATCAAATGCATGTACACTTAAATTCAAATGATAAATAACATACCAGTTCTAAATAATAGTTTGCATGTAACATAACACACTCAAAGAACTGAACAAGATTGATTTACTATTCTATATGAGGGTATGGATCGGGGAGAGGGTCTTTGTTTCTCTGCTCTTTATTTTTTGCATATAATCATATATTCTTTACACACTGTTATAACCTATTCTTAAACTTGTCATTTATTCTGTATTCAATTAGCATTTTGATCTGTATTATGTAAATCCCATCCAGACCCTCCATTGCGACCTTAATAACTAATACATAAAATTACTAATTGTCTTCGTATAATTGAGAGACAATTAAAGTCGTGATTTTAATGGGACAAATATAGATATTATTGTGAAGTAATATATCATTAAACATTGTTCTTTGTTCAAGCTAAAATGGAGGTATTTTATTTTCGCTAACACTGATTTCCTCCCTCCCTCTTAAAAAAATAAGATGAAATGAAGAAATAAAAGTAAAAGATAGAAATACAGATGTATTCGGACCTCACATTTTAGGAACAAGGAAGAATTTCCGTGGAAACAAAGCAATAGATTTCCAAATGGTCAATTTGCCTGTAATTTCAGGAAGACTTTAGTTTAGTTTAAAGTATTACATTTTAACTAAAACCTGTTAATTGATTATTTTGAGATAAACTACCCGCTGACAAAAACTATTTTTGACAAAGATCGTGCTGTTTGTCAATTCAGTCAAAATATTGCTGATTTAGCCTATTTTTAAAAATCTGACAAATCTGATCTAGTACGCCAGAGTCAAAATAGTCATCAAGCTTACATTTTTGAAAGCCGTATTTGAGCAGGGCCAATTTATACCCAAAAGTGTACTTTCTCTTTTAAGATATTTCAAAAGTTCATGACCTATAATAAAAACAGTAGTCTGTAGTGAATTATTTTTAAACAGCCATACTTATAGTATAATAAGAGAAAGTTAGGTCGATTTAGAGCAGGTAGAAAAAACAATCGAAATTATGTTTTGTTTTATACTACAAAACTTGGTCCTGCACAGTTGAAGTCCATATTACCAAATCATCTGCAAGAGAAACACTTTTTTAGTTTTTGATTGAGAATATGTACCAATTAATAAATTTGAAAAATGTGTACGTATACCCAAAACACTACAAACAGGAAAAACAGTTACACACACTTTTCCTCTACTTGTATACCCAAAGAAAAAATAAATTTTAGTGATGATGAATTTGAATATTATATAATAACGCTATCGTGGTGAAGTGACAGATATTAATGTAGTTTAAGGAATGAAAACTATGCATATATTCCGTAACAAAAAATAGATGGAAAATGAAAACAAACAATATAAATATCATACATTAACATACACACGTGCTACACATATACACATGATTAAACACACATATTTGTAAAACAATTGTAATCAAATGATACACAATAATACTGATAATTGATCAAATTATTTTAATTGTGACCAAATAGGTCTGATTCACATTTCATTTGAAAAAGAGCGGGAAACATTCGCCCCTTGTCTCAACCAAAACTTGAATGTAAACCATAAAAACTAAACATTAATTTCGTGTACCCTGGTGATAATTATATCCATTAGCAAGGATTGCTGTTATTCAACTTCCAAAATTCTGTATATTTCTACCATGAATATCAAGGGAGACATGGTAATTTTAACCAAAATCATTTCAGGTTCAAATCTACACTATCTTTCGAGGATAGTACTATCTTAATCTATATGAATTACTTAAGATAAAAATTCTTAGAACAAAAAGGAATCATAATTGAAAAATCCCCCAAATAGCAACAGAAAGCGCAAATGCTTTCACAAAATTATTTTAGCAAGCATTGCATATATTTTGGAATATACTTTGTTGAGACATGCATTCCTTTTGCAAAAAACAAACAAAACGCCATCTATTAATGATAGATTTACCGGTATATTAAACTTTAATCATATGTAAATGAAACTGGGAGTCGTGAATGAAAAACCGGCATCCAAGCAGAAACTTTCTGACTTATGTTAAACATTTCTTTTATCTTTTGAAAATAATAACTTGCTTACGTGTGTCATTTAAAGCTTTCACCTTTGACACGACCATCTAATTTATCAAATTCGATGAAAAATATATGTTTTATTTACCTTGAATAAAATATGTGATCAATAATTATCAATGCCAATTATATTTTTTTCTAATGAAATATCAAATGGAATGCATATATAAACGAAATAAAATGTGCATTATAATGATATTTGGATGGGAAAAAACTAAGAAGCAAAGATGAATACAAAGAGAATATCATAATATAAGTTAAGATGATTGTCTTTTTATTTTTCACGTTGACAAAAGCCCAGAAGAGTGTTTGATATCTCTCTCAGTTGACTATTCATCCTAAAGTTAATACCACTCGTGTTAACATTATGCTGTTCCTTATTCATTTCCACGAGTCTAGCGGCTGCTGCCTCATGCCAAGCTTCGGGTAGAACAACACAATCTGATCATTCAACGATACAAATACAATCTACCGACAGACAATAAGGGACTAAGGATCTAAGCGTTCAGACACTTTCATTCCATTCTAATACCGTATCCATGTTAGTAAAGTGCAACAATAACTTCCGGTTTGACTTCCGGTTCGAGTCTACAGTCGAGTGTTCATTTCCTACAATGCAAAAATGTGTTCGGTTAGTAAGCATTCATATAGTGACCAGTATAATTTTTGTAAAGTATCAAAATTTAAATCTGATGGATCAAAATAAATTTCAATGTCGAAAATTTACATTGTAAAATTGGCTCACTATAATAGTGCACGATTTTTAATTTGACAATGGCCCAAAGCACAGCTAGTTAAATTCACATCACGAGCAAGAAAGGCGTTAAATATCACATAAAATATTACATGCACATGTAAGCTTGACCTGTAATAAAATATTAAAGCAAAATGAATAGCATGCAAACATCTGTGTTAAAAATTAATCACGCGGATACTTAATTTATAAGTTCATAACTTTGAACCAACCTCTTCATTCATTTCCCGCTCAATTTCACTATAATTAGGAGGGACGTCTTCTGCATCTTCAGTAAATGCTGGGTTATCTTTCACTAAATTTTCAACACTTCCTCTACACGGGAAAGCGATCGCAGAAACACTGCTACCGGTTGATATAGTCCGTGCTAAACTGTAGCAATCACTACTAAAATTACTAAAATTACTATTTGGACGGCTGTTCATATCTAATGCAGAATCCTCTTCATCAGACGTATCATTAGATGCTGCCTCCTTGGTTAAATCGGCTGAACTTGTCATTGAGCCAAGGAGACCCACTGACGCCAGTCTTGTTAAAACTGGAAGTAAGCTGCTGCGTCGTCGTTTACCTTGAAATAGAAAAAATACATTAAGTGAACAATTGATCTTTTTTAAAAATAGCTGTGGTATATGTTATCTGCTTTTGAAATTATTTAGTTTCTACAAATGAATTTTTCGTATCGTCTTTTATCAAAACTAAAAATTAAACGCCTTTTCAAAATATCTATAACAAGAATGTGTCCATAGTACACGGATGCCCCACTCGCACTATCATTTTCTATGTTCAATGGACCGTGAAATTGGGGTCAAAACTCTAATTTGGCATTAAAATTAGAAAGATCATATCATAGGGAACATATGTACTAAGTTTCAAGTTGATTGGACTTCAACTTCATCAAAAACTACCTTGACCAAATACTTTAACCTGAAGCGGGACAGACGGACGAACGGACAAACGAACGGACGCACAGACCAAAAACATAATGCCCCTCTTCCTTCGTAGGTGGGGCATACAAATGACAGATAGAAATGTACTATACACAACAAAATAAAAATAGTTTTTCTGAAGATCAAAAACATACCTTCAGGAGCACATGTCTGAATTTCTTTTTCAGAAGCACCTCTTCGTCTACATAAACTCTGTAATTGACGCATTTCCATCTAAAAAAAAAAAAAATCATAACTTCAGAAAACTTGAAATTTCATTTAAAATATAGATATCTTGATATAAGTGAAATAAAAGGAACGATAATACTAAAGTATTATATCGTAGCCTCATGTAAACATTTAAAATATTTGTTTTCAGATTGCCTTAATTCAAAATTGTCATATTTATAAAAGGAATCTTACATGTTTTATTTAGAACAAAAGGTCAATTGACCCGTAATTCTACTCGTTCTATATTAAAAGACAAATATTATAATTTCACATGTTTAAATGATATTAACAAATATATATTTTATATCTATAAAACATGAAAAGTTTGGTTACTTATATATGATGTACATTTATGACAAACGTCTACTTTTATGTTAAACTATTATATTCTACACCAGAAAAATTCATTACTTTTTATTACTTTAGCCTTTGGCAAACATAACACATATTAATAAGACATAGAATAATAAGTAAATGTCTTAGATATATCATGTTAAACATTGTAGTATATATAAGATATTGTCAAGTTATTTTCGTATGAATTATACAAACATTGGCATACCAAATACACTAATTATCGGCTGACCTTGGACTAACCATATAAGAATAAATGAATATAAAATGAATACATTTTTTATGTAACCATCATTTTTTCTTTTAAGATAAAGACTATTGTATTCTTGAAACGTTTCTAATGCATATTTAAAAAAATACCTATATGGTCCAAATACTCATATGGTCTGGCCCGTTAATAACCAAACGAGTATATACTCATATAGTCCGACCATACGCGTACGGAAGGACCATACGCGTACGGTTGGACCATATGAGTATACGCATATGGTTATGACCATCGCGTATGGTCCAAATACTCATATGGTCCGGAACAACTATAAATAAGGATTTTGTAACGAACATAAAATGATTTATTTAATTTAAATGAAGTAATATGAAAGTAGAACACTGTCCCAGGTTAGGGGAGGAGGGTTGGCGCGCATCCAAACTAGTTTAACCCCGCCACATTCTGTATGTGCCTGTCCCAAGTCAGGAGACTGTAATTCAGTGATTGTCGTGTGTTGCTGTATATCATATTTGTTTTTCGTTCATTATTTTGAACATAACTCAGGCCGTTAGTTTTCTCATTTGAATTGTTTTAAATTTGTCATTTCGGGGCCTTTTATAGCTGACTATGCGGTACTGGTTTTACTCATTGTTGAAGGCCGTACGGTGACCTATAGTTGTTAATTTCTGTGTCATTTGGTCTCTTGCTAAGAGTTGTCTCATTAGAAATCATACCACATCTTCTTACTTTTATATACACAAATTTTGTCAATTATTTTTTATCGTCCTTAATATGCATGAAATGTTTGCCACTGGACTTTAAGCAAACAACAATCAATAAAATACTCTTAATCACTTAAACATTTAGTTGTTATATCTAGTTAAACCCTCTATTTTACTTGCGAATCATTTACTTAAATTTTGCAGAACTTATTTCAAATTCCTCATACATTTTTAATGTAAACATTCTGACTTAAATAATGTCCCTTTCCAATCTTCTCCCAATTAATTACAACAATTGTTAAATTTGAAAAAAGTTAATTTTAGAATTATAATAAAGGCTAATGACTGTTTAATAAAACTTGAAAGGATAACAACAAAAAAAAAAAAAAGAATTCATAGAAAACACTATTATGAAATATGCAAATGTTGATCATTTTAAACATTTTTTGATAAAAAACCAAATCCTTAACTCTTGATCTGCATTCAAGTGACGCAGATGGAATCATCAATTTACCTAATGAACTAAATTTAATTAAGCACACATGCGCAGTATCCTTTAAGGATGACATATATTTACAAACATGGACACCATATAGGTCAGATCAATTTGCACAAGGTATTCGTCAAAGCAATGAAAGTGATATTAACCTAAATGTCAAAGCTATTTAATTAAAACTTTTTCTATATGACTCATCATGTCAAATTCTTTTCATTTGTGTTTTTAATTAATTATGGTCTAGTCTAGAAATAGATATGATTACGTTGATAAACGTAGAATATACATGCATTGAAGAAATGAATAACTTTATTATGACCCTAAATACCGATTTTGTAACTAACATTAAATGACCTCATATGTTTAATAAACGTCCAGTTGCAAATATTTCATGCATATCTAGGACAATCCTATAACTTCAATATTTATGTAGTTCGGACAATAACAAAAATGAAAGAAAAAACTTACTCTATATAATTCTACTTTCATTTTCATATCACTTGCTCTTTTGACTGAGCCTCTATATTGCTGTTTTATGATTTTTAGCTGAACTTGATCTTTTTCTTGTATTACCATTACAAAACCTGGAATAAATCAATACATAATAAAATATCATATCACTAAAATACCTACGAATGCTACTTATGCAAGAGGGTCTGAGTGGGGGTTCTTCATTTATTCTTGAATCTTTTAGACAATAGTTTTCTCTACTCTATCTATTTTGTCCATTATTCTCTATTCTTTATATTTGTTTTGTCCTATTTTCTCTTTTTGTATCCTTTATTCTGCACGTTTTGCCCATTATTCTCTATTCTGTTTACCTTTGTTACTTAAGTGATTATCCCAACTTATGTAAATAAAAACTGCACATATGTAAGGTAAGTCGCCCTTTCAAAGAATATTTTACCGTATTTACATCATCAAGTAATTGTTTTAGATATTTTAATATAATACGCCAAAGAATGCATGCATCCACTTTATTCGAACTTTGGTGGATAGTTGTCTCATTGGCAATCATACCTCATCTCCTTATTTTTATATGGAACGATTATACACATTGATGCGAAACATTTCGGCCCAAAGAAATATGTGAGGTATAATTTTAAAAGCCCTTACAATGTATTTTGTTAATTGTCTTCACGAAAACTAATCTGAAATCATTTTTTTTTAAATGTAAAAAAAAATTAAAAATAAAAAAAAAAAAAAAAATCCACAATGTTTCAAAAACGCTTCATTATTTATACATTTAAGTGATTTAAGAAACATATACAATGTTTTTTCTTTTGTAAAATATATAAAAGTCAAATTTAGTAAATTGTTAAAAACAATTATATTATTTCAAATCTTATTTGATATGACAATTGAATAAATTATTAACACTCAGCATATTTGGCGTCGTATTTCTACACAGGTGAAGGAAAGTAATTACTGTCAAACAGGAGTTAAAAGTATAAAGACTGTTGGATGATTTCCAGTAGAGTGATTCATTTAAAAAGTAAAGCAGACATATTCAAACTATAAGGACAGTGACACCCAACATTGTACTTTTAATAAATATGAGACATTTTATTTGAGGGGGAAACATGGGTATTCATTTCTCAAATCCCACATTTTAGTATTTTTTTTCCCACTTCCTGCTTTTTTTTTGTTAATTTTCTCAGATCACACTTTTTTTATTCCCTATAACCACTTACATATATCCCATATCCCAATTTTTTTTAACCTTCTATATCGTGTCACCCCTATATTTTTTTTAATTCTTATTATCGTCTGATTTCGAAATTAATTTGCAGAGCAGAAAACAGTCCAAGGCACCAATGGATCTTCAACACAGCAAGAAAATCCCGCACGCGGAGGGCTTCAGCTGGCCTATAAACGTAATACTTAATCCTTCTTTAAGATAAAGAGATGTAGTATTATAGCTTGCTAACGAGACAATGTTCTACCAAATGACAAGGATGTAAGCAAATACAGGTCGATGTAAAGCTTTCAACAATGAGCAATACTTATGCCGTATAGTAAGGTATAAAATGCTATTGTTTTACATTTATTTATGATGATATTCTAATATTACAAGGTCTGCTACATGCAATGCATTTTTTCATACCATATTCTTTTCATAGAAAAAAAAATCATAGAGAGGTTTTGAAAACCTTACTTTTGAATTATTTAGAAGTATATCTTTAAACTTTCAATTTGTAGAAATTGTGATAAAAAAAAAAAAAAAGAAATAACATAAAGGCTAGACAGACAAAAGATGTGCATGTTGCTTACGGTACGTACTAGTATACCAATTAATGGTAAATTATCCATTTGAATGCGAACAGCATGTAAATAATGTAAACATGACAAGTGTCGCAAATGTCACTTTTAGTGTATTCTATAAGAAAAGTGTTTAAAGAATTACTTTTGTCTAGTAAACGAGGTGATTAATGCACATATTTAGTAAAACTATCGGATGACATGTAGCCACTGGCCATTGGATAAAATGTATAAAAAAAATCAAATGTACTTGTTGACAAAGGTCATTAACATCATTTCAAAATAATACTGTTTCTCTTTTATCTCATAAAATGTCTATCAAAAACATTGAATTGTATGGTACTTTTCAATTAAACACCTCTAAGATGTGGTTTTCGTTATAAGTGTATAAAAGTGGAAATAATATATGAAGTGCAAAATGGCTTAAAATGCATTCTGCTTTAAATTTAAATTTACACTTGGATAAAACCCTTTCACTTTTAACAAATCATAAGATATCACCAGAACGGAAAATAAAATCCTTAAAATTGAATGGATTCAAATTCATCATCGGAACACAATATAATAGACTGTAATATTCCGTCTCTATAACATGCAAACAAAAATAATTTGAATTTCTATGATATCCTTTATGAAGGTATTAATACAGTGAAATACTTTCTTATTATTACTTTTCTAATCCAAAGTTACATATAGTTTAGTTCAATCTCCTTATCACCATACAATGACTGTGCAATTTCTTGCTCTTTATCACCATACAATGACTGTGCAATTTCTTGCTTCTTATCACCATACAATGACTGTAGAATTTTGCAATTTCTAGAGACCATTTGTTTCTTACTTACTGTTTACAATTCTGACCAGTCTCCATGGAAGAATGATTGTCATTATTCTGGCTGCTTCCGTTTCGGGATGCGCCCATAATCCTTCCCAGAATGCAACATCAAGAATCCAAGAAACTAATACCACAAACGCATCGAAAACCTAAAATGTAAACATGAAGATTCGTTATGATAATTACCTCGTTTGATTTTGTATACTTTAATTTTGACAAATGAGTTGCCGTCATTTCTGACGAATACAAACTTATTATTTAGGCCAACGGTTTAATGCGATAATAGTTGAATATCGTAAATTCAGCATTATCATTAGAAATCGAAAGTTATAACATGAGCAATTAAATGTAAGCAGCAAAACATTATTAAAAAAATTACCGAATTCCAAAGTTTGAAAAAGGGGAAGTGCAAAAAACAAAATAAAACGTTAGATTCCATCAACCAAAGGAACGTACGGAAAACAACTGCCATATTCCTGATCATCTATTTTTAGCATTTTGAAAAGAAAATGATGGTTAAAACTGGTGGTTTTATAGCTAGGTAAACCTCTCGCTTGTATGACAGTTGTTATTATTTCCATGATAGTTAAAGCCAACCTGCATTTATGATTGAATGGCATCCACATTTTCAGATAAAACTATGTAATTACCTCTATTTTATGGTTCAGAAACTTCTTTCCCATGGCTAAAACCTTTAAAAATGTCTGTAAATATTCAAGATAAAAACATGTAAAGCATTGGTAATTTACAACGAATCGTTTAAATGTTTGTATACTACAAGTAATGCAATCCGTTTATGTTATAGATAGCAAAAAAAGAATAATCAGAGGAAGATTCGCAATTAAATATTTTGGAAGGTTACGGATGTAAAAAAAAAAAAAGGAAAACGATTTGAATATTGAATGTTTGTGAAGGTATTAAAAGCAAGGCCACTGAGGTCTCAATAGCAGGGAGTTCTGAATCCAAAACTATCTTTACTGTACTATTACAAGCTTTTATCGTACTCTTTTCCTTGAAATATCTCTTTTCATGAGACATAGAAAGAAAGACCTTTTGTTCACAAAGAGTAAGTTACTTGTGAAATGTAATACGAAATATAATTACCTCTAATAAAAGTATGGTTAAAATAACAAAACTTCCTAAATGAAAGGCATGTGTCAGTTCGTGCAGAATGTGATGAGTATAAATTTTATGTGAGTCTTTAAAAGTGTGTTTATGATTTCCACCAGAGCCTCGTTTGTGTAGATGATGATGATGGTTGTCATGGTGATGACCTTTATGAAGCCGTTTTTCTACTTCCGCTGCAAATTTATTTTGAATACGGGTAATTTCAGGTCCTTGAACTTCCTGAAAACAGTCTCTTAGAATGACAAGTATTGACTCAAACTCAGCCTCATCGTATCCAGATCTATTGAATCTTCCCGGAAATAAATCGAATATAATTTTCTTTGCTTCACTCTCCATTAACTGCTTTTCATGAAGTTCATCTGTAAATGCAACGATAACACTTATATGAAAAATTCTTTGACAATAGATATAAAATCAAATCATATGAAATTGAAAAATGTCACCCTGTAATTATATATATTTGTGGGAAAAATGCATGCAAGAAATATTTCTATTGTATTTAAAGATAAAACCCGCACTGCAATTTGTTCTAAAGGTATAAAGTAATTATCTTTTCAACTCAGTAAACAAAATATATTGCTGCCCTATTTAGTTTTAGAATGATTTTATTTGATAAAGGCTTCAAATAGGATCAAGCAAAAGTTTTACCAACTTATGAAGTCTTCCCCTATATAGACAATGATACCAATATAGCATTATATTAGACAGGCGCATATAAAATTAGTGAATCCTTAGACTTATACATCCTTGGCTTTCAAATGGTTGGGTTGGGCGCTCCTTATGTGGGTAAATCCAGAAAAGTGCTTCGGTCGTCAAAAGAAATTAGTGAAGTGTTTTTTTCATTACCTTGAGCATAAATAAACGTTTAATAAAATATAAGAATAACTGCGGTTTTGTGATTTTAGAAATAAGATGAAGACAGGTAAGATGTGAAACTAGGACGCTAAAGATAGTTATGAAATAAGTCAGAGACCTTTCAGTATACAAGTATATAAAACTGGCATAAAAAGAACAATTGTCTTGAAATCTTTAAGTCGTTTTGTTGCTATCTCAGTGGCGTATACGCACATCTCCTTTTATAAAGGTGTGGATGGGAGTTTACAGAATAGAAAAGAATGGACAAAAATATAAACAAAAGAGAAAAATGGACCAAAAAAATAAAGAAAAGAGAAAATATAAAGAAATGAGAATTATGGGCAAAAAGTATAAAGAATAGAGAAAAATGGCCTATAAAATTAAAGAATACAGAAATGAAGTATCCCTATCCAGACCCTCTTTTATTCATAATGCATACTTTTGGTTTTATTACAATAAAAACGTCATATGAAAATCAAAACACATTTTAACATTTCTACGAAAGAAGACTTCTATATGATAGTGTTACGTCAAACTTTGTAATGTGTCTCGCTTCAATACACATATAGATGTTCTTATTAATGTATATCAGATCATGGGTATGACTTTTTCGCCTTTTTGATATAAAAAACGACATTAATTGATCGATCCTTGTATCAACTGTCAAGAAGAAAATAAGTCATTCATGTAAAGAAGACGAAAAAATGGTAGATGATTGACAGTTTAATTGTGATGTATTTCACTTGTAATTTTACAGACATTACCTTTCATTATCAGAATATCCGATATGATTTGACCAATTACACATCCTGCGTCTAGAACAGCTAATGTACTTAATAAAATCAATGCTACATGTGTGTGGAGTAACGTTGACAGTCTCTTTTTTAACCTTAAATAAAAGCAAATGAAAATTAAAACAAATAGAAAAAGTACAGTCAAACATCCTAAACAGATCACCGTTTTTAAGCCAAAACCTGTCTTCGCAGAAAAAAGTAAAATAATAAATATACCGAACTCCAAGAAAGATTCAAAACGCCAAAATCAAAGCTCAACACACCAAACAAATGTATTCCTGACTTGGTACAGCCATTTTCTTATGTAGTTGTACCTATCTATTTTCAATCTCAAATCAAAAGTCACTTTTCTTGTAAGACTTGTAAGGTCAGTTTTCTCTGGTCCCAAGATTGACTTTTATATACAGGTTTGACTGTAAATCAATACTTAAAACGTATAATTAAAAAAGGTAAACGTAGCTTTAATCGCATAGCAAAGCCATGCAATCACCTCTTTATGACTGATTTGAAATCGAACTAATATTTTGTAAAGGATATTGTGTTCTGCTCCAAATTGGTTTTATGTGGATTCACATTTAAAATAGAGATAAAGATACAAATATAGAACTAAATAGGGAATAACAGGGCTCAAATATGACAACCCTGAAGAATCAATTTGTAAATTTGTGGAACAATGACAATGGTTTTGGTTGGGTTTGACTGGGGTTTTTAGTGTGTATGCTATTTTATTTATAGTTGCTTGACTGTTCTTATTTATTTCTTTTGGTCAATTACGATTTGGATGCCTTATATATTATTATAACATTTTTTTGCGGTTCAGCAGCACAGATTAGCTATAATAATTTAGAAATATCAATGTTTGTCTTTATATCCGTTACTAATGTATTGATAATACTTCTATTTAGACATAGGTTTTTGTTGAATGTCTAATTCGTATAATTCACACAAGGTGTATTCAATATAGAAATGTATATACACGAGTTAGCAAACTAGAAAAAACTGTATTCGGTAGATTGCAATTCTTCAAAACAATTATTAATTGGTTGAAACAAACATGTCGTGTCGATATAAGATTTTATGATTGAAACGATACGACTGTGTGTAATTTGACAAATTTTACTTATTCGGAGAGTCTGATTTAAACCCCGGTTTTGATTGGGTTCGTGATCAATATTTAACTTTCTGTGTAATGTTTATTTATTTGTTGTTCGTTTTCGTTTCTTTTTTTGGCCCTGTTGTTGTCTGTTTTTTATTGGACTTATATTTTTTTATTGCACCTGTGTTATCTTCTCTGTCTTTTTACACGAATCACAGATGCGAAGTCTGTTAGACATACGCGTTTGCCCTTTTATTTCTTTAAACTTATTTTCTTATATTTGTATGAAATGAAATTCATATAACACATTTTCAGACGATCAAAATTTTTTAACAAGATTTGGCATTTAATTTAGCCAATTGCAAAAACAAAAATTATATAAGATTTAGACAAACCGTAAATAAAAATAAACAAAACTACAGGAAAAGTTTTTAAAAAGTGTATGTACAAATCATACTTTCTTTTCGCCGAAAATTATATAGAAGTTAAGATTCTATGCATACTTATTGTCAACTGAAACGTTTATCATGTGCATTTTATTGTCTTTATTTGAATAATGAGTAATGACCAGCTCGTATACAGATAGGTATGTTTAAATGTGACAAGCCAAATCCAATAAAATGCCCAGCTGTATGACATGACTTGTCCTCGTGAGGTATTTAATAGGACATAGGACCGTATTTGTAAAAAGTAACATATCCAGATGACTGCATGGATCTTCCGGCAGGACAATGATATATGTTGCCGTACAATTATTGCTAGCCGCCTTAAAATGTATGTTACTAGGAGATCATTACCCACCTGCAGCTGAAAAGTATACAATTGCAATCACGTAGACAAAAAAAAAACCTCTCGTATATCAATTTTATATTGTTTTAAATCATACAAGGAAAAACACCCACAAGTATTTTGATAAGGATGTAATGGCAATAAAATGACTTTAAAACACTTGTACTTTAACCTCTGTTGTAATTTGCAGTTACAATATATATAGAGTATCAACAAGATGTTACTTAATTTAATTAGTTTAATCCTGATCATAGAACAGACAAAAAATTGTACTTCCGTGTGAATAAGCATGATTACACATTAAGAATGTCTAAAACATATTCAATTTCAAATATTTCAAATTAAAATTCTTTATTAACAGTTTTTTTTTAAACAGGAAATATTGTGAGATACACTTTCTAAAATGAATCATATCTTGAGTATGTTATTGCAGACAAGTTACTTGTAAAATACAATTATATTCACATCGTTAGGTAAAATATATGTTCGGTTTAGTAATTATGTATTTTGGAGAATAAAGCATACGTGTTGGATGAACACGAAACCGCTATCTCATGAAATTTATAAAATAACCAATACACCAATGACCTAACATTTTTATTGCTGATGTTCAATTTGTGAAGTTTCTGGAATGTCTTAAAAGGTAAACGTAGCTTATATCGTATAGCAAAATCATGCAATCACCTTTTTATGACTGATTCGAAATCGAACCAATATTTTGTAAAGGATATTGTGTTCTGCTTCAAATTGGTTTTATGTTAGATTGTTTACTTTATCAGGCATTCCAAATTATTTACTAAGAAGAATTCAAATTGATTTGTTGCGTTTGTTAATAGGTAGTTTTGTAAATAAGACTTTAATCTTAAATAACGTTATGCAGTTTTAAAAGTCAAAGGTTTTCATTTGTATGACATTTGCTACCAATATGCATACAGGGACATATTCAATTAACTTTTTATAATGACTCACATATATAAAATAAGAATATGTGGTTTGATTGCCAATAAGAAAACTATTCATCAGAGTCCAAATACAGTGGATTTAGTAAGTTTTAAAAGGCCCCGCGATAAGTTTTTTACATGTTAATTTGAAAAAGAAAAAATATTGTCTTGTCTTTGTTGTTGTTAGGTCGTTCTGTAACTAATTCCCACTTCTCCTATTTTCTCAAACTTTTTAAAACATGTTACAGAAACATTATATATGTCAAAATATTTACATAAATGCAATCCCAGAATTCTGTCTTGATATAGATTAATATATACTTAGTGATACCAGTTTAGCGAAGGAAGGTTGACGTTGATTTATGGATTAGTTTCATTGCGCTACAAGGTCTGTTTATTAATGCTTCTCTGTGTCTAATACTGACGGCTGCATTAATATAACTATATATTAAGAAAATAAGTCGTCCATCTTATATAATACAGAAATACACAACTTATTAAAATTCTTATCATGTCAAGGACCGCATACATGGTAATTTTTCATTCATATTGTATGAATTATGATATCAAAAAGTCATTGATAATATTTCCTGGTGGTATTTTTGTAACAGTATTGCCAGAATAACGTTGATCAGCTGATTTAGTTCAAAACAATAGTTTGTCATTCGTATAGCTTGAAATGTAAAAGTGGTAAATTATATATAATATCCTTCAGTTTTCATATATTATTCGTAAATGTTTTCTTGGAACAATTTGTGTTTATTATCTAAAATGCAAGTAAATTCAATCGTATGAAATGTTTTCGTGTTTTTTTTTTTTCATTTTTTTCCAGAAGCAATTTGTTCAGATTTACGATTTTTAATTATCAGATAGATGCGTGTAACAGGCGAATATTATTATTATTATTTTAGAATTTGTGATATTTAGCGTGCAATTTGTTTTAAAGATATTAATAGTATTGATAAGTAAGGTGAATCAGGTAATCCTAAACTCATTTGTGTAATAATCATTAGCATATTAGTTCAGCAAGGATGTCCTATCTGCCCTTTCATTTTTTCCAATTTACAAGGCTTATCGTAATATTAATCGACAAATGAATTTTAAACTTTCAAACATTTCTTCATGTATACATGATGCATTCAATCTTAAATATTAATTAATATCTTAATAAAATAGAATTGAATACATTATGTGATTTTTATATTATTCCGATAAGGAAATAAGAAAAGAATGGTGGAAGAAAAAAAAAGAAAGAAACATACCTGTGACGATTGTTTGGTTTTCGTCTACCTGGTAAACAATTATTATTATTTTCCGAAGTGCGTGGTATCATATTTCCAGACGTATTATTTTTTAATCAAGTAACTACGATTGATAGTATAATTTAATCCAATAGATCTTATCAATTAATTTTTATATTAAATCACTTAGTTAGCAAAACTAGTTTTTGTATAGTCCACATCACATAAATGAAAAGATAAAAAGATGGAGAGAGAATCTCATGTCATCCACTTTAAGGAAACTAAGCAAATGCAATTTGACAAAGTAGCTCCGAACAGGTAAACACAGGTAGAAACATATAGGTGAGCTGTTGTTTCACCTGGATCACTTAATGAGAGACACACACTGTAGACATTACCATATAAATGAACGAACCTAGCAATATATATACCCCCTGTTTTTGTAGGTTGTCATCTATGCCGCTCTTGACGAATAAAAAATCTGACATGTCATTATTTAGACAAGTTGTCATATTTTATTGCAATGGGGCTCGATATTTGTTAGTTCTCGCCATAATGATTCTCAATGATTGTTATTACAATACGTTATTGTATTGGCATCTGTCGATTTTGCCAATTTTATTGCTTAATGCATGTTTCTGACGTAACATATGCAATACCTAAATTACAAGGAAATAGATTGCTCTACTTGTCTAGATGAGCGCTTGCATATTTAAACTGAACCGACACTTAAGACAAAAAGAATCATGTTTTCATACATGACTTCAACTGTGAAGAAATTATACTTTAATTTTAAGGCTAGACATTTATATAACTACAAAGAAAAAGGTGTTTGAGTTAAGGAAAAAAGAAGCTGATTCATCATGTTCATCTTGTTGTATATTAATTATTTCAGCATTATATTCTATTTTGTTTTCATAACATCAAATTTTATTTAAGGAGTTAAATTATACAGGTAAAAAAAGTATTAACAAAAATACCAAGGTAAGTTCAAAAAGGGGGAAAGCAATTAAACCTGACAAAACCAAACGCTAGATTATATCAACCAACGAAACGAATGGAAAACAAAGAATATATTCGTGACTTGGTATAGGCATTTTTAGAAGAAAATGGTGGGTCAACATGGCTGTGTTCTTGCAGGAAATAGTACTATTATGATTGACAGGTGAACGAAATTTTCAAACATCATTTAAAATATGAAAAAAGCACTAAACGGATATCTAGAAACAAAGTAAACAAACTTTTGATGTGCTCTTAAAAATATGAAGGCTATTTTTATTTAGTTTTATTTGTATTCTTATATACAATTTTTTAAATCAAATTTTGCCAGGAGAATATTAATAAAATGTTATATTTCTTCGGACATTAATTTTTTTAGCAACCATGAAATAATAGAAAATCATTACTCCTGGGATAAAAAATACACTTGATATGCATAATTATTGGCTTGTCGAGCTTTCTTTTCGTTTTAAGTGCTCCTAAAAATATGCAGGCTATAGTTGTATTTGTATTTTTTATATATAAAATTGAGAATGGAAATGGGTAATATATTTTTAATCAAATTTTCCAGGAGAATAATTATAAAATGTTATATTTCTTCGGACGTTAAGTTTTAAAATATATTTGAGCAACCATGAAATAATAGAAAATCACTACAACTGGGATAAAAAATACATTTGATATTTATAATTATTGGCTTGCCGAGCTTTCTTTCCGTTTTCGTTGAAGCTGCCAAATGCAAACAATGATATATGAAAAATATTATATATTCGACAAATGTAAAACTATTGTTCATATCTTGTATTACTGAATAAGCATTGATTAGACTGATTATTTCAAACGCATTATTGATTTAAAGATTTATCAACACTAACTAGACCTACCCCCTTAATGAACAGTTTAGTTTGTATTTAAAAAGATATGCATAATAACCTATCGTTTTTTAATGACCATAATGCCAGTACGCGTCAATTCGTATTTCTTAACAATTGTATTGACTTTGCTTAACAATTGATTTTAAAAGGAGAAAAATTGATTGCATTTTTGTATCCATTTTTTTTTAAACGATAACGTGATGAATATATATACCATATGAAAAATACTGATAATGCTATACAGATGATATGGACTTTGGCTAGAGCTTAAATGTTTATTATCGTACAATATCATTGTTACCACTTTTATTCTGTCGGTGACTAAAAAAGTGTGATTTGATATGACTTTTGAATAGTCAGCTCCTAAACTAAGGTGTAACCCTTCTTTCAACAACGCTTTCATTTTTATCAGGCAAACAAGTTAGAAAAGACATTCAAAATGATGTAAATAAATATAAAGTTATGAAATAAATGAATATAAGTTTGAAGAATTAATGAAGAAAAAAAAACCATAGCGGATAAGCGCTAATAACAGAGTTATCGTTGTATATTTGGATCGAGTCTACATGTATACAGACAGGTACGTCATAGTACCTTCTATAAATAAAAACTATTCTATTTTTAAAGAGTTATAAATTAGAAATATACTACCTTTTAATTTGACTATGTGTCAATAGGCCAGAGACATGATTATACTTTTACATTAATTGTCCTTTACAGAGGTCGAAAGGAATACATTAATCGATGAGACGTCCACTTTTTAGAATCGAGAAATATGTTAAACGTTGTTTTGTAAAAATGATATCTAATATGTCATCTATTGATATCTTTGGCGCTGAAAAAATCATCAAACATACCGGTTTATAATTTGGAACGCCTAACTCGATCAGCCAGAGTTATCCTCTTTTTTTTTTGTATCGCGCCCGTAAGTTCGACATTTCCATTCCGATCATTGACGTATCTTAACATTATAGTTTTAGTTGCAATTCGAGGACTAATCAATCAAAAAGTTTTGAAAGTTATATATATTTTAAAGAACCGTAAAATACTTGTTAATGTTGGTTTTAGAGTATTGTATGTAAGAAAATAGTTATCGTTTTTGTTATTTGAAAGAAATGTATTTTGTATCATACGATATACCTTTGATACAAACTCCATCTACTCTTTATCTCACATTGTGTCTTATGTAGACATTTTTGAACCTGATTCAATCGAAGCCAACTATCAGTAGGTCTTTCATTATATACCTTCTTTTTCTAAAAATATACTAACAGCGAAATTTGAAATAATAAATATAAGATTAGAATAACACTATGGCCAACGAAAGAATGCCGAAAACAGTAACAATTATTAATAAAACAACACGCACACAAAACAAAAAGTATTAATAAAGAACCTAATTTTAACCAATTTATACCAGCTTCTGTTCATTCTCCCGAAGACATGTTATTAGACGGCGACCTCAATAATAACGATTGACGTCAGTTTTAATCAACTTGTACAAGTGGGAGATTTAGTTTGCTATAAAACAAGGTTTAACCCACCATTTTTCGAAAAAAAAGTAATGGCAAATGTTTTACGTCGTTCTCTTATTTGATAAAGTCTAACGTTTGATTTTGTCAGTTTATATGGACTTCCCCTCTTTGAACTTGCCTTGGAGTTCGACATCTTTGTTATATGTTTTTATTATTAGTTCAAGCATCGGTAATTTTTTTATATTGTAACACTTTTGCTTGAGACTATGTTCGTATGAAATATAAGAGATCTTTATAGTTTTTAATCTAGATCTGACTGATGATACAGTAAGCATTAGGTAGTTTTATCTTATGATTTTCTGTATGATGTATAAAGGATGTTGATTTAAAAAGAGGAACATCTGACAAAAATCCGTTTTTTATTCATTATTTCATTCTGAATCTCGTCAAATAATTACAGTTCGAATGTAACTTTCTGTTAGTAAGACCTGTAGTGGTTAATAATTGGTAGGAAAATGCTCACATTAGTATGCTTTAACACAGTATGCCTATACCAAGTTAAGAATATGGCAGTTGTTTTTCACTTGTTTCGTTGATTGATAGCGTTTGATTTTCTCAGTTTAAAAAAAAAAAAAAAACCATTCTTCAAACCTAAAACTGCCCCCCCTCCCAAAAAAAAAAAACCAACCCAAAACAAATATTGTTGGTTTCTCTAAAACTCTTCTATTATGTTGGCTTTTAAATTATTCTGTTAAATTAAATATAACTTAGTACATTTTGATATAAAGCTTGTGTCAGAGTGTATGCTGTCAATTGCATCCATCAATTATTTTGATTTAATAACTGTCAAATTATTTACCAAGTACATGAAATTAAATTGTTTAAATTTTTTTTTTTTTTATTTTATGATTGATTAACAAATAAAGTTGTTACGGTTCATAAAAAACAGTTTGTTAAAGGAATTAGAGAAACATCGGTGTCAAAAGAGCATTTTTTGTATGTTTTGATAAATGATGACACATGTTACTGTATTTTAAAATTATTAAATTGCGATACATTTTAATTTGCATTTCTTTGATAAAAACTGACGATTTAGTCATCAAATTGATTTTTACAACCATATTTGTCAGAGCAATGTCTAGTGTTCATAAGGCAAACGTATGCTTATAATTTCTTGTATAAATAGATTGATATAAACTATATATGAATGTCACAAGCATGTAAAAAGTGTATGAACAAATTGCATTTTTGTTTATTACCAACTATTTAAATATTTAATTATACAATCATAAAGGTTGCAACTCCCTCAGAAAAGTTGACTTCAGACGGTTATGACTGTTCTGGTCTCTTTTCTATCCAACGTTGAATATGTTATTCAATACCCAGTATTCCTGTAGTTACGTATACTGTTGTTTAACAGCTGTATAAACTATTCCATACACTGTGGAATTGTTTTATGAAATGAACTCCGACCGTTTTAATGAAAGATAAAAAAAAAAAAAAAAGAAATATGGATGTTTACTCATGTTACTCATTACCAAAAATTATAGTAAATTAAATATTCAATATAGCTTATAACTTCTAATAAGAGCTTTAGCAGCACCAAATATATAAAATGCTATTTCCCTTATAAACATAATATTTTCTTTGACGACAGTATTCAACCAAAAGCTGAAGCTACCCTAGCTAGCTTCGAGTAGCGGCGAGCACATTATGGGCCGTATTTATTTCCTTGTGCAAGTTAGTGGTCATCCTGCTAATTTCTGCGCTTTGCAGGTTCTTCCTTTTATGTTTTACCATTATTTTAAGTAAATTGGTCAAGACAGACGAATGGAGAGATATGTGCGCACGAAGAACTTGTTTAACCCAACATCAGGTTGTTTCTAATTACCGGAGTATAAAGCAAGCGTTTTTCTTTGTTGGTTGTCTTTGTTTTTATCTCTATTTTTTCGGAGGAGTCGAGTGTTTGTTATTTTATTTCTGTTCTTTCTTTTATTAACAAAACAATAAAATGAGTATAATCAAATGCTATGAATTCTAGCCTTTTGGTTAAGTCAATAAGTCGTAAGAGAGATGGTTACATGTATACAACTGAACATGTAGTTCTACATTTATATTTGAAGTGTATTTCACTTTCTCTTAACTCTGTTCTTTGACTTTTCTGAACCTTACAGTTTGTTACTTGTAATGCATAACAAAATAGTTTTTTTTTGTAAGTTTTCAAAACTTGACTCTTTGTTTTGCTAGATGTTTTCAGGCTTAAATATTTCCTGTATGTACAAGTTACCGTTTCTCGCTTCCTTTGGTTTAGTTTGGTTACCTTGATTTGTAAATAATGGTTTTCTAAGATTTAAACACCAGAACACTACTGTTGCCTCTAGTTTGCAACTGCAATGGTATTCACAGCGTTGATAATTGCTTAGACGAATTTGTTAAAAGATTTTCACAAATGCCTAAACAATAGCATGTATAAATAAAAAGCTGCGTTGTAGGCTCAATCTTTCATATACTTGCAACTACCCTTTAGACGCACCGGTCTCACTTCTTTTGTAGCCTTGAATCATTTTTTTGTATTTGCAACTGACCCTGTCGACGCATCTGAACTCGTGTCAATCATCGAATAATAAAAGTAAGATTTAAATATATTTCTAGCTTCAAATCTGTGTCCTTTAATCAAATCTGTGTCCTTTAATCAAATCTTTGTCCTTTAGTCAAATTCATGTCCTAACATATATTGCATCGTAGACATCATAGACATATGTTTTTTTTTTCTTTCCTACAATATGCGTCCTTTTCTAATGCGTGTTAAACAGTGTAATTCGCGGTTTAAATTTCTTGAACTTATTTTTTAAACATATATTTAATCTTTCACTTCCGTACGATAGTTTATTATATTGGATATAAAACCGATGTTAGAACAAAAGTGAGAAAATCCGTGTTTCCTGAAATTTTTTAACGTTAGAAAGTAATCAATGTAAGATGTAAAAAATTCCTTTTTTTATTAAAATTAAAGAAAATATTTTGATACCACTCGTAAATTGATAGCAGAATATTATATTAAGTGAAAAAGTAAGAATTCTAAAACTTAATTTTTTCTTTATATAGACATATAAGTCATAAAATGGAGTGTAGTCCTTCTTCAAAATTCCCTTTAAAAGCTGCTTGCAAATGTTTTGGTACTTTGAGAGATGCCTTCAGGGATACAAAAGCTTGATTGGTTGACTAGTTCAATTTCTATTTTGTCAATTTTACCTCTTTAATGCGTCCAGTGTTGCCATTGGTTCATCTTCAAATGTTTTATTTGATCATATTTGACTAACAGGGCTGTAGTAGGACTACAGCGTTTGATTTGTCAAGTTTAAGACTTGCTTGCTTATACAAATATAGGTTGATATTTGGGGCAAACTCCAAGGCACAGACGTCGTGCATAGCTAAGACATTATATATATTTTGTACATGACTTTTAGGTCATTGCATGGCCTACTATGATTAGTATAGTAACTGATACCATTTAGTAATATGTAAATAGCCCTAAGAAAGGTTGCAGAACTTAAAACAGATCTCAATAAAATCAGTTTTGTGAGCTTTCAGAACTGTTACTACACTTTTCTTTATATTTGACAAATAGGTAACGAAGCCTTGATGGCAAATGGTAAAATATTTTTCGCAATGAAACCAAAGGGCCCCGGCTGAGGTTAGAGAACCTTGATGTCACGTTAGAAGCCTACTTATAAAACAGATTTGAACAAACAAATAGACACACTTTAAATTCATGAAGTCAAGGAATACAGTTTTGATGACAGGACACAGATTTGAGACTGGACATGGTGACTAAGAATGGACATAGTGACTGAGTCTTTTTTGTGTTTTTTCATTTGCTATGCATGTCGAAGCCTTTTCTAGCCGACTACACGGGATGGGTTTTTCTCGTTGCTGAAGGCCGTATGGTTACCTATAATTGCTTACATCCACTTCATTTGAACTTGGGTGGATAGTTGTCTCATTGGCAATCATATTACATCTCCTTATTTTTATATAATTATGTACTGATTTTGTGTCATGGATGGATACCACATATTCTTTGTTTTTCTATTATAGATTTGACTACTATACATAAACTAAAAAAAATTAATTCACACTTTATAAATTTTAGGTATCAAGTCTAACGAAGAATCATGTGCTCAATTTTTTCAGATAATAATTTATATTTTTATTCAATAAATGTTAAAACATTTGACAAAAAAAAGGAAATAACAGGAATAACATAAACTATTGAACAGTACAGCATACTATACCAAACATGTATTTCCCTATCGTAGATTGGCACAAGTAAGCGATGAGCTATAATATACCATAAAAACAGATCATAAATTTCTTACATCATATCATGAGTAGCTTTGATATGCCCAAGTGCAAAATTTCAGTTAGAACAACAACGAAATACTATTAATTGTTTACAAAAACTTTTAAATTTGCGTAATATTAAGGATTTCCTACCCCAGGAATAGATTACCTTGGCTGTATATAGCAAAACCTTTCTGAATTTTGGGTCATTGATGCTCTTCAACTGCGCACTTTTTTTGATCTTTTAAATTTTTTTTTGTAGAGCGTATCAAACATCTGGCGTACAAAATTCTATGATGCATTTTAAATAATACCGAAAAGAGAAAAGACAAAATAGAAATTATTTGGGTGAACACAAGCATGAATCTTAACGGAAAACTAAAACTTTTTGCCAGAATAAAAAAAAAAAAAAAATCCCTTAAAAACAACGAAGAAAGATATAAAACAACGCAAACCACACAGTAAATCAAGCTTTCAACTTCTGAAATACTATACAGCTGTAGTTTTTCATAATTGTGTCACCTGAGTAGAGTAAACAATCAATAAGTTGTTTAAAACGGTCATTTATTGTGTTAAATCTCTAAATAGTTAATTACATTTCATGTAAAAACAATTTCGTATATTTTGTGGTAATGATATAGTGCATCTTTATTATATAGTTATTTATATAGTTGCGCATCATTAAAAAAGTAGGAATTACCCAAATTATAATGACCTCTAATAAGGTCAAATAATACTTTTATTAGTAATGATTTTTTTATTGCTTTTGTATTTTATATGTCAGGCTGATCAGTTGTCATTTACCCAATATAAAATAGTAGACTCAAATGATAAATCACACATTCTTATTATAGATATTGACATTTTATTTTTTACACTATAAAATAAATAAAGTAATCAACCATATTTATTTATTAAAATTTCATAAACTTAAAATCTCTCTTGCTTGCATACATTTGATTCGTGTACTGAAATGATATAATGATTTTCAGAATTTAAGGGGTATTACAATGAATAGCATAGAACTTAATGTAAAATAATTTCAAACTGGTTGATTGATGAATTTTTATACCTTTGGATGTTACAAATAATATTTAAATCTAAATAAAGTATATCAATTCATTACGTTTTTATTGCTGTTCCTGATCTTAAGATTCACAGTAAGGCTTTCAGCGTGCATAATTCACAACTCTCTGCAAGTACAAAACGGTTTATAGATATACATTATTATGTGCATTGTAAAAAAGAACAGACACAGGGTAACATCAACGAATAACTGACTACCTACTAAATACTTTCATAACTTAAATAACAATTTAATTTTACTGTTCAAACAGAAAAAATAAAATATTTAGACAAACGCGAGGGAAATCACAATAGTGTTTTGGATAAAAGAGGGACGAAAGATACCAGAGGGACAGACAAACTCATAGATCGAAAACAAACTGACAACGCCATGGCCAAAAATAAAAAGACAAACAGACAAATAATGTACAGATGACACAACACGAACCCTTTAAAAACTGGGGGAGATCTCAGGTGCTCCAGAAGGGTGAGCAGATCCTGCTCCACATGTGGCACCCGTCGCGTTGCTTATGTTATTACAAATCTGGTCAATAGTCTAATTCGGTAAGTTACATTCAAGAAAAGGGAGGGTATTGTAGTTACGACATAAGGAACATATCCGATATCATCTGTGAAACGGTTATTCCATAATGGTCAACGATAAATTGACGGGAAATATAATATGAATAATGTCTCTTCCAAAAAACGATAGTTTAACTCAATTGACACCAAAACCTTATGATTGTTTGGAGCATATAACTGAGAGGAAATATGGTACGAACACTCAGCCTGTATGCGCCAATACACGTTTGCTTTCATTTCACCAAAACGCTATGATTGTAAAAAACAATATTTCCGAAATAAAAAAAAGTTACAAAGACATTGCAATAAAATTAAAATTTAAAAGATTTTTACGAAACAACTATAACTATATTGAAAACGCAAAGTAAGGTTTGCATCGATCAAAGAGCATAACATTCAAGTTCTTAATTTAGAGAATATTTGATCGGGAAATGCCTGAACCAATTCAGGAATATGACAGTTGCATTCCACACGTTTTTTTTTTTTTTTTTTTTTTGTTTCTTTTTTGTGTTGAAAACGTTTAATTTTGTCAGTTTTTATGGACTTCCCCTTTTTGAATTTACCATTGAGTTAGGTATTTTTGTTTTAAATTTTCATTAAACATAAAATTTAGAATGGAAATGGGGAATGTGTCAAAGAGACAACAACCCGACCAAAGAGTAGAAAACAGCCGAAGGCCACCAATGGGTCTTCAACACAACGTTTTAACAAGTAAGTAATAATTACAATGTTAGAGTCTAAGATTATATATACCTTCCGGGGCCTAGATAGTTCGTCTACAGTGATTACTAACGTGTCAAATAAGAGGCTGCCTGTTTTAACCCGGTCGATCTTTCTTGATCCCCAGTATTCCTTCCTAAGGTCGGTGGTCCTCTACGGATGATCTGGCATCCTACTCTAGTACTGAAATAACAAAGGACATTAAATGTGGCTTTAAACACAAACAAACAATATGCATATGTGTATCTTCACAATCTCGTTGTTTTTGTACTGTAAGAAGAGGGTGTTGGGGATATGTTTAATGTTATATCTGGTTATCTGCTGCTTAATATTGGCATTTATTATTTCAAGAGATATATCAGCAACCTCTTTTGACGTGGCTAAGTTGTCATACAAGACTAAACCATACAGAAAATCATACAGTATAATGCAGAACAAAGTCAGCAAATTTATCACCAGTGACTCCTTTATCAAAACAATTCGAAGCCTGAAGTAAATTGTGTGTTCTACAGGGATCACCAGTCCTTCATCTTTCATCTGATACTTTAAATACTAAAATATATGATACATAGATTTAGATTTACACCTATGGGTATCTTTTTTGACCGGCCCCGATTAGGTGGGGTTACATCTTACAAAGTATATCCAAATTATTTTTGCAAAGAAATTCCACTCAAGCCGGTGCTAGGGGCCGTCTTAAACTTGCAGTGAAGTGAGAGTTTTTTTGCTCCGTTTTGAAGACCAGCAATAAAAGCGCTATTCTTTTGCTTTTTGTTTTTTTATTAATCAGTTATTACGGTATTGAAAAGCGACTATTATTACATATACGAGAGCATCAACCAAATGCCTAGGGCTACAAACACCTCAGTGTTTCAAACAGTGAATATACAGGAAATGACTGCATCAAATATATTTTATTTCAACATAGTAAAGCTGACTACTAAGCTGGTAATACTTTTGGAGACAAAACATTCATCAAAGGTGGTTAAAGGAGACATGACACGATTTTCAATCTGTGTTTCAAAATGTTTATTTATAATTAACTTTCCCCCAAAATACATCGATAGCAATATAAGTGTCAAATATTTAGTAAAATATGTATTTTAATGAGCTTTTAATGCAACGATTTATCGACCTGTCAAATATGCATATTTCCATCCCGGAAGTCACTCAGAACGAGGCTACTACGTCAGTGGTTCCTTTCATTCATATTGACATATGGGTACAACGCAAATTTAGTTTCGATTATTATCCAATTTTACGCATGACAATCATAAACAATGATTATATGTGATGCCTATGGATTCAACAATATAATTAAAAAGAATATTGACATAATATTTTCTGTTTTTCGAATGACACGCGGACTTAGAAGGTGTAAAGATGGGACTTTTTAACAAGCCCAAACTACACTTCTTTCCGCCCACTTACATAAGGAATCCAGATTTGGGGTCTCGGGTGCCATGCCATGAGTTCATCATAGGTCACATGTGTACGTTACAGGTGATTGAGTATCGCAATTTCAGGTCTCGTTTGAAGTTGCAAGCTTCAGGTGTCACGCCACATGGGGGATTGATAGTTATTACGCAATATCACTTCATAAGCTCTTTGTGAACATCCTGGATGTTGGTTTTGCCGAGGGCACAGGTGAGATTGGAATATATTATTGTTACAGTTTTAAAGGTACATCTACCTGATGTTTAATGAATACCTGTAGTACGACCATACAATACCCTATGCACCACCAATATTAAATACCCTAACCAGTGTTGATAACTAATTAAAGACACCTGTATATAGATCTTATTTTTATTGCTTTTAAGAATATGCAGATATAAAAAGGTTCATAACAGATGCCCTTTTTTAATTGACTTCTTGAGATGGAAAAGTAATATTCCTGTATGCTTGCAAGTCTATAACTTCATAAGAAATTATTAGGCAAAAGCATAAAAAGCAAACAAGGAATTGATACGAGAATGTGAATCATATAAGTTTTGTACATTCTTATATTGAACATCGAACATAGTTATTGACAACTATCTAGTTGGTAAAGATTCAGATGATGAAAAACATGTCTTTTTAAAATGGAAACTTAATAATAAATGAAGAAAGTGACGTTTGAACCAATTATTTGAGAAAACCCTATATCGTATATTCGGCTATAAAAGTTCTCAACATGAAAATGTGAAACAATTTTAACGAGAAAACTAACTTATTTATAACAAAATAATTTCCGTTCCGCAGAAAACATTTGATAGTCAACCACTGATCTACATGCTCCTGATTTAAGACAGTCACATTCAAAATGTGTCGGGGGTATATGTTTGTGAGCGCCAACCCCCAAAAAAAAGATCGTGGTCTTACAGCAGTACATAATAACTATAAAAACAGTCTAGTTCAAAAGATCGGTACGAAGTACAGAAACCACTAACGTAAAAACAATAGAGATAACGCACAAATACAACTAATACATAACTCATGTTCTTAAAGACTGGAGTATGTTACATGTAAACATTTTCATGCTCAGTCCGATTAAAAATTTAACATCATGTTTTGTGAATATTTTCCTGGACGCAATAAACAAATTGATTGCTAAATGATATTTTGGAAGAGCGGTCCCTAAAAACACCGCAAAGGACCTATATGTGAATTTGAATTTACTTTGTGTAATTCCTTAAATTTGAAGTTAGATTTATAAGGGTTTGGATGGAATTGCATACTTTAGAAGTGTAATATAACTATATTAATTATTTCAACATAAGACTATAGTATTTTTGTCTTTAAAATGTATGGTTTTAAAAGGTAAATAACATAATTCGTGACTTAATCACAATACAGGTGTCTTCTTACCTTTCACCTGGTCAAGTATGCTATAGGTGTCAAAATTTAATTACTAACAGCCTCCAATAAATGTTTTGTATTGTTTAATTTTATACATAAGGTGGGACGTAAATAAAGTATTGAATTGAATTGTTTAAATAAAAGGGGGAAAGTAATAAAATTGTTAATTGGATATCCTAATGCTGAAAAAGTGTGATAAAAGATTTGTCACTATAGAAATCCTTGGCGTGATGTATGGTTTCCAACAAAAAATATTATAAGCATAACTTTTGGTGATAGTTTATACCTATTTAAAGTCTCTACGTAAACAAAACAAAATAAAAACATGTATCCTTTGTGAACGCCTTATTTGACTTTTACAATCGTTTTTTTCTTTTTTCTTTCTGCTTCTGGCGCACACATAATTATAACATTACCGTAACAGAGAGAAAAAAGAATAATTTGATCATCAATAATTATAAAATTTATATTTTCAATCATGATTAAAGGTAGTTTTATTCAAATAAAAAGAAATGAGGAAAGCGGTTTATTAAATTTATTCATCAGATAAACCCATATGTATGGTAACAATCCGATCGGTATTGTCTGAAAAATCGTCGTTGTTGAACTTTTCGCATGAAGAATTAATATCCTTTTCTTGGTTATTTTCCACACACAATGGCTCAAATTGATTAGGTCAATTGTCTTTGTAGTTTGTCAGTAATCAGGAAAAGTGCTGTCAATACCGTGTATCGACATCGTCCAGTTAGAGACATTTTCCCAGCTTGTAACCACTGACGTAAGCACGATCACGTGATCGTCACCTAATTAAAAATCATTCATTACGACAAGCGCTGGATTCTTTGACCTAAAAAATGCCAATTGATCAGGTTTCGACCAGCAAAATTGTATAAAACATGTTTTAAGACTAATATTTATTAATTTAATAAAAAAAAAAAAAAATCGTGTCACGTCTCCTTTAAGACCAAGCGGTTTTAAAAATGACTAAGGCTTTCTATGTTAAGGGATCGATTTAAGCCCAAATGTCACATGTTTTTTTTCTGGTAAGCTCAAATCCAAAGTTTTTGAAGTGCAGAAATATATATTGTTTTAAATAAAATTGAGAATGGAAATGAGGAATGTGCCAAAGAGACAACATTCCGACCAAAAAGCAGAAAAAAGCTGAAGGCCACCAATGGGTTTGTAATATCGATATTGATTTGACATCGTTGGCAATTTCATGAGACCAATCAACATTACGTTTAGTATTATTGTTACAGACTGCACAAAAAGGACACCAACATTTTCCCTGGAAAAAATCTGAACCTACATCAAAACAAAAAGGCATATTTACATGCAATACACTTCTTCAGAAAGATCTTTATACTTTAAATTCAAATTTTGTAGAAATAATCGTATGTATGTGTATCCGTCATCAAACTGTTACTGTTAGTGAATTCAAATTTCAATTATATATAACAAGAATGCATGTAAATTGTATAAATATAAAATTCACCTAAAATCCACAGGTTCATATATTATCTCTTTACTAAATGAACTCATCATAGATACAAGCATTAAAATTTTGTACGCGTTTTGTTTACACAAGTCTCATCAGTGACGCTCGAATAAAAAGAGTTAAATCGCCAAATAGAGTGCGAAGTTGGAGAGCATTGAGTACCCAAAATACCAAAAATTTTTTTTTTCCAAATACAGCTAAGGTAGTCATTTCCAGGTAAGAAAATCCTCAGTATTTCGAAAATTCAAAATTTTATTAACAGTTAATTTAAGATTATGACCATATGAATGATAATATTTTGTCAACACAGAAGAGCTAACTACTTGGCAAGTGATACCCTCGGGGAGGAAACCTACACCAACAGTAGCGCTCGAATCAAAAAAGGTAAAAACGTCAAATAAAGTACAAAGTTGAAAAGCATTGAGGACCCAAAATTCCGAAAGGTTTTTCCAAATACAACTAAGGTTATATATTCCTGGGTGGACAATTGAAACCATCTAAACCGACAAGAAAAAAATAAAATAACAAACATAACGAACTCCAAGGAAAAACACAAAACGGAAACGCAACAGCTCAATCACATCAAACAAATGGAAAACCACTGTCATATTCCTGACTTGGTACTATGTAGAAAATGGTGGATTAAACCTGGTTTTATAGCTAGCTAATCCTCTCACTTGCATGACAGCCGAATAGAATTGAAAACAATATGTGAGCAAAACAAAGAGACATTCATGTAATAGGTAAAAATGTAAAAAATTGGGGTACAGATGTCAACATTGTGTTATTATCTTAATCACTATCAGAAAACAACTATGTCAACAAAGAAAACAAAACGGAATATAGACAAAGCACATAAGCAAAATTGAAAGACAAAATACAAAAAATTACCATATCACAATAACACAATGGCGGGATGTATGAATACCAAGCCACGCCAAAAGGATATTACCAAAAACGGACTAAACAGTAAAGTTTAAAAATATACAAAAACAAACAAAAAGAACACTTTAACCTTAATTAAGATGATAAACAACGTCAGAACCTAGAATATATACTTCAAGACCATCGTGTATTATTTGTGAAGTTGATACGAAATATTTATCAACAAGTTCTTGGTATCTTCCGATGAACTTTTTTAGAAAAAGGAAAAGAAGTTCTCTGACATAACCCTGGTTCATCAACTTTCTTCGAAGAAACTGATGAGATAAATAAAGTCTGAGTATCAGCTGCAAGCTCTTGAATACCGAATGAGTTGGGAAATGTATATCCCATATGCAGGTGAAGTTGGTATATTGAAGGCATCACTTATTAAAGAACATACTTATTATAAGTGCAAAATTATCCAGCTGGTAAAACCCGAGACATATGACATTATCATTAACATTTTCGATTGATAATCGATGTATGAATCAATTACGATGTGAGCAATGACAATGTCTGCAGTAAGTGGAAACACCAAATCACGTTTTCGATAAGACAGTACGGGATGCATATGGCTACCATAACGGAACTATAACAACTGTCATACAAGTTGGAGGTTTATCTACCTATAAAGCCAAGTTTAACCCACCATTTTCTTCAAAAAAATGTCTATTAAGTCAGGAATATGACATTTGTTTTTCACTCGTTCCGTTGGTTAATAACGATTGATTTTATCAGTTTGTATGGACGTCCTCTTTTTAACTGGACTTTGGAGCTCCTTATTTTTGTTATACTTTTTATGCGACTAGTGAAAATAGAACCGTACGTGAAATACATTCAGAATTTAATGACAACATTTTAGTAAGTAAAAATACACAAATTGTATCGAATTAGGATCATACTAATTCTAAAAAATATAAGAACAGGATAATGACCTCTTTTCTCTACTAAATTGCAGGATTAAAACCAATGAGTTAACCCCGAGAAATTTCAAAAACAAGGCAATCACTCATTTAAACTATTTCTACAAACTTAGTTTTTGTTAAGTGATACCATCAGGAAGACACGACTGATTTAGAGTCTGAAGTAAAACGATTGTCATCAATTGGTATTGATTTATTTTGTTTGCAATATAACAACAAAATTTCAATGACATGTTATGTGAATTCGGCGAATGTTGCAGTTAAAAACACACATGTTTTGTAATTTGACTTGGATTTTATAATTTTGTGAGGTTTTAAAGTGCCTTTGTATTTTATCAATGTAATTTAAATTATACAGGTTCTGTGCAGAGATATTTGCATTTTTTTCCCCGAAATGTTTTGATATCTGTGTAATGAACCGTTGTTATACCTTATTACGACATAAGTATCTTGTATACTAAGAATACTAACTATATTGACAGTACTGATTCGTTTTGATGATCTTTATATATTTGTTTTGTTCCGCTGAACTGTAACTTTAAAAACTAGATCGTGCTTTGATTTTGTTTGCAGTATATAATCTGTCCTGAAATAGCTCTTAGTAGACTATAAAGGAGTCGTAGTGAAATATGTCTCTGTTGATTATGGATATATTCGTAGTCGTAAACAACTCTCTATCAGACAATTCTATATTTAGAATATGGCATTCAAGGTTTTACAATTATCATTTCCCTGAAAATCTATAGATTCAGATTCATATATAGAACTCGAGATTAGCAACTAATCCTTACCTTTAATAGGCATTTAAGCCACAAGTCGAGATCTAAAACGAAACCAAGGTTAGTGGAGTTAGTTAAATAAACCAGACCAATACAAGTTAAGGCAAACATTTGTATATCATGATCAGTGGATAAAAGTGATGACTCTGCTTTGAATCTAACGAACAGGATACAAAAACTTTTGTGTCCTTTTGTCAAAATGATTTTTAGCAGTTTATTATACATTTTTATATTTTCTTTATATTGCGAGAAGTTTTGTTGTCCCTCTTGAGGTGCTAGGTATGGGAACAAATGGGATTTCTTGTTAATTTACGTTCTCTACTACTAAGCAAATTATATCATAGTTTCATGTGATCTAACAAACTTTAATTAAAAAAATAAAAAAAACTCAATTATATACAGCTAAATGTCTTAACGCATTGTCAATAATTGTTTGTCAAGGAGCCTCTGTTTGTGCAAAAATATTTAACCCCGGTTAGTCATGTGTACTTTATAGAAGAATAAAAGAGCTGTAAAAAGAAAGAAATTATAATAAGTTTTACTTTTTTCCCCCAAACAACACCACATTGCACTTATTGTGGTTAATGTGAACCATTAATAAAATAATAGGTTCTCTTTATACACACAGTCAAAACGATATTGCACCTTTTATTAAACTATGTGCAACTCTTCGACAAATCATACTTCATGATTAATGAACACCATAAATGCATTTGTATCAACAACTTAAAATATATATTGCACTGATATATTCAGTAGCGGTTGAATTAAAAGAGGGACGAAAGATACCAGAGGGACAGTCAAACTCATAGATTGAAAATAAACTGACAACGCCATGGCTAAAAATAAAAAGACAAGCAGACAAATAATAGTACAGAAGACACAACATAGAAAACTAAAGACTAAACAACACGAACCCTACCAAAAACTGGGGGTGATCTCAGGTGCTCCGGAAGGGTAAGCAGATCCTGCTCCACATGTGGCACCCGTCGTGTTGCTTATGTTTTTACAAATCCGGTAAATAGTCTAATTCGGTAGGTCACATTCGTGAAAAGGGAAGGGTATTGTAGTTACGACATAAGAAACATATCCGATATCCTCTGTGAAACGGTTATTCCTTAACGGTCAACCAACTCGTGATGGCGTCCGTAAAAATTTACGAAAGGATGATTCCAACTTCAATATTTGGAACCCTTGGTTTAATAGCTTCCTTGTGAGCAGCAATCCTCTATCAAGGAAATCATGATAGGAAATACAAGAGCGGGAATATCGTATCAATTGGGAGATATATACTCTGTATGCAGGCGCTGCTGGAATGTTGCTACATAGAAATGGAAAGTTCACAATTGGGAAGCTGAAATCATCTCTTTTGTCGTAAAGTTTTGTTTTCAACCGACCCTCATTGTCAATTTCTAAATGTAATTCAAGATATGAGGCAGACTTATCTATATCTGTAGTATCCTTTTCTATATTTCGATGGGATAGATTCGTTCAACATAGTCACCAAATATTGTATTATTTAGTGAGAGAACATCATCTATTTAGCGGAACGTAAAGTTTAAGGATATTGCTAACTTCTTATCTTTCTTTCTAAGAAGTTCCTGTATGAAGTCAGAATCATAATAATAAAGAAACAAGTCGGCAAGAAGAGGGGCACAATTGGTTTCCATTGGAATTGCGATAGTCTGTTGAAAAACACGTCCTCCAAACGTAACAAATATGTTGTTAATCAAGAAATCAAAAATCTTGATAATGTCAGTTTCAGAGAATGTTTTGTTTGAATCAGAGCGATTCTTTAAAAAGTAGGATTTATCCCTCCCCAAGACAAGATACTTGTATCTACGTTCGTCATTCTTTTTAATGAAACGAAGTAATACCAACTCTTTCAATTTGTCTTTTAGTTTGGAATGGGGAATACTTGCGTAAAGTGTAGAAAAGTCAAATGTTTTAATACTATTGCAAGATGAGAGAGTCTTATATTGTATGTACTCTAAAAGATCTTTGGAATTTTTTAGTATTTACATATGATTCACGCCACCTCTATTTAATCTTCACTATTTGAGTATATTCATGTGCATTGATGTTTCAAGTAATAATCTATCTAATATTTTCAGATTTCAAACACTATAATATAATATACGAATTGAGATCATTAAAACTAATAATCATATACTTCAACTTCGTACTTTATTTTAGCATTTTAACTTTTTTCACTGATGAGTCTTGTAGAAGAAAGAGAAAAAAATCTTATTCTGTATGATAAGCATTATTTTAACTACATACGTGTCAACGCAGTGTCCTATGTTAGCATTCCTTCAAACGATTTCACAAGGAACAGAGCAGCAAACGAACCAAACCTTAACTGACGCAAAGTTATGACAAAAAATCGTCCGTGACGTAGATCGAAATGAAATAGAAAGGAAAGAAAGAATCAAAAGTACGCACTGTATGGAGTAGTTTGTGGGAGGAACATGGAAGGTTCATGTAGGTGAATATGACTTGAGAGGAAAAGACTTCATTTCATAGTATGAGGTCATAAAACCGGTTTTTTCAAAAGTGATTATTTTCTAAGGGTTTAATATTTCGCGGTAGTGTTTTGCCATGGCTTTATTTGGACTTGTTTGTTTGCTTTTTGGCCTTGAATGTTTGTCCCTAATATTTTATTAACTATGTTTTTACTTTCAGGTATCACAGATCGAATTTATTCGTTCATAGTGTGTTAATTTACGTTTTTGATTGAGTTAAGCCTTCCAATTGATGTTTTATCGTGTGTTTTTCTATGTTGTGATGTTATACTATTGTTTCAGAAAAAGGGAGAAGGTTTGGTACCATTAAAACGTTTAATCCCGCTGCAAATGTTTGCACCTGTCCTAAGTCAGGAATCTGATGTACAGTAGTTGTCGTTTGTTTATGTAATTTATACGTGTTTCTCGTTTCTTGTTTTTTTATATATACTAGACCGTGGGTTGTACCGTTTGAATGGTTTTACACTAGTACTTTTGGGGCCCTTTATAGCTTGTTGTTCGGTGTGAGCCAAGGCTCCGTGTTGAAGGCCGTACATTGACCTATAATGGTTTACTTTTATAAATTGTTATTTGGATGGAGAGTTGTCTCATTGGCACTCACACCACATCTTTCTATATCTATTGAAAATGTTATTGTATTTTTGGAACTGACATTCATTTTTCTGTATGATCATACTTCCAGAAAACAAGAACCATTTAACCTATAAACACGATGTACGATGTACAATACAAAACTAATGCTGTAAAGGAGCACAGTAGTTAGGTTAAATACATATGTTTTATATGTTAAGATTTTTTTTTTTTTTTTTTGCTTTCCTTTATTCATAAATAAGTTTTGTTGTTGGTCCGAGGACACAGTTATCGCCCTTAGATTTTCGTTGTCTACAAATATAGTCCCTAGTGTGGACAGTGTATAACTTGCAAATTTTGTTCATACACTTTCCAAATTTATTTCTTTATATTTTATGCATGAAATATTAAGTAAAGGGATGAAATTACATGTTAAAAATTTTGGGTGCTGAATCTTTATGTTAAGTGGTGATTTGGTCCAGTTCAAAAGGTCAAAAACTAGTATGTCTGAAGCTGTCAAACTGAATTTTAGACCCCTTAACATAGAATTGTCAATATTTTGAGTTAGAGCTGGTAGACTAGACATTTCTGGTGATGTACAAATTTATTTTTGACTTGGGTGATATAAGGTTTACCAACATGTATTTTTAAATACATGTACATTTCTGACTAGTAATTACACTAAAATGATTTATATCTGTTCTTTTATTACATGTTAAAGGCTCTTTAACAATTATTTCAACTTAAATACAAAGTTTAACCATAATAGTGAATGTATATAAAAATGGAAATTAATTGAGGATTGGAAAAAGATGTTTCTAGGTCAGAGATAACAGAAAATATAAATAGTCAAATTGGCTTCTAGTCAAGACATTTATTTCCTAACAATTGTAATAAATCTGATAAACAAAGAGTGTTCTATGATTCAGTAAATTTTATTGAAGATGTATCATTTAACCACAAACAACTGGTGCAAAATAACAATTTTAATTAATCATAATTATAATACATAGTATTTCTTTACAACGTAAATTAAATAAATTTAACATTGTGCCTTAAAAACAATACATTTTCAATAACATCCTAAAGCATATGAATTGCCATTTTAAGATGTAAATGTCAAACAAAATACTTGCCCTATATCAAGATGCCCTTTGAACAAAAGACAGATTATGATCCAGACACGTATTATCCATTAGAATTGTTATAACACAGGTCCCTAAAAAAGAAAGCATAACAAAACAAATTTTCTAAGACATTTAAATGTAAACATTCGGTGTTAATCGAAATTTCTACTTGTCAAACCAACGCCTTGAGTCTGTAAAAAAAGAGCTACTGAATCATCCAGTATAAATGTATGTCCAGTTCAAAAAGTTGAAAATAGTATGACTAATACCAGAACTGAATTTTACAGACACACTATCATAGAACGAGTTATTTTGATGAGTGATAGATCCAATCTATAATTCTTTGCACTTTTAACCTAGTTTTACACTACACTGAGTGCCAAGAAAGCAACCATACATGCATTTTCATTTGATAATAAGTCTTGTAGAGCAGGATTTGCTTACCCTTCCGGTTTAAATTTTATTTTTTAATTTTATCAAATATTTATAAATTTTTAAAATTATTAAATTATTAAATTTAAATTTTTACGAAATGTTCCAAAATAGTTAAGACTACTTCAATTCTTAACTAGAACTGACTTGATAAGTTTCGAAATGATTTCTCTTATATTAGCGTATTTCGTTTTTGTTATTTAATGAATCAGACTTTAAATTGACTATTGAATTTGTTTTGTTATTTAATTGACTTTAAGTTAGACTTTTTTATTCACATAATTTACGAATTTTTAATAATTTCTAGTTCAGTTCAATTTTTAAAAATTTAACATTAGTTTTAATTTTAATAAATTTTAAATTTTTTTAAAATTCAGTTGATTTTTTAAAAATAACTCAGTTTTTTAAAAAAATTACTTTTTTTTCAAAATGAATTTTTAAAATCGTTTATTTTATCAATTTTAATAAATTCTTTAAATTTTTGATTTTAAAAAGTTATTATTTCTTTAAAAAATATGATTATTAATATATAAAAATCAATATCTTATTGTTTTTGTATTGTTATTGGAACTATACATCAACATATTGTTTATTGAAACAAACTTAATTGCCACATGATGGACATCTTGTTTGTATATTTGACTAATTCCCTATCAATTTTGTGCAAAAAATGAAGAAGGGGTCATTGACATAAGTCTGATAAAGTATGGTTAAATTATTAGTTGAATCAATGTTTGAACTTTAATTTAGTAACAAAAAATACTCTGTGATCGTTACTTTCTATCGTTTTCCTTTTTGGTTTTTGTTTTGCGTTTAATACTCAGTCTGATTCAATGAGATAAGCCCTTTCTAAAAAAAAATTACAATTCGTTTTATGGTGTGCTTTTAGCCACTGTTAAAGCATATGGAGGTTGAGTACTAAAACATGGCTAAACCCGCCATATCTTTTATGTGCCTGTCCCAAGCTAGGAACCTCAAATGCAGTAGTTTGATTGCTGTATGTAATATTTGTTTTCGTTCATTGCCGTAGTAAAAATCAGGCAGTTGGTTTTCTCGTTTGAGTTCTTTCACGTAAAGTCATCCCATGGCCTTTATAGCTGAATATACAGTACTGTATATGCTTTGCTTATTGTTGGAAGCCGTACAATGACCGTTAATTGCCGACATCCTTGTCATTGGTCATGTTGATGAGTTTTTTTAATGAAATGTCTTTAGGCATATGGGTGACCTGTAGTTTTCAGATCTCTGGTCTGTTGTCTCTTGCGTATAGAATAGCTGTACGAGCATGGCAACAAATCATCATTGATTTATTAATATTAATATTCATGGTGTTTGTGAAATCGATAATTTCTTATATTGACTGATTATAGCTACTCTGATGGTACTGCGAAAATTCATATGTTCACTACATTGCATTAAAAAATGACAAACACTACCTGAGTTTTCGAGGTGAAATGTAAATTGTATGGTTTTAGACACACAAACACACACACACTGTAAAAGTGTATGTTGCTGACCACTGAAGTTTCCATACATATTTTTTGAAAGCAAATCTAATGCATGGCTTGTAACCTAGACATTTCTGGTGATGTACATATTTATATTTTTGACTTGGGTGATATAAGGTTTACCAACATGTTTTTTTTTTAAATACATGTACATTTTTGATAGTAATTACACTAAAATGATTTATATCTGTTCTTTTGTTTATAAGTTAAAGGCTCCTTTAAGAATAAGGGGAAACTATCTTTTCCAAAGTTAAGCCCACAATACGTGAATGTATATAGAGAATGGAATGTTGTCTTGAGGATAAAGAGAGATTGTTTCCTAGGTCAGAGATAACAGAAAATATAAATAGTCAAATGGCTTCTAGAGCAAGACATTTATTTTCCCTAACCACAATTTTTCATCAGCTTGTGTAACGTCTGAACTATGATTCAGTAAATTTTGTTTGGAAGATGTATCAGAAAACCACAAATAACTGGTCAAAAATAAAACAAACATAATTAATTATAATTATTAATACATAGTCGTTTCTTTACAATGTATATTAAATAAATTTAACATTGTGCCTTGCACGACAATAAACATTTTCAATAACTTAAAAAAAAAACATAGGAATCATTATTGTTAAGATGTAAATGTCAAACAAAAAATACTTGCCCTATATCAAGATGCCCTTTGAACAAAAGACAGATTATGATCAATATGCGTATTATCTAAACAAAAAGGTCATAACACAGGGACGCAAAAAAAAAAACAAAACAAAACAAAACAAAAAAACTAACGGCATCTTAATGTAAACATTCGGTGTTAATCGATATTTCTACTTGTCAAACTCCACACCGCCTTGAGTCTGTGTAAAAAAAAGAGCTACTCAAACATCCAGTATAAATTCCTATAGTTGTAAAAAGAAATTGAAAAAAGTATGACTAATACCACGGTACCAGATTTTTACAGACACACTATCATATAACACGAGTTATTTATTATGTTGTGATAGATCCAATACCATAATTCTTTGCACTTTTAACTTGTGTTTTTGCAATATACTGAGTGCCAAAGGAAAAGCAACCATACATGCATTTTTCATTTGATAATAAGTCTTGTAGAGCAGGATTTGCTTACCCTTCCGGAGCACCTGAGGTTTTTTGTGTGGTTCGTGTTGCTCAGTCTTTAGTTTTCTATACTTTCGTTTGACTTTTGGTCTTTTCTGTTGCCGTGGCGTTGTCAGTTTATTTTCGACTTATGAGTTTGAATATCCTTTTAATATTATTCGCCTCTCTTTTACCGACATGTCTTTTTCGAAAGTTGACCAATCGTTGTATGATTTTTAATTAAGACTTCTTAGGAATAAATCAAAATCGATATATGTTTTATTAAACGAAGAAAACTTTAACAACAATATTTCATGCTAACTGGATATTGTGAAATTCATTAGGTAAAAATGTGAATGTCATGAACATTGTATAGCTCAGCATAAATCTTAGGTTATCAGTTGGCATAAATGAAAGAGTGTCAAACACCCGAATCCTCTTATGAAGATTTATTATTTTGCTTCAGAAAACTTGTGCAAACACGAAAAGATCATTTGTGACAGTTTGGATTCTTCCAAATGTAAGCTTGAAATGTCAATTTTGGTCTAATTTTACAATTTTGACATTCTATTTTGAAACCACAATAATATCAAAATTTAGTTTGCAATAAATATTTCATATTTATGAATGAATGAAAATAGCATTTAATAAATGCAATGCTTACGAAACGTTTTTCCAACTATTTAACCTATTTAAACCTGATTTTTGGTATAAAAACTCTTTTGGATTGAATATGCAATTGATGTGTTTTAAACATAATTTGGCACAAAATCAATATGGCTGTAAATGGCGGTGTGTTAAAGGTTTGTAACTTTAGAAATTGTGATTGTATAAGTGATATACACTATCCTTCCTTTAGTATCCAGAGAAACCTAGATAAAAAATAATAACCACCAAAACACGATACAGACAAATATTTCAATAAAAGTTATCATACCTCCAAAGTAGAACAGAAAAACGTTATTTATGTTTGTAGACGACCTTTTTGCATTAAATAATATAACAATAAACGTTGAAAACAATACATTAACCGTAAAACTGTACTTGGTATGGTAAATTTATTGTTGTGTGTGGTTTTTTTTTAAAGATATTTCTTTTGTGAATAAAATAAAACTTTGTGTTTGATATACTTTACTTGCTTTAGGAAATAGTCCGTTGAAGCCAGATTAGTTTAAGTACTGTATTTTTGTACATAGGTTTGTACGACAAGCAAAATCTAACATGGTTTATTTTGTTTCGTCTTGATGTGGTATAATTTGACACGGATAAGAAATTTTAATATGTCAGAATTATGAATGTACGTACAAAAATAGTAAAGCTTGTCAAAATAAATGTTGTTTTAATGTAAGAAAAATGACGTCTCATTCGAATGAATACTCTACTTTAACATTATATACTTTTACAAATTTCAGTTCAAATTTACATCTTTACCGCAGTTATTGAAAAATAGGAAAATGAGCTGAAGCAAAATCCGAAAAAAAAGTGTTTTTATAAGACCTTTTTGTAGCATTTTGTTTTGTGATTAAAAGTAATGTTTTTCACTTCTTCCATCTTTACTTTGTTGTTTTTTAGATTCTTCCACTTGTTTTTTTTTTAGATTCTTACACGTAATTAGAGACTAAAGATTATTCGTGGAAGTACGCTTGTGTTTACCTTTCTTTAATTTCATTTGCTCATTAACTGAAATGTGTTGATAAGTATTTGTTGGTTTTCAGCAATTAAAAGAAATAGCGCTTCCTGTTTGCATGAACTTAGTATTTTAGTATATGCATAATTTATACTCATTGATTGATAACAAAACGAAAGTCTCTTCTTTCTTTGTAAGAGAGGGGCCACCATGGCCGAGTGGTCTAAGTAGTCGAACTACTGTATCACAAGCTTCTCAACACTGATGTTGTAAGTGCGAATCCAGCACTTTGAAGGTGCACTGGAATCCAATCTTTATTGACTAGGATTGTCAGTTTCCTACCGAAGGTCGGTGGTTCCCTCCGGGCACTCTGGCTTCTTTTCCTCCGCCAATAAAAATGACCGCTACGAAATAGCACAACAGTGTTGAAAGTGACATTAAATATCAACCAATCAATCAAATTATACCCAACACGGACAATCAATATCTACCATTTGAAGAATAACCATCAAATCATTAAAAAACACGAAAAAGAACACAACTTCGTTTCGACAAACAACAGTCTACAAAAAAAAACTATATATAAAACTAAAGACTGAGCAAGACGAACCTTACTAGAAGCCAGAGTGATCTCATTAAATGTATTTCGAGAAACACGTATGCCGTTAAATGCTGCAAACATTCGTATCAAACTTGAAATTGTTTACGGTTTATCGTACATTAGTTCATGTTGTTTTAATGTAAACATCGTATTTCAACTATAATGATTCTGTCATTTTTTTCAACATTTTGAATTGTGAAATATCGTTATAAACAATTTGGATGATACATTGGACAAAATTACAATTGTTTACACTGTTTAACATAAACATTTTTCAATACAAAAGATATACAAACTATAAAGATTTTTTTAATTTTTGCTAATCTATATGAATTATGTAAGATCTATTACATTTGTAATATGTTGGAATAACTTGAAACTGTTTTTGGTAAACTCGGTAATATCTTATTACAATGAAGATAATACATTTGACGAACTGGACATTGCGAACAGTGCGTAGTACATATTATTAATGCAAAAACATAAAGCAACCGTTCAAAAACTTTGAGTTTTGACAGGTGGTTTCCCTTATATAAATACGCAGATGTGGTATGAGTTATCCACTAGAGATCAAAGGAGGAAGATGTAAACAACGATAGGGCATTGTACGGCCTTCAACAATTTACATTATGTAAATCTTCGGACAATGCTTATTATACATATGATACATTGACTGAGTTAAACAGCAAGTTTTGAAATTACACACTACGTCTATTACAACAATAAAATTCCCCCTCTGATTTATAGTTCTATAAATCAAACCATACGGTGTGGTCATTTCAGATGACAACATTGTCTCGATGTGAACAAAAATAAACACAGGATATATACCAGTCATATGTTAAGTCCAGTAAGATAATAGATATTATCAATACGAAATGTTGTGTTGGACTGTGTCACTTGGCACTGTTGAAGCCGTGTGAGGAATATATTTGAAACATTCCTGTTTACGATTACATACCTCAACGGAAACGTTTATAGCGTGCGTGTTCACGGTGCAAAAAACTGCATAGTTATGAAGAGGAACGACCACAATCTGTTTTACAATCATTTTTATATAATCATCGTGAATTCGTAGGTCGATACTATGAGTTTGTGTAGCAACTTACAAGGGAAATCAGTGGTTTTGCAGTTGATCTTGAATAAAACACCTAGAATAGTCGTCTGATCTGTCGATTTTGATTTTTTTATGTTGATTCGCATGGCGGTTAATGCATGCCTAGCAAGAAATCCTAAACCTTTCGACGCATATGGTATAGCTCCGTTCTGAGTTCTAGTGACTTCTTATGTTGTTGTCTTGATTTGTATATTCTAAATGGATTTACCAGATTTTAATATCGGCCAACTACTGTTGCCTCAAATTTTCCTAAATAATAAATCACTTATTTACAAAGTATTAACGTGTGTGCATCCCTGGTTTCAAAATTTTGAAAAGTCAATCCAGAAAATGCTGAAGACGCACTAAATTAAAAAAAGAATTGTTTTAGTTCCAGCACTGGGTTGAAATCGCTGCTGGTAATCTCTTAGCACCCAATAGTATCATTAGCGAGTGGTGAGTGCTTCGCCACTAACATGATTGATAACAAACATGTCAATAATATTCCTTTCATGAGTTAATAATCTATTAAGAAACTAAGTTTATAACTCACTCGGACAAAGTTTACCTTATCTGAATTTGACTAGAAAATGAAAGGATATGGAGTAAATGTGCATGGGACAAAATCGCACACAATACATAAAAAACATAGAAAATTATCAATGAACAGGGCTTTTATTCCTGTTCTTCATCTTGACAGTTGATGTAGGGTCTTCAACAATGAACAAATCATTCATACCCTACAACATTCATTTCGTGCTCCTTTTGTGATATAGTTACTCCAAGTATTTATATATTAGTGAGTTTCGACTGCTCCTTTTTGTGATATAGTTACTCCAAGTATTTATATATTAGTGAGTTTCGACTCTTTGGTTTTGAGCATTCCAGACTTAGGTCACTTCTTCTGTTCTCATATTTTACAATTTAAACTTAATTTGAATCCAAGTCTCATATGTAAGCAGAAAATGTGTGTGTATGCAAGTATTATTTAATCATTAGAAAATGGCCTAATGTTTAAAAAGCCAAAACATTTTGCTTATATTTGTTAATACATCTTACTGGATAAAGTTATTTGAAACTTTATAATATTTGACATAAGATTTATAATAATAATAATAAAGGAATGGTACGCTCGGAAATGGGATGTGCAACAACGTTTAATTACAGGAGCTTGTAGTTCAGTGTTTGTCGTTGGTTCATGTCTGTTTTCGTTAATTGTTTTGTTATGAATTAGGCCGTTAGTTTTTCTCAATTGAATTGTTTCATATTTTTCATGTCGGGGTCTTTTATAGCCGACTATACGGTATGGGTTTTTTTCATTGTTGAAGGCCGTACGGTTGCCTATAATAATTATTGCTTACATCCACTTTATTTGAACTTTGGAGGATAGTTGTCTCATTGTCAATCATACCTCATCTCCTTATTTTTATAAAGCATATGTATCAAATATATGATATGGTACGAAGTGTGGTTATTTATTTTTCTAAGAATATGGTTTTGCAAGAAAACTATCTCTGATGTACGGTGTCTGGACTTTGAGCAATCATTAAAATGTCTTACTATAATCAAAACTCTCAATTTTTAAATGTATATTTAATATTTTAAAGCAACATTCAAAATAATTTTTTAAAGGATTAGGAAAAGCGTTCGAGCAGATAGAGAGACAGACTACGTACATATCAACCTTGTTTATGTTATAATTGAAGAAAGTATCCAAGGATACTTCGATAACATGCTACTTATCCTGTGCAGTTAACTTAAGCAAAAATACACATCATTGAAGTAATTTTTATTTTAAAACACATGATGCTATTTGTATACAAACAAAGCCTTTACCCACAAAAGCTGTGCCTTTTATATTGTATTTGTTTATTCCGTCGACAAGAGATTAATCGTCTGTATCATACTATTTCTATTTAACCTAGGCATCTGAATCATACAAGGATATCCGTTATGATTCTACATCTATAAATAATAAATGATTAAATGAAAAGTAACACATTTAAATGCATCAAAGGATTGATGATGGGTGCTTAATGTCAAGTGGAAATCTTACATGTATATTTACTTACTAATTTTGATTCTCTCTTTGTTTGTATCTTCTGCTTCTTTTTAAAAAAATAACATTACATGTAAAAAAAATATATAACTTTTCCCTTGTTGCACTATTCTGACACGCCGACACTGCTCACAAGTTAACAATTCAACAGGTAGATTTGTCACACTATCTGGACACAATCATCAGACTTAGAGCAACTTGTTTACTGATAGAAGATCGAGTGAATGGAAGCGAATGGCAAATACCAAAATCTATAGTCTTTGGTTAGACCGGGACAGCATTTAAATCGACGATCTCATCTACTCAAGGCGAGAACGCCTCTAAGAATAACACGAGGATGGTGAGCATACATAGGGCTGTTAGTAATCGTGATAAATCAAGTAACCAATGTTCAAGGAGTATGTGATAAAAAATGTATATGCTGCAAACGATATTCTTTTGAAAATAAGTTTCAGTGAATATCGCGTTACCTGAATCCAAAGGCTTTATTACTACAAATTGCTTTGCAATTCGAAAGGATTCTTATATCCCAAATGCAATGACACAATCCATCGAGAATATACACAACTTTTGAAAATTTTGTAAATTTAATAACTGATATTGTCTCCATGGAAGAAAATGATAAACGAGGAAAGAAACAATGATTTCATAAGATAATGGTCAACAAAAAGGTTTTTTTTTTGTATGAATTACAAATTTTATTTATTTTACGACTAAGAAGTGCATGTATTAAAAAGACACCCGTTTGTGGCACCATGACCTGGACTGAACACATTAATTACCGATGATTAACCATGAGGGGATAATGTATCGCATATCACATAGGTGAAAGTTCCTATTATGTACTACAACAAATTAGTAATAATAGTTGATCAAATATAACACAATAATTATTTTTGGACAGATGACGTGCAGAATGTGACAAATGCAGCGCTACAAAATTGCATAATTATACATTCCAGCCTATGGTCAATGATTAATAGAACAATGTGTTACATTTTATACTTATCCAGGGTACTAAGGGATGTATAGTATATAAATTACTGTGGAAACAATAAAAATTTTAATTATGAAAAATAAAAATTACAGATATAGAAATAGAAAATATGCAAAGTTATTAGGTGGCATTGATGTATTTTATGCTAAACAAAATGTTTATTTTAGAATTTCAAATGTAGTCTGCTGATATTTGTTTAAGTAAAATCAATATTGTTAAATTCATTCTAACTCAAAACAAACAAATAAAGAATATTTTCTGAGTTGGTCAAATTTTATCTTTACTTTCAATATGTAACTGCGTCAGAAACTTTATCATGTTTGCACGTCTTGTGATTTACACCAAATTCGGCCATTCTAATATGTTATACTAGAACAAAAATGATATTAATGAAACTCCTCAAATTCGTTCGATAACTTTGACATACATATATGTAACAGTTAGTTAAGCATGAAAATTAATGTTTTACTCGAATTTTGCGAATTCAATATGACAGCTCTTTACTAATAGAACCTTCAGTAGTAACACGCTGTAAGAAAATTTTACGCAGGTATTAAGTCAAACAAAATCAACAACACAAACACATTGCAATATCTTAATATCATATTTATTTGAACGAATCATATGTGTTTTTAATAAGATTTATGCAATAAATGTGCATTTTCAGGAAATACCAAAATTGTTTGTAAGAGCTCAAGAAACTGGAAGAAAAGGGCGGCTCATCGATATTCTTCCATTAATTCATGTTAATTGTTTTTTTTCCCCCGGCAACTTTACATTAAGGATTAAATGTTCAGGTTTTTTTTTAATTCCCAGTAGTTCAATTCTGACAACGAGATTGCTAAAAAGGAATGTAAAATGGACACCGAAATGACCTGTTACGCTACCAACAACAGAAACAGTACACTGTATACTGTACATACGCTTTGGTTTATCTGTACACTTATTATATATCAATTGTCTAGTAAAATGGTCGATAAATTGCAATATGGTTATTTGCAACTAACAAATATATGACGAAAATCATGATTGTTTAATAAATAGATCATCTGAGAAAATTAATTAAATTGAACCTTTGGCTCACTGCATTATTATTCATCCACTTTTGAATAATAAAAATTTATAAGTAAACATCAAACTAATTAAGAAGCAGTTAATGTCACTGCAAGTTATGTTTTAGGAAAATAATATCATAACAATTGGAAGCAGTTGATGTAAATATATGTTAAATTGTTTATCGGTGTGTATTCATACCAAGGTCATACAGACGTGATAACATTAACCAAGGTCAAATGTGTCAGATTCCTTTTCCTATATACATTTGTACCAAAATTTGACTAACAATTAAATGTTAACAGTGTGTAAGGTATTTGCAATACCAGCATTGTACGACCATCATTTTGGTGAACAAAATACAAATTTCCACATAAACTGTTCCATTAGAAGTGTTCAAACCCATATATTTCGAAATCCAAAATTCAAAACATTTGAACATGACACTTATTTAAGTTAAGTCACATCAGACTGAAGATGCAAAGCAATGAATGAGTAAAGACACATCCGTCTAAAGATTCAATGCAATGGATGAGAAGAGCCACATCAGACTCAAGATTCGACGCAATGGATGTGTAGAGTTGTTGGGGATAACCATTATTTCGATTGTTTATAGTTTGAAAAAATGTATTTCTTATGATTTTCTGTTCATACTTGTAGTTTGTTTTGTTTATGGTACAATACAATGTTTTCCTAAACTGTAGACGACGTTGCTATATAAAGTCTTCTTTGTAGTACAGCAACCGATATTACATGATTTCCTATCAGTAGGTTAAGTACTTAAAGCTTCGCTGACAATACTTTTTTGATTTTTTTTTCAATAATGTATAATAATTGATTGATTATTTTGTGTGTGTTTTTTTTTTATGTTATCTTTAAAATACCTTTTTTTGTGTTCAATGATTTATCTTACTTGTTTTATTGTAAATTTTTTGTTAGTTAGCTGATCGACATTAAAAAGTTAGAAGGGTTGAGATCTCAACAAAAAGTTTAATCCCGTCTCATATCCATATGAATGAGCCATGCCTGGAAGCTCGTCAGTAGTTGTCTTATAACAGACTATATGGTATGGGTTTTTCTTATTGTTGAAGGCCGTGAGGTTGCCTATAATTGCTGACATACACTTTATTTGAACTATGGTGGATAGTTGAATCATTGGCAACCATACCGTATCTCCTTTTTTTTATTTTATGTCATATCTTTATTTTGTTGTTGTTTTGTTTTTTGGGTGTTGATCTTTGAATGTTTCTGCTTAAATTATTTACAACTTTTATAGACTCGGGACAATTTAGAGCTGATACAATGTTTTACCCTTTCTATAATTAAACACTGCATTTTCCCCACTCGATGTATTTCGGTTATTTTTGTCGTTCGGGAACTGTCTTATTGACCTAAAACCAGCATCTTCTTTTATTCTTGTCGTTTATTTTTTTTCGTCTTTTTTTACCGGGGTGGGGTGGGGTGGGGGGGAAGGTTAATGGTGCTTTATGGTTTTTGATTGCCTCCTGGTATCTTCTGCCTCTATATTGTACAAAAGTGTAATTCCTTTTGTTAAGATATTTTCAAATAAGTTTTCAAAATTTCCACTATTGCAAATTCAGTAATGTTCAGATCAATTGCTTTGGGGGAAAGGTGCTTTTAAAAGTTAATCCCACAACATGTGCATATAGTGCATATATATATAACTTATCTAATACTGTCTTAAGGATAAAAAGAACGTGTTGACAAGGTCAAAGATTACAGTAAAACAAATAGTAAAATAAATTCTAAAATGCAAACATTCATTTTTCAAAACCACAATTTTTAACTCATTATTTATGTTACTTCACAACGATGATTCATTCGTTTTTTTTTTTTTTTTTTTTTGTATCCGAAAACCACACAAATTACTGGTCAGATATATATAACATTGGAAAGGCATATACACATGAAGCGTGGTTAAAGTAATTAGGTTTATTCAAGATCAAGTATCATACGTTAACGTGAGTAAAGGAGCAACAATTTAACTTCAAGGGGGAGGGTTATGGTTTTTTGTCGCAGTCAGAAGTTGTTTTTTTTTTAGTTTTTCGAGCGCTATCAATGAAATAATTTTTTTTTCAAAATTTAACACTATAAGGTATGGGGAAAATCTGGATTCACAATATTTTTTTGTCGTCTGCTTGACCACAATATTTTTTTTCATCAGATTGGGGATCAGAATATTTTTTAAGTAAAAAACCATAACCCCCACCTTGAAGTTAAACGGTCGTTCCCTAATATTCTCTATTTGATAACATTGGAAGTTGGGAGCATTTGTACAATGTTGATAAGGGTTTGACTGTGTGCATATCCGGATACTCACCAAAAAATTGATGATTGATTGATTGTTGTTGTTTGAACGCAACTTTCAGCTGTATTGGATATATCGTGGAGGTCAGTTTTTATTGGTAGAGTAAACCGGAGTGCCCGGTGAGAATCAACGACCTTCGGCAGGAAAACAGACAATTCTAATCCTAGTCAAAAAAGATTGGAGTCGGACACACTTGCCACGTGCGGGATTCGAATTCACAACCTCAGTATTGCCAGTTTAATAAAACAATAGATAAGATATCTTAAGGATAAAAAGAACGTGTTGACAAGGTCAACGATAACAGTGAAACAAATTCTAAAATGTATAAATTCAATTTTCAAAACCACCACTTTGAACTCATAATTTATGTAACTTCTCAACGATGATTCAGTCTTACTACTAAGACACCCCTCCCCCTTCTTCACCGGAAGAGCTGCACACGACTAATGAAGGAAGTTTGTTTGGTGAACTTCGACGAGACAAATTGGTTCACCAAAAACCAAAATTACAAAAAAAATCATCTATATTAATTTTTGCAAATAATGCCGTAACTTCTTAGCATAACTTCTTGTTGAATTCAATTTCTATTCGTTTTCACAGATGTTTCGTAACAGACATACTTTGCACTATCTGATGAAAGTTCTTCGTTTTAAATTGACACAATTTCGATTTTTATCATCGCCTTTCAATTAGCAAATACATGATTTTGACAGAGTAAGTATATCAAAAGTTATTTGTGACACACGTACTATAAGTAAAGTGCGTACATGTGTACTTCTTCTCTTACAATGCATCCAGTAAAATATATGGGTTCTGATTTTCATACACTTGTTCGTTGTAGCTTAAAAAGAGTAAAAGAATAAACTGACTTGTCATTCAAATCAAGCTTTCAGTTTACCCTAAAATAAATAATCAGCAGTTTTAACGGAAAGTCCTTTATCAAATGACAAAATCAAAAATTCAAACACATCAAACGAATGGAAAACAACTGTCATATTTCTGACTTGGTACAGGCATTTCCTTATCATGGTAGAAAATGGTGGACTAAACCTGGTTTTATAGCTAGCAAAACCTCTCACTTGTATGACAGTCGCCAAGAAATTCAGTATATTGACAACATTGTGTGAGCAAAACAAACAGACATAATAGGTAAAAATGTCAAAATTGGGGTACATCAGCCAACATTGTGTTATAATCTTAATTACTGTAAAAAAATAACTATTTCAACAAAGAAAAACAAAAATGGCATATAGACACTCTATAGACAAAGTACATAAGCAAAAATGAAAGACAGTAATACAAAAATGACCATAGCACAATAACACATTGGCGGGATGTTAAAATACCGAGCCAAGCCAAAAGTATATTACCAAAAATGGACTAAACAGTAAAGATTGAAAGTATGCAAAGACAAATAAAAAGAACAGTCAACATCAGTACCTAGAATATATACTTCAAGACCATCATGTATTATTTGTGAAGTTGATACGGAATATTTATCAACAAGGTCTTGGTATTTTCCGATGAACTATTTTAGAAAAAGACGAGACGTTCTTTGGCATAATTCTGGTTCATCAACTTTCTGCTCAGACAACGGTGACGTTTTATAAAGTCTGAGTAGCAGCTGCAAACTCTGGAATACTGAATGAATTTCGAAATGTATATTCCATATGCAGGTAACGTTGGTATATTGCTGATAAGGTGGGGGACATTTATAATTTCAAAATTGAAATTGTCTCGTTTGTCATAGATTCTGGTACTGAGATGACCGCTTATGTCAAATTCGAGGTATAAGTCTAAAAATGAGGTGGAGGAAACCATGTCTATTGTTTCTTTAATTTCTAGTTCTGGAGGATATGTTAATGGAACCCAATCTAAAATGTTTGGATTGTTAATAGAAAGAACATCATCAATATATCTTCTTGTTTTTGACAAGAGTCTGAAGGAACTCCGACTCATATGGCGAAAAAAAAGAGGTCGGCATGGAGAGGCGCACAGTTCGTTCCCATAGGAATGCCGATAATTTGTTGAAAAAGTTTGCCTCTAAATTTAACAAATATGTTGTCAGTAAGAAACTCCAGCATACTGATCACTTGTTCTTCTGTGTAGCATGTTTTACCTTTTTGTTCACTATTTACAAAAAAATGCCGTACAATAAATTTATAGTGTATCCTACCATTTTTATATTGAAATGCATTGTGGATTATTTCTATTAGACGATTTTTCAATTTCACATGGAGAATGGTGGTATACAGGGTTGAAAACTCAAAACTTTTGATAGAATTAATTTCAGAGAAAGATCCAGATTTAAAATTATCCAGAAGTTCTTTAGGGTTTTTTAGAATCCAACAGTTTCGTAGTATTTCTGAAGACCCCCTTACATTGCGGACAGAATTTTTGTCAATCTAAAATAATGGACAATTCCTTCGTAGAACATGCAGATGAGCCAGCAATGTACCGTTGTTTGTACGGAATTTTGTGAAACAGGACTGCGTTCTGAACGCGTTTTAAGTGCGACGAAACAATAGTAGGGGTAGACAGAATTCAAAATGGCGGAGAGGGGAATTGAAAGGTAAAGATATAATAATCTTTAGCTTTCAGTGAAATGAAAACTGCAAATTGATAATCAGTCAGACTAGCACTGTATAGTGTAGATAGCCTCTGGCCTTTGTTAGTCTTGTATGTTTTTTTAATTTTAGTTCATTTATATGTTTTGGAGTTTAGTGTGACGTCCATTTTCACTGAACTAGTACACAATTTTATTTAGGTGCCAGCTGAGGACCACCTCCGGGTGCGGGATTTTCTCGCTGCGTTGAAGACCCATTGGTGGCCTTCGGCTGTTGTCTGCTCTTTGGTCGGGTTGTTGTCTCTTTGACATATTCCCCATTTCCATTCTCAATTTTATCAGATGTCTGTTTCATATAATGATAATTATGACGACTTTGAAGTCAGAAAATTTTTTGGGGATTTTAAAAATTTCATGTTTTGTTCGGAAATGATCAATCCGGAAAAAGCCTTCTGCTCCCCCATCCCCCATAAAATCAAATGGTCGTCCCGTAATTAATTTCTTTTCAAACAAGGTCCAATAACTATTACAGTTCAATTTCGAATGCACATAACCCGGCAACGAAAAGAAAGGTTCAGAATGGAAGAAAAAGCAAGTTGTATATGGACACAGTACAGTTACATGTATCCCCTTTAGATGTATTTTATCTTATTTTATCTTAACCATCATTTACAAAAATCGTATTTTTTAATTATTCAGAATTATTTTAAAATGTGTTGTTTGTTATTATACTTATAACTTGTAGATTGTAGATAGAATTTCTTTAAATGCAATACTTCTGAAGTATTGTATTTAAAGATTTTAAACCAGCAGATCAGTTTGACTACATTTTCTAAAATTATTTTAACAAATTGAATGCAAATGATAAAAAACGCATACGACACAACGTTCCACCTATAAACGTCGCGATCAAAGACACGAGACCTCCGCATAGTCCACATAGTCAGGAACCTCGTCGTTGGTGGCAGGTGTCGTATTTGGATGTTGTTTTGTTATTTATTGATGGCAGATCATTTGTAGTTTTAGTTTGGTTTATTAATAAAGAATCGGGACGATTATGAGCTTGACATATTTTAGATATTCTTTCTATTGTCGAATACCACATGTTTCGCTTTAAGGGCATACGATACAGTTTTGATTCCACAGTGAATTGTTGACGAAAGTTTGCATACAAGCTAATTTTCACCTAGTCAATTCAAATATTTAATAAAAATATACCTTCATGTGCTACTTTTAGAGATAAATAAGGTTAAAATTTTAGACATTTACTTGAAATTTCGGTTTCTTTGACATTTCTATCCTCTAGAAAGACATACCGAACTTTTTTGTTTCAAAAAATAAACGCAAGCGGATTTTTGTAACAACATTCGGATATCTTCTCTGCATAAGTGTGCTTTGAATTTGTATAACAATTCTTTGGAAATAATTCCTTTTTATCACATTTTCATGACTTTGGTAACAAAGGGCATTTTTTCCTGTATATTTATCTAATTTAAAAAAAAAAATCCATCGGTGATTTGTTCATAAAAATTGCCACAAATAATCTTCATACTGAATCAAGCCAAATGTCATTTTTAAAAAGAGGGGTCCATAAACTCGTTTTCAAGTTAAATCTGTCTGAATGAAAAAAATCTGTCGAAAAATGCATCTTTCCCGATATGACAGTTTGACGTCGTGAAAAATAACATTTTACGTTAGCGACGTCATTATCTCTCCTGTAACTGTATCGTATTCCCTTAAAAGTATCTATTTTTTGTTATTTGTGCAATAGAATTTAACTGACGTACACCCTACATCTCCTTTATGAGGGTCTGTGTGAGGTATTCAGAAAAGACAAGAATGGGCAAAAACTGCAGAATAAAGGCAAAAAGAAAATATAAAGAATAGACAAAAATATGCCACAGAACAAAGAATAGAGAATAGTGAAAAAAAAAATTAAAATAAAGAAAAATTGCCTTAAGGATGTATTCTTCTGACGTTTCAGTCTCGTTGAAATCTCGTTCTGGAATTACTTCCAAAACATGTGATACAAGTGGAAAATATCAATGAATTTTAAAAATGTTATAATCAAACTTAACTCTGTGAAAAAATTGTGTATTTACAATGAGAGTTTTTGAGTAATCAATTTTTCAAATTTTTTGACCAATCAAGTCAGTCTTTTTAGCCAAAAGTTTGAGAAAATGGTCGAGGGGTACAAGAAATGATTTTACCAAAATCATGTACATCCCATATCATTTTTACGTTTCAAATATTTTAGATATGTATTTTTTCAATCATTTATAACAAAAAAGTTGAAATAATATGCATTTGTTCTTAAAACTGAGAAAAATCACAAATTTACAAAATTGACATCATGGTAAATTTGACACAAAAAAGCATCAAAATATGATAAAACTTTCTTATATTAACACCTACCTATAGTTTGTTTAAGTTAAATTTATTCAGATTGGTTTTATTGAAAGTATAAAAAAAAGTTTAATTGTGGAACTGTGATTTTTTTTTACGATAATAACCCAAAAATAGGTAAAAATTGATGAAAAATGCAAAAATCATCAAAATTGGGTACTTTCAAAGGGTCGTAGCAAAAAAAGAAGTGTACCACCATATGATTTTTTCTTCACCAATTATTTTTTTACAGTCATATAAACCCAAAATCAGGTTAAGAAAAAAAGTTTAATTCTAGAAATGTTTGGCTCCTCAGAGGTGTACATCCTTAAACATCAAAGAATTCAGAAATAGTGGTCCCCATCCAGACCCTCTATTATTAATATATGAGAGAATTAAAACTCGATTCTTTCCTGATATCACGAACAGCTCTATGTATTTATCAAGTTCAATCTAGTATACAGTCATCTTTCATAAGATAACATTTGACATGGGTATGACACACTTCATATGACACACTTCGTGCAAAACCAGTCTCACTACATGTATTAGATGTAGGCTCCTCATATCTGAGGGGCGTCAGCTCTGAAGATATGAGACGACTACTTCTGATTTATATAGAAGTAATAAATAAATATTTTAGATTTTCTCTTGTTCTAAAAAGAGCTTTTCTCTTGTTCTAAAAAGAGCCATTAGTTTTGATAAAACAGGAAAGTGTCATTATCTCAAATTTTCCAGATGCAGTAACACTTTCAGAAGATGTTTTGTGGTTAAATATGGATTTGGAATGAAATGTTAATTGCGTCTATTTTTCTGTCATCAAATTGATACCTTATCAATGCTTTTTTATAGCAATGTGAATCGCTGTACTATCTTGTCTTTTCTGGTTTAATTGTCAAAATTTGAACTTTTTGCTGATAAATGATAACACTTCTGTGTAAATATCAATGTATAATTATCATCTTGGACTCTGGCGTACCTCTATAAGAATAAACTGTATCTGACTATGCTTTATGTATCTTTAAGTTCTTTAAATATATCACATTTTGAAATACATATAATTTTCAAATATGAAAAAATTCAAAAATATTCCAAGGTCATCCATCATATTAAGACCCTCTATATAGAAAATACCTTTCGTGTTATACAATTCTAAATCGAACCAACAAAGGCGGTCAACTCTTAATTTTGTAAATTGACGATACATTGCGAGAATTCCAAAAGAGAGTTTTAAAGTTACATGTAATAGTCACCTAATATTTAGTGAGGCAGATTTTAGATAACTTCAATGGAGTGTTGCATCCATACTTCTGTATATATTTATTGTAAATTTTATCATACTTGTACGAGGGAGTACAAAGGGGGTCATAGTAGAGAGAATTATCAGCCATAAAAAGATTAGGAAAAAGAACAATGGGGGCTAAAATATAAAGAGAATAATGGGAACAATAAAAAAGAATAAAGAAATATGACATAAGAAATTAAAGAACATAGAAATGAAAACTGCCAATTCAGACTCTCGTATAATGTTGATTCATCTATTTTCACGGGCAATTTACCGATATTTCTGGATCATTGAGAAAAACTTTATTTTTGTGGATACTTGATTTTCGGGGCTATATAGTACCCCACGAATAATAATGAATGTGTCGTATTCTGTTTACTGTTATATATTATATTCTTGTTTAGGCTCAATCACAGAAGAAGCAATACAAATTTAGAATTTTTAGACCTTATCCAAAGGGTTGACTGGGGTATAGAAATATGACCAATTTGACTCCCGGCTGTATTAACCAATGCGAAATGTGGTGCGCGTTTGGCTGTGGTGGTGTATTACTACAAAGCCACACCCGGTTGGAATGCGAGCTTTAACTCCAATGACTTGTGAAGAGACAGTGTCACGTTCTGTGCATTTTAAAATAAACCCATGCAACAACTATTTGAAGGGTTCGTAGGTGGACTGTTGCAAGGCATAATGTATGCACCTTTAAACATTTTCCTCGATTTTAAGTGGAATTCTAAATTTCCTGTCCTTCACCTATGTTGACCTTCTTTAATCATGAGCGAAAACAGACGAGGTCATAATGACAATTCCATAACTAACCTATTCATTAGCAATTATAATTCGGGAACCGTCCACTTCACGGTCTAACACATTTTTTTCTGGTAACAATGTCGGGAATGAGAAAACACGTGTTTTGACACCTAAAGTACATATTAATGTCAGTTTCATAACAGCATGTCGTAATTCAGAATGAGGAATGATCACCTCTGATTACGTAATTATGGTCCGTTGAGATACATGCAAATTATCATAGGCTATTGTTATAATAAGATTACATGTCGGCGATAAAATCAACAATTGGCATTTTTATGCAGATTTGACAAGAGGAAAAGAATAAAATATCTAGCATGCTATTAAATATACTTTTCGAATTTCAGTTCACAGTTAATTCATAACACTCATAACACAATATCATAATAAAAAGGAAATGCTTATATATATATAAATAGCATAATCGAACAATTAAAAAAGAAAAACTACAATTATGATAACTAAAAAAAAAAAAGAAATTCACAAATAAAATGCGCCACAAGGTTATATTGCATTTGCGTCGAAAAAAAAAACCAAGTAATTATTTTACACAATTTTACATAAAAAAAGTCTTAGACAAACAGAGGAAACAAGTCCGTACGTTGTACTATATACCATAGCATACCGATTATTCAGCGTATCGACGAATAAAAACAAGTCTTGTAAGTGGGTCTGGATAGGGGTCTTCCATTTCTGTATTCTTTAATTTTATAGGTCATTATTCTCTATTCCTTATAATTTAGCACCCTAATATTATTCTCTATTCTTTATTTTTCTGTCCTATTTTTCTCTATTCTTTATTGTTTTGGTCCATTTTTTCTGTAGATTTGGTCCATTTTATTCTATTTTGTAAACCCCACCCAAACCCTCTTATAGGTGCACAGAAAAATCCGAGTGGTGAAAGATGGAGACACACATTCTTTATTGATGCAAACATGAGCTGCAAATATTGTGTTTTTTTACATTTCTATTTCAATTCTTTAAACTTAAAATGCTCCATATCCTAACTCTCCCTTACCGTGGTGACATGTGGTGACGTGTGGTAATGTGTGGTGATATGTAATGCTGGGGAACGGAAGAGAAGAATTAAAGTATTAAATAAAAACTGATCAGGAAAAATATTTTACTATTATCATATATATTTTCCTGTATTATTGGCGCAAATGAAATATTGTATTTTGGTGCAAATGGTAGATTTATTGGCGCAAATGGTAGATTTATTGGTGCAAATGGTAGATTTATTGGCACAAATACAAAGCATCGCCTTAAAAGAAGTTCATAATTACAACAAAGTGTATAGTATTATAGAATAAAACTGATTTACGTAAGATGTATACATTCAAATTAAAGATAATATCGAAGACTCGATATAACAGCGTTCACAAATGCTTCAAAATACAGAATCCACGTGTATAACAAAATTGACACAAACTAATAAGCTTTGGTTAATGTTTTCGATAAAAATAATCAAAAGTGACGACTTTCAATAATAGATATTTTCAAAACGAATGAATAAGCTTTTGTGCAGAAAGTACGGAAATATTCGAAGAACAAAAAAATACTATAATTAATATAAATTTAAACTCTAGCAACCGCATTGCTCACGCGGGTTGACCTCAATTTTTGTTTTGCTTGTTAATCATACATGTGGTATTGACTGACTTAACAAGTATTTGACAACCCCAAACAATGCAAATGCCATTAAATAACATAAAAAATTTAATCAAACATAAATAATGTTCACAAGTGTGAGAAAAAAAAACATGTATGTACATGTATAATGAATAAATACTTTGTTTTGTAATAAATAATAAAACTGCTACATTGCGTAATGATTTGATCATAATTAAATTCGTTCTTTTCTTGACGTCACATCTTAGTCACTTTAGTCCGACGGACTACTATTGTCTTGTTGCCAATTCCGTAACTGACCCTGTAAATAGAGATCCATTTTTCCAGTTGTCTCACTAAGGGGGACATAACTATTTCATTCACAACGAAGAGCAGGCGGATAGGGCAAATTTCTATTTGCTTAATGGGTGTAAACATTGAATGTTTCAAATATTTTAATTGCGTTTAATTTTTTGTTAAGTTAAAAAATTTTGATATCAGTGGTTATTTTTCTCTAGAAATTGGATAAAACGCCAGAGAATCAATTCCAACTAAGTTTTAATTGCTGTACACGGGTAGAGGACCATTTTGTCCGGTAAAGAACCATGCAGTCTACAATTGACAAAGGGAACAATTTGTGTTAAAAGTGTGTAATAACAGAACCAAATAGGTAACTGGCTAAATACTATTTAAACATTTATGAAGCAGGGAAATAATACCTTTTTCTTGTTTGGGAATAATCCCTTGTTTTTTTTTTTTTTTTTTTTTTTTGCCTGGCCATAACTACATTTGTATTATAGTAACTGTTGTTTTCCGTGAAAATAGTTCTCCCCATGTTTTCCATGAGCACAGTTCTCTCAAAGCAAAATAGTCCTGTGTACTAACGCAATGCAATCGCAATTAATCAATGCACAAATAAACAAAAAGAATATCTTAACTAACTTATATTTTCAAAGAATGTAAAAGACTGATATGGACATATTAAAATAAGAATTATTGATTGATTGATTGATTATTTGATTGATTGATTGAATGAATGACTGACTGTTGATGTTTAACGCCATAAAGTATCTTTTAACATCTAATTATGTTATGTGTACCGCAATAACTGTTTATTATGATGACGTAGATTCTTGTTTCTCGAAGTCATAAAAATTGTTCCCTACTGAGTTATTAACCGCAATTACTTCACCTGATTGAATTTATTTGAGCACGTCGTGGTTTAAAGACAATTCAGTACAATTTAGTAGCTCTCTTCACAAAAGTTTAACGGCTAAAATTGATCGTAAGTTATACTGAAATGTTTATGTCTTCAGAGCATTTTTCTAAAGAATCTTTAGCGAAATTGATCTCGAGATGCAAGTTTTGTTTATTACATCACAAAAAGCACCTATGATACCAACTTTAGTGCGCATGTCGTGTGGTTTTGGAAGACATTGGGCTGTTTTAAGACCAGGATGTGGGTATTATGTAGTAGATAACATAAAGTACCTATAATACCCATATACATGACTTGTGGTTTTGGAAAAACCTTGATCAGACACGATTTGGACAAATAGAAAAAACTTACAGAAAATCTGTTATTTAAATCTTGTCAATACGGAATAACTGGCTTTTAGGCAGATCATGCAGTCGGGGCTATAAGTCCTCTATCAGCAGTACCGACTCATTGGTATTAATATAAACATTTGATATTGATGTCTGCGTCTAAGGCATTCGATTCTGGACTAATCTTTAACCTTTAATCTTTAAGTACAGTCGAGACCAAAATGTTTGGAAGTCAAATACATACAATAAAGTTTCTAGGCATCAAAACCAAAAGGCCTCACTAGACGGTTTAACAGAAATTGCAATTTTCCTGAAAGAGTTTCCTGAATTCCCGACGATTAAATTGTTATACCAGAATTCTCGCGAATTAAACGGCTCATTCCCGTAGTCCCAAAAAGGTTCTTTTATCCCTTAAATAATAGTACTGGCTTCCAGGCAGACGATTCCCTTCAAGAATGACAGTCCACTGCTGTACCTTGGTTAAACAGTTTCAGTTAACCTAAAAGACTGCATTTAATTCAAAAGTTAGGGCTTAATCAAACGTCCTAACGTTTTTGCAAAATATTACGATAATACATAATTCCGTCGTGCGGAGTTGGGTACAGCCGGCTATCACCAAAAACCTTATTATAACAAAATTATGACACATTTTAGGTTTGTGATTTTTTTTTTTTTTTTTTTTGTATACTAAGTAATGCACAGTTTGCACAATGTAATAAATGTCACAAAAACGCATAAACTGACAAAGTTTTTATCTAAAGGTGTTGTTTTTCTATATAAGGAAAGATGGGGATATAGGTTGACAGACACAGATGCAATTTTCGCTTTATATTAAGATAAATTATAATTTACTAATGTACTAACATATAAATATGACATTTATTGTTCTGACTATCCGACTTGCATGTGAAAGTAATTTTCAATTCTTACCAATTATGCCGAGAAGGAGATTTTCAGACATATCATGTAGAAGTATATTCAAACAAACATTGTCTTTATAATTATTTAAAAAGTATACATAAAATGAGATCACATATTGAAATGAATTTTAATAGGCATGTCAAAAATATTAATTCATTGTTCTGATTGATATTTTAGTCTTAAAACATGATTGTTTATTAGTTGCTATTGTCTTTGAACTAGCTTTCAGTAACTTCGAGTACTCTCGGATCCGTACTTAGCTTTGTGTCTTTATTGCTTTGTGCTTGTATGGATCTGATGAGTTCAGCCCGTTTTCAACTGATATTTACATTGTTTTCTTATGTTGTGCTGTTATATCAACCACTGTCCGAGGCTAGAGGGAGGATTGAGCGTTCACAAATATGTTTAACCCCGCCACATTCTTTATGTGCCTGTTCCAAGTAAGGAACTTGTAATTCAGTGGTTGTCCTTTGTTCATGTCAGTGATATTTGTATTTCGTTAATTTTATTGTTATAAATTAGACCATTAGTTTTCTCGTTTGCACTACATAGTATCTTAATCACACATCACCTCAGAGACAGAATATATGTTGGTTACGACTCAAATGTATGGTGGCCGGTTAAGGCCATTTTGCGTTTTCACGTTTTCGCGTTTTCGCCCTTCATAATCTATAAGACGAAAACGCGAAATCGCGAAGTCGAAAACGCAAAAACGCGAAAACGCGAAAAGGCGAAGTCGAAAACGCAAAATCGGTTTCTCGTTTTCGACTTCACGTTTTCGCGTTTTAAAGTTTTCGCCTTCGCGTTTTCGCGTTTTCGTCTTCGCGTTTTCGACTTCGCGATTTCGCGTTTTCGCCCTATAGAATATGAAAGGCGAAAACGCGAAAACGCGAAATGGCCTTAACCGGCCACCATACAAATGCCCGTTAACAGAGTAGTGTGCAACATGAGAGCTCAGATCTCTGCGCGCATCGTGACGCTGATTTTCATATGTTTGTGGCTGCGCGACAAAGTCTCTCATTTTAAAATACAAAAATGTATTCCTCGTTCAATAGAAATAAGAAACGTTTTCCACCTTATTCCACTTAAACAGATTCATTGTCACAAAACTATTTCGTGCATTTATTGCTGCGTGTAGCAAATAGGCTCAGAAAGATGCTGGTTAATACAATCAGATTAAATTAAAAATATGAAAATTTAAGATTAGAATATTATTTACTCTATACCTTCTACAACAGCCTTGAAGTTGGTTTTTATAAAATTTCAAACTTTAAGATTGTTCCTAGGATTCTCCAATGTAAATCATTTTTTAATTCAAATGCAAATTGAAAGTAACTTAACTATGTATGTTTTGTTTAGAAATCAAATAAAAATATTTCACATATCTTTGGAATGTAATGTTAATATACCAATTTTTTGGCTGTCCTCTATGGATTGAGTGTCATTGAGAAACTATGACATTTTCTTTACCTTTATCGCAAAAGAAGTTATTTTTGGTGTGCCTCTAGGTTTTTTAACAGGATTTCCGAAGGAAAATGTCGGTTATTAAGCCGGGCGGGCGCTGCTAAACCATGTCCGTGAAATAACTTGAAAACGCTTTGACGAAATCTTTTCAAATTCATAAATGTTGTTTCCTGCATGTGACTAAATGAAATTCAAGTTCGATTTTTACGATTTTAGCTTTTATCTTTGTTGATTTATAGAACTTTCAGCAGCAAAAAGTGATACTTAGAGCGTTGTCCGTGCAATAAATTGAAAACGCTTTGACGAAATCTTTTCAAATTTAGATATGTTGTTTCCTGTAACTAAATAAAGGTTAAGTTCGATTTTCACGATTTTAGCTTTTGTCGTTGTTGATCATGAGTTGTAGACCTTAGTAGCGAAAAGTGATACTTAGATTGATTTTGGCCTTTCCATTTCAGAACCCTACAAAAATGCATTTATTTTTTTACTTGATCCTTTTTGAGAGTCCAGATTTTCAAATATCATTTTCATGCAGGAAAATCCGGTTTGCTGTCAATCTGACAGCCTATTGTTTTACATGCTTTGGCAACAGCGAAAACAGGTCTAGTAACCGCTCCACTCCGTCTGTTCGTCCGTCTGTCAGTCCGTCCGAATGACCTTGGGTAGAAACTTTCGTCAATCTTTTCTTGGATTCTATGGAAGTGAATTATTTTTCATTTGATGTGGCGTTTGATAATTTGAGGTTGTACCGTGTAATCAAATTTTACATCAGCTATGCAGCAACTTCCTGTTTTCCGATAGTTTGAAATTTCATTCCTCTCATTCTACATGGATAAGTTTTGTCAAGTTTTTCTTGGCTTTTATAAACCTGAATGATTTTATAATTGATCTGGAGCTTGATAATGTTGAGTTGTAAGATGTAAGCAATTTTTACATATGCCGTGTAACTACTTCCCGTTTGGCGATCGTTTGAAACTTTACATTACTCATTGTACACGAAAAATGTTTCGTCAAGTTGTTTTTTTGTCTTCTATGGAGGAGAATGATTTTATAATTTTATATTTGGTCTGCAACTTGATTATGTTGAGTTGTAACGTGTAAGTGTTTATTGACATTAACAGTGCAACCACTCTCTGCTTGCCAATCGTTTGCAATTTTACACACTCACTGAACAAGGAAAGTTTTCGTCAAACTTTTCTTGGATTCTATTGAAGGGAATCATCAGTTATGCTTCAGTATACGTGTTGCCTCGGTGAATTGCATGCTACGACTACTCACGTCCAGACCCGGTATTGGTCTTGCTGTAAAACAGTAAATATTATTTTTGTTATTATCAGAATACGATACATGTATATACAAAATTTTTAATGTAGATGTAAGAACACATTTCCAATAAAATACACAAGGGAAGATGAAAGAAGATATTGCCAACATAATATGGTTGATTATGATATTTAAACTATTCGATTAAAATAGAATTTATGTTTCTGAACCCCTGCACAAAAAGTTAAAATTAATCAGAAGTGCAATTGATAGAAGCAGCATTTAATTTACTTAATTAATTTAGTTATATCTTAGTTATTCTTAATTTCTTGTAATGCTTTGATCAATTTTACAAATGTCACGAAATATTTATACATTGTGTCTAAAACTGTATTATGTAATTTCGCATGTTTTATTTATAAAAAAAAATGATAATAAGAATTCGAGCGCACGAAAAATAGACATGTGCTAAACAATAATGCAAAACTCCGTCATGCAAAGTTGGGTACAACCGGATATCTTTAACAAGATTTTATTTAGAATGCACAGTTGACACAATGTAATTAAATGTCACAAAAACACACAAACTGACAAAGATCTCATTTAATTTGTTAATTCTTCAATATACAGATAGGAGGCCAAATAGGTTGACAGACACATGTTTGCAGAAGTAGATGCAATTTTCACTTTATATTCAAATAAATCACAATTTATTAATATTTCAACATGTATATATGACATTTATTGTTCTGACTATCTGTCTTGGATCTGAAATTCATTTTTTAATTCTTGGCCAATTATGCCGAGAAGCTTTTAGTTATCATATATACCAGTTTTAAAAAATGTACGCCAGGCGCGTTTAGTCTACAAAAGACGAATCAGTGACGTTCGAGTCACAAAAGTTCAAAAGGTCAAATAAAGCACGAATTTCCGAAAGGTTTTGCCAATACAGCTAATTAGGTAATATTTTCCTGTGGTAGAAAATCCTTAGTATTTCGAAAAACTCAAATAGTTAATTGATAGTTATTGCCACATCAATAATAATTCATGTCAACGCAAAAGTACTGACTACTGGACTGGTGATACCTCCATCAATAGGGTCATAATTATGTTAAAATGAATTTATGCGGGCATGTAACAAATGACCACGTCAACATTCGATATCTCTCTTAACCGCGTGCATCAAACCAAAGGTAACTCGGTTATGGAAGCGTATGGCTACCTGCCCCTGACGTTTTTTTTTCTAGCAAGATTATCTATGCGCAATTTTATAGGGTGTGTGTTTACCATTTTAGGGATGTATACATACGTATTCGCAACCAATATGATGGGGACGTTAATTAGAACAATGCAGTAACCTGTTTTAAGCTACATTTCTATGCTATAAAATGCTCTTGTTTTAGTGTGATCTTCATAATCATTCAGGTATTCCCTTTTCTCGTTACACATGCATTTAAGAGTATGCCTATATATAAAAAGTGTACATTTGTTAATATTGTTCTTAATTTAAAAGTAATATATGTCACTTGACGTTTATCGACGGACAATCGATGAATTAAACAAAATAACATCCACTTTAGAGTCAATTTTACATTTTCCTATATTCTGGTTGTTTTTGTTTATGGATTTTGTTTTGATCTGTTCACAAATACCTTACAACGCATCTGGATACTTTTAAAAGCATTAAACGATACCTAGGGGTAGATCAAAGATCATGGATAAAAAAAAAAACAGTCACTCCCACTCGATAACCCAAAAGATGGAATGACAACCAATAAAAAAGTACATTAAGTATGAATTATGTAAAACGCATCCCTTCTTTAATTATTATTATTATCAAATTTCGTTTGTTTGTTTAAATTTCCGCGGGTTTTGTTTTTTCTCTTTCAAACGTAGAAGGTTGAGCCTGTTTAGTAAAATTTTGAGTATTTGAATTAAGTGTGATTCAGGAACTTTTTTCGAGCTCACCAAAAATTACAATTTTATACTTTCACTTTTCTATACCACTGTAATTTTATAATGGGCGAACAAGAGGGCGTTGGTAGTACTTTATTATGGACATGGTTTAAAAGAAGAGATACCATTGATATGTTTAGTTTCGAAATTACATTACACGTAAATAAAACGTGGGGTATACTTCTATGAGATTGATTGATTGTTTGTGTTTAACGACACTTTCAGTACTCTTCGTTATATAGTGGCGACCAGAGTTTATTTTTTTGGAGAGAATCCTAGTTAATTTAGATCGCAATCGAATACACCTGTTACGAGCATGATTCGAACGACACAAATAACTTCAAGACATATATATGGCATCGTATGGCCTTAAACAATAAACAGATATGTATACAATATGGCAAGCCCTAAATAGTCCCGGGTCAATAAAAGATGTTAATAACTGTCACAGAAGCAATCAAAGGTCTGCTATCAACACCAAATTCTCCAAGAAACAAAACCTTGTCTATAGACAACCACTGACTCCGACTTCGGACAAGAACACGAATATGTTGCGGGAATAACTTTGTAACTACAAGTAGATGCTTGTCAGATACCCTCACTAATTTTCAATCTCGTTCAGTGGATCAGCGCAAGGTGCATACCTACATACACGGAAAATCTGTGCAGGAAAAGTACAACATATGCACTATAGGCTACGCCAGTCACGAAAATGCGCATTGTATTTCTGAGAAATAGTATAATTCATTTCAAATTCAAAAAGTAATTTTCTAATTGATAACAGACTAAATCGAAAGTGAATTAATGTTTAATTCTAATTGGCAAATATAATAAATGCATATATAGGAAAAAGAACATATAAAAGGTACTACTTGATAAATGCTTAAGTTTGTGTCAGATTTTAAACGTTTACTATACTACAAGAGAAAGAGAGGCGAAGGATACCAAAGGGACATATAAAGTAAACATTACGTTAAAAGTACATTATAGGTATTATATACTCTATCGACGTGTGTTTTAGGAGGTAAAAAAATGTGCACCATCTTCCCACCTGTCATCGAACTATTAGTGGCAAAGGAATGGTTCCCCAAACATCAGTAAAAACTTACCAGTTGAAAAATTGATACTAAGCATAATTCAATTCACGTGCAAGCAATTTCGTAATTGTTTCTTAGTTTAGTAAACTAATTATAGAAATAAGAAAGCAAAATATAAGCAACTCAAGCCATACACATTCATAAACATATGACCATAAAATACGATTGATGTCAGAACGTCTATGTCATGCACCACTCACGACAATTTGACCATATCCTTTAATCTAAAGCGTAAAAAATGGGAAGAATGTATTAAGGAGGTTATCAAAAAGCAAAAAAATGAAAGGTACTACTTGACAAATGCTTTGTGTCAGATTTTAAACGTGTTAGTTCAAATGGTAACTTTTGGAATTTCTGTTATCATTTGTATTTATTGCAACATTTTGCCTCCTAGTCGATCAGTTTCTACTCTTTACTCATAAACACTGCATGCTCATTGACGAAGCGGCGAATACCAAGTCTTAAGATTAACACAACATAGGAAAATAAAGACTGGGCAACACGAACTCCCTAAAAAACCGTGAATTACCCCAACTAAACAATAATAACCATCCTAAATAAACATAAGGAGAATTGGTAAATTGGATTATATTGCCAATGCGACAACTTTCCACCAGAGAACAAAAAACAATGACGAAAATTTAAACAACAATAGGACAAAGTACGGCTTCAACAATAAGCAAAACCTAAACTGTATAGTATGCTACAAAAGATCCAGAACAAAATTTGAAACATTTTTAAAGAGAAAACAACGGCTTCATGTTGGTTTTTAAACAAATATCTCAGTTTGTGCTGATATTTCACTGATCTTCGCAACTTTCAGGCACTTCATACTCATGGTAGTGATTAAACTTTAAAAAATATTGATGATACTCGTACATGTACACATGTATACAAAATGAAGCGATTTAAAACTTAAAGTAAGATTAAATAAGCTTGTCTATACATGTATTGTTGAAAACCGTATGTTACGTCCAGATGTTTTGTTTTATTTTTTTTTTTTTTTTTTTTTTTTTCAATGTATATTGTCCTATTGGGATTTACCCCATATCTCCATTTATCGATATATTATAAAGAATCTGCTTTTTAGTAACTGAAAAATTCCTTAAAATATTGTTTTTGGTACATGTCGTTAACATGTTTTCATAATTATCTCTTTAATGTCAACGGACACAACTCCACTCTTTGCACTTGTGAATAACAGTATAAATGTAGTGTTGTGTCAACTTATTTAATTCTAGTTGGATGCACATGGCCAGTATAAATGTACATACTTATGCGTGTTATTGTCTACGAGCAGTTTGTGTAATAAACAAACAACCGTTTAACGGTGTAGAAGTGTACAAATTCAAAAAGACTTGCATTTAAAAGATTTAATTTACTTAATTTCATGATAAGCAACTCCCGCTTAAACGTCCATTTTGATCTCGAGCATCGTTCAAAATATAATCGACGTTGTATATTTGATTTTACCGTCAAGCTTGTGTTTAAGTGAAATAACAACGTGGTTTCCTCCACGAGGATATCAACAGCCCAGTAGTCAGCAGTTCTGTGTCGACATGAATTATCATTGATGTGGTCATAGCTATAGATTAACTGCTTACAAAAATTAACTGAACAAAAATACAAAAGAATTTCTACATCAGGATTTGAATACCTTCTGTATTTGGCATAACCTTTCGGAATCAATTATCGGTCTTTAATGCCAACTTCGTACTTTACTTTACTTTGACTTTGTAATATTTTTGATTCGAGCGTCACTGACGAGTCTTTTGTAGACGAAACGCGCGTCTGGTGTTTGAATTCTAATCCTGGAATGTGTGATGAGTTACAAAGCGAAATAAGAGTGTCGTATTAAAATACCGGGTAATTATTAACCACATTCATTTTTACTTCGAAAGCACACATAAATTAGCGGTAAATGTGACGCAATTGTGTTGACTCTATGTTAATTTGTTCATTTGCCAGATATAATTTATGGTTCCAAACGGAATTTCAGAGATTCACTTCACAGAATATATGATTATAATAGGGTCAATAGAATTCCGACACAAAGTATGGCTGTCTATAAGGTCTTTATAACGTCCATTATACCTGTAAAAGTTATTACTCTGAACTTCTCCAATCTGGAAATAAATCCAATGGTAAAGAGGTGCTTCTGTTTAGCTGTTCAGGATATTTAAATACACAACAATATGGACGGTTTATACTGTTATAATAAAGTATTTTATGAAATCATATTAAACTTTCATAAATACTGAATGGCAACCCTGTAAGAAATATTTGTTATTTCAAAATTATCAAAACTAAAAATATTTCTCAGTTTTATTGATTTGCTGTTTGTCTTATGGACACACATTGTATGTAAAATTTAAGCGACAATTCATAAATAATTAAACGAATAATAATATCACAGTGAAAATTTTTCTTTGTTTTTATTTACACCATTTTGGTTTTATTGCTGGACTTATGAAACACGTACTATAAATAACATCTGTTTATATTTATTATACACCAGAGGCTGCTGACAGGGCAAACTATTTCTATAAATAAACAATAGTATCTATTAATACAACATATTCTACATTGTGACCTTATAGACGAGGCCAACAGACCAACACACCTGCATTGCTATCTTAGTTGATGATAATAATGATGACACATACACAATAAGTGCATATTCATATTTGTATGAGATACACCTAAGAGGGTTTGGCCCGACTGGGTGTACGTTATTTACACCAAGATATAATGATTAGTGCATAAGATAGATTTCAATTATTTAGGAGAGGGTATCCAGTTTTGACTTTTAAAGGTACATGCATGTGTAGAAGATACAGTATTTTCAAGTCTATCTCTTGAAATTTCTTGTAATAAAAAGTCCATTTTCATGCAAAATAATATATTCAACATTCCAGACCTGTCCAGCTGTTAACTTTGACCATTCATTCAGACACCTTACAAACGATTAAAAACAAAACAAATAGTATGTTTAGGCGTATGAAACGAGTAGAAATCCGAGCAAGAGAACATTTTAAATCTATACCTCTGCTTTTCATGAGCTACAACACATGTTAACTACAAAATTTCTTAAAGTTATGTGATTGGACGTTGGTTTGCTACGAAAGTGCTTCATAAATTTGTAATTTGATAAAATCTTTTATTAACAAAAACGAACTACAATATAATAAACTGAAATTAAATTTGAATCAAACCGAAAAAATTTATAAATACTAGTAATGAAGGATATATACTGCAAGTAAAGTAAACATTATGTTAAAAGTACATTATAGGTATCATATACCCTATTGAAACCATGTGTTTGAGGAGATAAAAAATGTGCACCATCTTCACACCTGTCATCAAGCTACTCGCGGCAAAGGTACGATTCCTCGAAAATCAGTAAAAACTTACCTATTTAAAAATAAATATTTGATATATTTCAATACACGTGGTAGTGCTAGCAATTTCGTAGTAGTTTCTAGTAAAATAATTATAGAAATAAAACAGCAAAATTATAATCAACTCAAACTTTACACATCCATAAACATATGACCATAAAATACGAGGCATGTCAGAACGTCATTTTTCATGCACCACTCACGACAATTTGACCATTTTTTTTTAATCTAAAGCGGTAAAAATAGGAAGAATGTATCATAGAGGTTAACAAAAACTAATACATGTACATGTATAAGTCGTAGAAAAACAGTAAAAGTGAGCTCATAAGCCGACCCATACTGGTATTGTTGCAAGATTGTATTAGTGTGTACCTAAACTAACAAGTTAACACTGAGAGATAGAGAGGGGAGGGGATATATTTTTAAATATCTTTAAAGCCTAGCACATATATTATTGTAAAACGATTTATTTATTTTATAGCTATTATAATAGATATAAAACATAAAATATGGATTGATACATGGAAGTTTTTTATTATATTTGTTCCACTCGCAATATATCTATCGAAAATGTGATACAACGTAGTTCTAGTGGTTTTACATGTTCAAAGGACGTTCAAGAATCTTCTAATTAAATGCGTTTTTATGTGTTTTTTTTCTTCGAAACTTATTAAAGGATCTGATATATATAACATGGTGGAGAATAATGTTGAGCAATCAGATACATTTGCAAGAATTTTTCTTTTTTTTATATTCAGTCTTTTCAGTATATGTCATGTGATGTTTTTTTGTCCACCGACCAAAAATAACCAATGTGACCTTGCAAAGAACAATAAGATAAAATAGAAGGATAAGAAAATTAAATATAAGAATTGTGTGTGTCAGTACGGAAGCGTATTAGTACGGAAGCGTATTAGCGTTATAACGCACACCTTTTTTTTTTTTAACGCCTATCTTTGCGTTATAACGCAAACATTTGCGTTATAACGCAAACCTTTGCGATATAACGCAAACCTTTGCGTTTTAACGCAAACCTTTGCGTTATAACGCAAACCTTTGCGTTGTAACGCAAACCTTTGCGTTATAACGCAAACCTTTGCGTTATAACGCAAACCTTTGCGTTTAACGCAAACCTTTGCGTTGTAACGCAAACCTTTTGCGTTATAACGCAAACCTTTGCGTTATAACGCAAACATTTGCGATATAACGCAAACCTTTGCGAAATAACGCAAACATTTGTTTTATCTTATTTCTTATTTAAGATTCAAAGGAAGCAGCAGTTATTAATGGAGGAGGCTGCATATATTAAAATTTATCTTCTTTGTACTCATTGCAAAGTAAAATGCTTTACTATTTAACTAATAATGAGCAGGATAATAGACATGAGAATATGTGGTATGAGTGCCGATGAGAAAACTCTCCATCTAAGTCATAATTTGTAAAGTAAACCATTATAGTTCAAAGTGCGGTCTTCAACACGGAGCATTGGCTCACACCGAACATTAAGCTATAAATGCCCCAAAATGATATACATGATAATATATATACATATATTACAATGAAAATTGAGTAAATTAAAGTTATACCGAAGAAAGAAAAAAAAAAAAACAACTCTGCTAATATAGCTATAGCCGAATATAAATATACTTCCAAAGTAAGCTCTCCTTTGAGGATTGTGTAAGGTTGGTTAACTACCCTTTTGTAATAAATGAATAAAATGAAGATGTTTTATTAATAAAATTATGTTCTCTCCATTTAAATTGCTACCAAGTTACCACTCTAGATTGAAAATTTCATGACTTTTTATCAAAGAATCTTTATCATATTCTGAGATTTAAAAAAGATTTCTTACATCAAAATTAAAAATAAAAAAAATCTTTCTTAATTATTCATTTTACAGCAGAAAGATCATTTTGTCTATTTGCCTTGACAGTTTTACAATTGTATGACATTATTTTGCTCTTATCTACTTCATCAAAATTTTAAAAATGTTGGCCTTTCAAATAAAATATGCCTATAACATATCTATTTTCTTGTTAAATTATATACTTTTCTGATTCCTATGCATATTTATTATAATGACTTTTCCTTGTATTTATGGTTCTTTTCTTAACTAAATCACAACAGAAGTTTAATGACAGACGGGCATATACAAAACTTAATGAATAATTGAAATCAAAATGTTTGCGTTATAACGCAAAGGTTTGCGTTATAACGCAAAAGGTTTGCGTTTTAACGCAAAGGTTTGCGTTATATCGCAAAGGTTTGCGTTATAACGCAAATGTTTGCGTTATAACGCAAAAGGTTTGCGTTTAACGCAAAGGTTTGCGTTATATCACAAATGTTTGCGTTATAACGCAAATGTTTGCGTTATAACGCAAAGATGGGGGAATGTGTGGCGCTAATACGCTTCCGTATGTCAGTAAATTTTACACCCACAAAAATAACAGGTGATCTAAATGATTTGTTTCATTGGGTATAACTTGACCAACTGTTGTCCGTCCAGTGACGACTGTTGACATGGCATGAGGCTGTTACCTAAAAATAAAAGAATGGTATTCAGTAACAAGACCACTTAATGAAAGGGTCAACAGATGGACATACATAAATAATATTTATATAAAAAAATTATGTATATTAAGTAAAAGATCACGAAGACAATTATAATTCGACATGATAATTTACGATCAAAATGTATGTTTTGTGTAATGTTTTATTCAGCACTCATGTCCCATGAATTTTCAATTATCACGCCGACTAAGGAAATATGACAATTGCCCACTGTTTCGCAAACCCGGACCACAACCACAAAGAATTGAAACAAAATGAAGCAAAAATATAAATGAAAGGAAAGCGGTATTAAAGAGTAAGGTGACACCAATAAATGGGATAAACAAAATAGGAAGTCGGAGAAAAACAGAAAAACATCATGGTCAAACGAAAAAAAGCAAGCAAACAAACAAACAAGTCGAAATATCGTTGTTGTAGAAAGACGTAGTTCATTATGCATTTTGAAAGATCAACAATTTCATAATAGCAGCTGCACAATTGCGACTTGTGTGCAATCATTTTGTGAAGTTTCAGAGATCTGAGTGGAAGGTGATAACACAAATTGGTACAGTCTTTTGGAACTTTATTGACAAACGACTAAGTTCCCAAATGCGAAGAAAGGGAGATCTGGCTGAAAACTGTACAAGGAGTCGAAAGCACAAAACTAGTACCAGGTTTTGTAAATTTTGCTGAAAAACAACTAATTACCAAGCAAAGGGGGATACTCATCCTTTTCCATGATATCAGGTACATAACTTCAACATGCATGTGTGCAATCATTTTGGTGAATTTTCAGATCTCAGGATTGCAAACTGTATTAGGAGTTAACTACACAAATTAGGTATCCATTTTCAGCCTCCCGCCAATCCATCCACCCGACATCACCATGCTATGCTAGAAGCCGTTTTTGGACTCTGTCCAACCTCGCCAATTACACAACTTGACTTATGGCTGTTACAATTTAATGCGATAACTAGGTGTATGAAAAGTATTAACACCACAGCATTAAATCAGTACTGAAAATTGTATATCTATACAACGAAATACATATCTCTTCTTTTTGACAATACAATGTTACCTTACTAACGCTACCTGTATCTTAACTATTCTTTTACTTCCTTGTCATGTAAAATATTGTTACATTTCCCAAAAGATTAAAAATAACACAAATCTTTTAAGGAGTGTTGTTTGTGGGATACCATTTTTCATGGATTTTGTAGTTTAAAAAAAGATTGGAATTATATTCCCAATAATTTTGCCTTAAATACGATACCGAAAATTCAATAACATACGAATAAAAACGGTTAATGAACCACATAGTAGGAGTAAAAGTGGAAACGTACACTAAAAAGGTGTTTACTCTTAATGTTCAACAGTACTTTTTCTTTAACTAACTTTGTTACATTTTTTCTTTTGGTGTGTTCGGAAATCAAAATTGCTAAATTTCATACAAACCATGCAAATCGTTTGCCCTATAAGTCATATATTATTAGCTGCCAAGTTATCTTATATATTACATCATAGGTGATAAGCCCCGTGGTTGTCTAAACATTTGAATATTTTATATGTTACAAAACATATTTCTTTGTCCTTTATGGCACCGGGTATCCTAATCCGAAATCCGCGGAGGGATCCGAGTCCCAATGAGCAATTACTTGTATACGAAACCGCAACAAGTGGGATCAGATCCAGATTTCACTTACGAATTGTATTAAACAAAGTGTTATTGCTCCTCGGGATTCGGATCCCTACACTGATTTCAAATAGGGATATCCACTGTGTAGTCTTTCAGATGTTTGTATTGCACCGAAATCTGTTGCAATCTTCATATATGATATCTAATAAAGAATTTCGATCAAACAAGTGCTAAGAGCCATCTTGAAACTGCACTAGAGTATGAGGCTTTTCCTCCTGTTGAAGGCCGTACTGTACTTTTTTTATGAATAACAGCAACAAAACCGCTCTTTCATTGCTTAAGCTGTTTTTAAAGTCATTATATCTCTTTGTTTCTGATATAACTGTTAACAAACTATTTGTTCTATTATTATTGTCCATATTTCAACTTAAAGCCCCAATCATATCGATAGAAATTAATCATATAAGCACAATGTGGCATTGAATTCCATTAAAACAAACATAATCAAGCGCTTCAGAACATTATAAACTTATAAGCCTGCAGGTGTAAAGACAGACATTGATTAAATCTACATGGTAAACATTGGCAATCTCCACTCCCCTTATCCTCTCGTGCAAAAAAGTTATAAGTTTTAGGCTTTTTATTTTGTTATAATATCATTATACGATGAGTATCAATTTTACTGCACCAGATGCATATTTCGACAGATAATGTCGCTTCAGTGATTCTCCATGCCGACATATTTGCAAATCCAAAATCTAATTTAAACATTGATTACAAGTTAAGCTGATATTCCCAAAAGGACCAATGGCATAACTTAACGTATTTTTGAAAATAATAATCACAAGACTTGAAGTGCAGGATAAGAAAATGACGAAAATACAAGGTTGTAACTCACTAATGCAAATTTAACCCTAGATTGTTTTGTCTATTTTTAGTTCATTTAAAGAAGAAAATATATTTATAAGGTTTAGTAAGAACGCATCATTTATTCTGTTGACATTCTTTTAAATATGTATGTACTTTTATTGTGTACGAGAACATTTATTATGATGTTTATTTCTGATACATCCAGAGGCTAATGATAATGCAAAATATTTCTATAAACAAAAACAAACTTTAAGGTGTTTTTTATAGTTTCATGTTCACTTGTATCCAGGGCTACTTAATCTAATTGTCCGAATTTTAACATGCAAGCCTATAATATTGTTAGCAAGAAGGCATTTCATCCAAACCGATCACATTGTGTCGACTCTAAACAAAATCATCTGTGCCCTTAAATACCGCAATGTTTAAACAGAAGTGGCAACACCTGTTTAAAAAATCTTTAGTATGACTTGGAAGAAACTCAAGAACAGAAGATTTTTAGAAGAAAACACTGCCACAAGACTTTTTGGGATATTTTACCCATCATTTTTATATAGCATCATTGTATAGAGTTATCACTTGAAGACTGTTTTAAATACATAGATTTAATAAATAAACCAATCTTTTCTATACTAAAAAAACAAAAAATAAAAGACATTTCTGTGACAGCAGTTTTTGTTTCATACGATGAGTTATTTCATTACACAAAAGTTTTACGATCGCCATGACAGTTTTATCGTTATGAAGGGAGTGCATTATACTATATAGTTGATCACATACATTTACCCTATTTGTTCCACGTTCGTGGTATCTATGATGAGTCGATTTACTCCCCGATGGTATCACCAGCCCAGTAGTCAGCACTTCTGCATTGACATGAATTATCATTAATAAGGTCAAAACTATAAATAAACTGTTAACAAAACTTTGAATTTTTCAAAATACCAAGGAATTTCTTCCCCAGGAATAGATTACCTAATTTGTATTTGGCAAAACTTTTCGGAATTTTAGGTTTTCAATGCTCTTCAACTTGGTACTTTATTTAGCATTTTAACTTTTTTGATTCGAGCGTTACTGATGAGTCTTTTATAATGTGCACAAATTTAATCCTGGTATCTATAAGTTTATTCCTGAAGATATTTCCCTATGTGCTCCATGTTCATGTACACATATCTCTATGTCCTCCATGTTCTGGTACATATTTTACTATTTGATCAATGTTTGTGTACATGTATATTTGAATCATAAAATTTGACTTATAATAACTTACCTTTACCAACGGAGAATACAGTGATATTCGCATGGCAAGTCTGGAATGTTAACAATATCGGAACGCCTTGTATCACTCCTAGTTTTGATAAGGGTGGAGCAGGTTTTGGTGATTATAGCTTTTGTAAAATTATACAATGAAAGGCATTCTTAACCAGGAAGGATTAATTTGGATTAAAAGTATATTTAAATCGGAACTTTGGGGCACTCTAGGAACAAAAATAAAACGATTGCATGCACAGGTATTTGGATTTTAGTCTGAAACGGTCATTCTGAACTTAACACGATCTGAAATGACTGAACAATAAATTATTCAGTCATGTTCAGTCTATTTTCAGACTAATTTACTGAGGGAATTTCAGTACTGTTCAGACATATCGCTTGCAGTCAATTCAGTACTGTTCAGTAACATTTTAGACAATTCGGTCTGATGATGTTGATAGATGCAGGTAAACAACATCTACTGAACAGCCTGATCATAGACTGAAATGATCTTAATTGACTGCAAACAAATCATCTGAACAGTACTGAATTTACCGCAGTGAACAAGTCTGAAATTTGAGCGAAAGACGGAAAATTACTTGATAATTTATTGTTCAGTCTTTTAAGAGCTGTTCAGATCAAAATGACCGTTTCAAATCAAAATTGGTGTATTAGTGATGTTAAAATATAAGCCATTATTTTTAAGAACATAAAGTACACAAATTAAGCTCTCGTCCGATGTCTATTTGCGCCAAAAATGAAATCATTTGCGACACAACTTATTTGCAAGAATTCTACTTCTGTGCCACTTTATGTTGAAAACAATAGGTTTCATTTGCGCCAATTAAACAATCGTACAATAACGCCAATGTTGTAACTTAAGATAGAAACATATTCCTTTCTACTTACTTTTTAGTACTTTTCTGGAGCAAAGTTTTTTCCGAGTCGTGTCAACTTTTCGCACCTTCTGAGCCACCACTTCGGACTTTGACTAGGTCGTGGCCTGAATCTTTGTGATAGTATCTAAAACCACAAACATTGACAGATTGTTTGTTGTATTGAGAGTGGAATGCTTCAGGTCTATTATTTGTTCGTCTAGAATTTGAAGGAATTTCAGCCAATACTGAAGGAGAAAACAACGCATTATCCTCTATGTATGTTGATAACACGTAGTCAGTGAAGTGTGGCGCAACTTGAGTCGATTCATTGGCACAATTTAAACCATCAGAAAAATAGAGAGTGGCGCAATTTATACCTTTTAAAAACTATAATTGGCGCATATTGAATCTGGCCAAGCTCTCTTGTTATGTATTTCAGTAAGGTTTGGAAGATTGTTTGTGAAAATAGACCTTATATGAAATAACGTCAGGGGAATATGCCCTTTTAAAGTTAACTCTCTGCACTTTTCGTATTATAATTGCTATCCTTCTGTCTTGTGTCACAAAATGTGTCGCCCGTGTGAATCTAACCATGCATCTCATAACTGATATCTTGCAAAATTTGAGAATATGGCATTTATTGTTAACTGATATAGCTGAATTGTTGGTCATTGATGTGTTTACTTATCTTAATTAAAATGGTAACCGTAACAATGTCAGTTTTATTCGAGCATTTCATTTCTAGTTTTTTCACCTCCAAGATGTGAACTAGCATTTTAAAAATCCGACTCAGCATGTCGGTTTAGTACACAGCAGGGTTTATATTCATATCATACTAACTTGTTCTCGTCCTTAATATCAATTTAATTTGCCACTAGACGTTAAAAAGCCAAACATCATCATCGTTGTTTCCCTTGTCTTTCGAATTCATCGTAATGATAGTTCTCGTTTAACAATGACAAATTTTAGTTTAATAGACTCAGCGATTATAACCCACTAAAAAGTACGGATACAAGTAGTTCAGTTTGAAATTATTTCAACCCCTAAACATTACGTATTAGTGACAGTTGAAATTTATAGGAAAATATTTTAAATTGGTCTTAAATTTCAGTAAGGAGAATTGGTTTTTCTCAATATTGAAAGTCGTACGGTCCATTAATTTAAACTCTGGTGGATAGTTGTCTCATTGGCAATCATACCACATCTATTTTTTATATTCAAAGCACATAATTATGTCTATCATGTTTGGAGCAAAAACATCTTCGCATGTTATGATAGTAAATGGCGCAAATGTCCTTCGTCCGTAATAATAGTGGTATATCTCGTTACAGTCGTTACATGTACATTTCCAGGACACAGGTTTTTTTACAAAATATATACAAATAAGTGACCGAATGTATTAACTATCCAGTAAACACTTTAACTTCATAATAAATGTGTATATTAAAATAGCTGTTGATTAATAGTCCTTCATCTAGTCAAATTTGTCAAACTGCACCCCGTTTAACAAGTGACAGTATGCAGTTAATACGGTCAAGTTACGGGTCAGATCCGAACAAATTAAATATATAAAAAAGGATAATCTTTATACGCGTTCTAACACCAATACATGTAATAGTATCCTACATTAAATGTGCAAGTAAGATGATATTCATATCAACATATTAACAAGACTTCAATTTCAACCCTATTTACCAGTGTATTTTGCTTATTCCGTCAACAAGAGGGGGATGTCACATTGAAGTATTCATTGGTAAATCAATTTCATCTGAACAGCTCTTAAAAGAGCTTAGAATTATTTAAAAACTAAGGTTTCGACTCACACAGGCAAAGTTGACCTTAGATAGATTTGGTTATTTTTAGGGACATTTTGGTCGTATATATATATATAGCTCTTCAGCTGTTTTGGTTCTTATCCATCCCTTGGCTTTCAAATATTTGTCATTGGGCGTTCCTGATCAAGGTAAATCCAGAAAAGCGCTTCGGACGCATGAAATTTATAACGTGTTGTTTTCGTTTTTAGAGTCGATTTAGATTTATTATACTTCACGTTAAAATGCCATTATTTGATTGGCTAATACGAGGGTGTTAATTTAGTCTATTACCCTTAATGATCAAGTATGCACTTTATTAAATACGGATGGTTGTTATGTAAAAGACGTCATAGTTTATAACTTTGAATTTGAAATTTAATCGACAGTAATAACAGAACATTCAGTATGATAAATTAAATAACACATATCTGAGAGGGTGATAGAGCAGATTGTTACCCCTCGAAAAGACATTGTTAACCTTGGCTTCGCCTCAGTTGACAATGTTTTCTCGGGGTAACAATCTGCTCTATCACCCTCTCAGCTATGTGTTATTTATATACTGTTAACTTTGTTTTAAGACTGTTCATTAGTTATTATTTATCTGTACACATCAACAACATACTGAATTGTCTGAAAACTTACTAAACAGTATTGAATTGACTGTAAGCGAATTGTCTGAAAACTTACTAAACAGTACTGAATTGACTGTAAGCGAATTGTCTGAAAACTTACTAAACAGTACTCAATTGACTGTAAGCGAATTGTCTGAAAACTTACTAAACAGCACTGAATTGACTGTAAGCGAATTGTCTGAAAACTTACTCAACAGTACTGAATTGACTGTAAGCGAATTGTCTGAAAACCTACTCAACAGTACTGAATTGACTGTAAGCGAATTGTCTGAAAACTTACTCAACAGTACTGAATTGACCGTAAGCGAATTGTCTGAAAACTTACTCAACAGTACTGAATTGACCGTAAGCGAATTGTCTGAAAACTTACTCAACAGTACTGAATTGACTGTAAGCGAATTGTCTGAAAACTTACTCAACAGTACTGAATTGACTGTAAGCGAATTGTCTGAAAACCTACTCAACAGTACTGAATTGACCGTAAGCGAATTGTCTGAAAACCTACTAAACAGTACTGAATTGACCGTAAGCGAATTGTCTGAAAACTTACTAAACAGTACTGAATTGACCGTAAGCGAATTGTCTGAAAACTTACTAAACAGTACTGAATTGACTGTAAGCGAATTGTCTGAAAACTTACTAAACAGTACTGAATTGACTGTAAGCGAATTGTCGGAAAACTTACTAAACAGTACTGAATTGACTGTAAGCGAATTGTCTGAAAACTTACTAAACAGTACTGAATTGACTGTAAGCGAATTGTCGGAAAACTTACTAAACAGTACTGAATTGACTGTAAGCGAATTGTCTGAAAACTTACTCAACAGTACTGAATTGACTGTAAGCGAATTGTCTGAAAACTTACTCAACAGTACTGAATTGACTGTAAGCGAATTGTCGGAAAACTAACTAAACAGTACTGAATTGACTGTAAAAAGTAAAATCACAAAAATACTGAACTCCAAGGAAAATTCAAAAAGGAAAGTCCCCAATCAAATGGTAAAATCGAAAAAACAAAACACATCAAACGAATTGATAACAATTGTCATATTCCTGACTAGGTACAGGCATTTTCTTATGTAAAAAATGGTGGATTGAACCTGGTTTTATAGCTAGCTAAACCTCTCACTTGTATGACATTCGCATCAAATTCAATTATATTGACAACGATGCGTGAACAAAACAAACAGACACAATAGGTAAAAATGTCAAAAATAGGCATGTTATTTCCAAAAACAGTTTAACGAGCCACTCTACATATCGTGATCTTTTCATTATTATGAGAAACTTCTAATGGTATATCTTTAGTATGAATTTCCGCGTATTTTACGAATTGTAAATTTGAATAAATTATTTCAGACTGAATTAAAGAAAAATAAGCTTAGGTCGTAAGCGCATTTCCCAATTGAAGTTAACAAATGAGTTTGAAGCGTCAAAATATTCTACATCAGATGGAATAATAAGCGAATTGTCTGAAAACAATGAATGGAAAACAAATATGACAAGCAAGCTTTGTTGGCGAACACAAATATGATATTCCATCTGATGTAGAACATTTTGACGCTTCAAACTCATTTGTTAACTTCAATTGGGAAATGCGCTTACGACCTAAGCTTATTTTTCTTTAATTCAGTCTGAAATAATTTATTCACATTTACAATTCGTAAAATACGCGGAAATTCATACTAAAGATATACCATTAGCAGTTTCTCATAATAATGAAAAGATCACGATATGTAGAGTGGCTCGTTAAACTGTTTTTGGAAATAACATGCAAATGGTACAGTGCAGGAAATTTGAAGAAAAAGCATGCAATTATCATAATATAACAATCGCACATCTTTTTCACCTTAAGATTTCTTTTCATTAACAGCTAAGTACGAGTGGACTGCCATACATATAGTTTAGTGTTTATCTTAAGTATATGACAGTACATTTATTTGCAACAGAATACATTTCATATTAATAAATGCTGCTTATTTATCTTACAATAATATATATTACCTATATATAAACAAGTCTAAATTGAAAACAACGTTCAAACCTGATTGCGTTGGATAAAAACCGCAATTTTTATACGTGTGCATGCAAAACAAATTTCTTGTTAGAGGGGTCTAAATACAGCACAAACAAAATTTTCCAAAAGACCAAAAAAGTGAAAAAGTATATTTTAACAAAACGCATTTGACTAACCGGTCGAACAACAAATGTTCTTAAACCCTGCTGACTGCCATTGGCGATTGCCAAATAAACGGATCACCGATGTAATAAATGGATCTTGATTATAAATTTGATACTAAACAGAAAACAATAAACTTGCGGAAAAGACGATATACCGCAAACAAAAGGTGCAAAGGTTTTTGTACACCATATCCGGATTTCGACAATTAATGTCTCTTCAGCTTATATATTACCTATATATATATATATATATATATATATATATAATGTCTAAAAATAGCAACAATCAACATTCAATCTATTTAGGCGTGGATCAGTTTGTGAAAATAAACTGATACAGTTACTGAATTAAAATTATATAAATGTCTAAGAATATAACTTAAACACGCTAATTAATACATTAAAAGTTCTATTAGATTTTAAATAGAAATACGCAATATTTCGCTAAACAAATTAGCTTCATCAGGCGTGTGCATCTCTCAAGGTGAAATCGGATGCATGACAAAAAATATTTTGTAGCTCAAACTACACAGAATTTTAGTAAAGTTTAACATATTAATTGATGTTCTATAAAAAATATGTTTGTAGCTACAACTACATAAAGTTGGAGTAAAGTTTAACATATTTATTGATGTTCGATAAATTGTATGAATTTCTATAAATTAATTTGTATGATTTCAAGATTGTTATTTAGATCTGTTTTAAATCTTTTCGTCTCTCTCATTGAGTCCATCAGGTTCAAGAGTTCGCAACTGGTGCATCTATAAAGAGAGGATTTTGGATGCACCAGTTACGAACTCTTGAACCTGATGGACTCAATGAGAGAGACGAAAAGATTTAAAACAGATTTAAATAACAATCTTGAAATCATACAAATTAATTTATAGAAATTCATACAATTTATCGAACATCAATAAATATGTTAAACTTTTACTCCAACTTTATGTAGTTGTAGCTACAAACATATTTTTTTTATAGAACATCAATTAATATGTTAAACTTTACTAAAATTCTGTGTAGTTTGAGCTACAAAATATTTTTTGTCATGCATCCGATTTCACCTTGAGATGCACATGCCTGATGAAGCTAATTTGTTTAGCGAAATATTGCGTATTTCTATTTAAAATCTAATAGAACTTTTTAATGTATTAATTAGCGTGTTTAAATTATATTCTTAGACATTTATATATATATATATATATATATATATATATATATATATATATATATATATATATATATACATGGCGATACGGCAAATAGTTTTACAAACGACAATAAATATATATTTATATCAGGGATAGCTACTGAAGCGTACTTTGGATATAGTTTTATTATTCATTTTTGAAATATCGACTTTTATCTTGGAATTTAAAAAAAACAACATTTTCGGAATAATCGACTTAACCTTGATATAATCAACTTTTTAAAATTATCGACTTAAATCTTGTAAATTCCGAATTTAATCTGATATAATCAACTTTAATCTTGGAATCGTCCAAAAATACGAAAATTCCGGCTTTGTAAAAAATCTGCACTTTTTTTTGGACCAAAATATGTATACTGAAATGTCTTACAACGACACTGAAATTTAAACCGACTGATAATTCAAATAAATTGAAGTTAATTCCAACCCAACTCATCATTATATAATTATTTTGCCTTTTATATTATCCAAATTTTATTTTCCGCCGACTTTTTACTCCAATAATATTGTGTTACATGTTTCGGTATTTCTGTATAGACCCAGTTATAGATTCGAGTTTACCTGTATTCAAGTAAACAGCCAGTTAGTCACACATTCATTCAATAAATCTAGGACTTCAAGTCACCTAAAAAACCTACCGTACGTTGTTCCATTGTATAGGAAACAATACAGGAACCAGTCATTTTCTCTCAGTCACGATGCATCTTTGTCAAATTGAACATTGATGAGATTTTTGATATCTCGCCCAAGTTCACTGATCAATGCTAACGCAACTCATCTGATCTACCAAAAAAAATGGTATCTAGAAAGAATACGAATTAGACATTTCACCTTCTTATACTTCTGCGTTCTTGTCGTTTTTGGTAGACCGAAATGCAATTATGATTTTAATCGAAAATGGAGAACGGAAATGCAATGGACTTTAAAAATTCCAGTCTCAAGTCATAACAAAAAAAAAAAAACCGGAACATAATTAGATCTTTTCCGTGTCACTTAAAGTTACAAAACATGATAAAATGTATATATTATACGTAAAAATACAACCAAAATTTGGTGAGGCGTAACACATCTGCAAAAGAGAATGAATACCACACAGCTTTTTTTTTCTTAAATTCAAACTGGACACTGCAGACTAACTACCCTGTGGACGTGTTCTCTCATAAGATGCTTGCTATTCGTCAAACCCGGACATAGAAAACAATGTAAATGATTGAAGATCTTAATAAAACGTTCACACTTTTACATACATTAGCACCCTTTGATGCCTAAAAGCGATATATAGAATAACTATTATACATACATTGTCTCAAAATATAACATTTATTTGTACATGGCTTAGAAACTAGAAAATGGAAGGCTCAAGTTTGCAGAGCATTTCTATCCTCTGTTGAGCCGAGTACAGGTACATTTTAAATTTTGAGATTGTCGCAATGTATGGTTAATCGCTTCAGACTGCAACTGTTACAATTGTTTCAAATTTAACATTTAATATTTAATATCATGATTGTTTACTGAAGCGGACGATGTAACATTCCGCGAACTTGAATCTTTATTGACTTCATAAATAAAATCCTCTACGAAAACACAAACAAGGATATATACGGTCAGTGACTGTTTATCAGAAGTGAATATACGGTCAATGTAACTTAACTGCGCATATAACACAATAACAGTTTAAATAGCGATTTAATACCAGGCATCTGTATTTTCGCTACCACTGGTTTTGCTCAACAAACTGAACTTTAATGTGTTTCATTATAGGATGCAGAAAATAACAATGTTTTGATATAGTTTTCTTAATATGTTACACTATTTAGAAATTTATTGAAACTATTTTAGATTTAGTATGAAATAAATTCTTTGTATGTCATAAACTGTCAATAGAAAATGAAAGGATATGGAGTAAATGTACATGGGACAAAATCGCACACAATACATAGAAAACATAGAAAAACGTCTTGTAAACGAAGGTTTTATATATTCATTTATTTTTAAGTAAGTTTTCTGACCTTTCCGATAAGTTATTTTCGATTTGGTTTAAATCATGCCCAAACTTTTGTACCTTATGATGTTTTATTGTGTGGTTAATCCTGGTAGGCAAATTTTCAACCTAATTGACAACTTGACTCATGCGGACGTTACACCCCAAACTGAGGTTTTATCATGTTAGGCTGCAAGCGTGTCCTTTAACTTGTTATACACTGTTATACAAGATTCAAGGTTTGGTAAATCTTCAGTTAATAATAAGATATGGTTGAAACCTACAGTACAAGTCATTTTTGTCAGATTTGAAATTTCATTTTTAACCTTGATTACAATTGCTTTGTTAAACCGGTTCCAAATCTTTTTCGTCGTAATGCACTTTTCTTAACCCGAATAATTCAGTCCCTCCCCGTGATCGACTCGTGTAGCCATCGTAGAGCAGTGGAATATAACGACTGAATTATTTGGGTTACACTTTTCTGTGAATTTGATGTTTTCCCGGTTTGTTTAAATCTACACTATCTTTATTGGTCACCGTTGAAAATTGTACCCTCTCATTTATTTTTTAAATATGTCTTGTCACAAATAAATAGATATCAAATGCTCTGGTCTAAAAAGTAGACATTTGTTAATCCATAAAGAGGCAAATACAATTGGTGTAAACATCTGACAAAATTTTAAAGAAAGTGAGGTAAAAACCTTTGGCTTTTCTCGATGGAAATGCCAAAGACAATTATAAGAGTTTTAAAAATATCGAAAACATAGACTTAGTGACATTACTGCTTTCCAGTATCATACATTGATTTTTCGCTTTCAGTTATTCTTCCTTCAGATTTATTTATCGTTTTGTTAAATAATCAGTTAGATTTGCATTTACTTAATTAACTATTCTGGAGGAAGGTGCATCGAGGAGACAAAAAAGCGGAAGGGTGTAACCATTTATCAAATCATAAATTAAATATAGATTGTTCTAATGTGTCTAGGAGCATAAATCAAATTGTCTTATGATTCATGTTATAATTGAATGTTTATTTATTGTTTAATATCTTTATTGTGATAAACATTTTAGGGGACACATGAATATACATGATTGATAATAATGCAGATATATTTGTTGGAAATTGCAAATATTATGAAGCGATTAATCCCCTGAATATAATATGTTAGTAATAATGGAAATGAAAAAAAAAATAATACAAACTGCAAGAACTAACTTATGTTTGATGAAGATGCTTTTTTCTATAAATCTGTTATGGATGTAGTCAGGTCAGGTTTAGGAATTTTTATCAGATGTTCGTATTCCGTTTTTTCCTGCGATACAGGGTAAAATATTTTGCCCCATATCACCCACTTTTCTTTTCATAGACGACTTAAATAGCTCATAAAAGATCATTACCAAAATAAAAGCAGATTCTAGATTTCTTTTCTTATGAGATCCATATAATGCCAATGCTAAATATAAGGAAAAGTCCGAGTCAACCTTTTCCCATCATTTTTAAAAATATCAAATATCTCGAAAATGAGTTCCATAACGTATCAATATTTTAGCTCATTTTGTTCCTCAACTAATACGCTTTTGATTTATAGTATCAATTTTAAATTCCAGATTTTTAAAATTTCACCTGACTGCATCCTTAAGTCAAAATGGAACACAGACGAAGGCTATATTTTTGGTGGGTAAATAGCTTGATACAATATATATGATAAAACCCGGGTGTGAAATACCAAAATAAGTAAACAGGATTTTTGCAACGAAATGATTATTCTACAAAGCGGGCATGCATTGATAATTTTCTATGTTTTCTATGTATTGTGTGCAATTTTGTCCCATGTACATTTACTCCATATCCTTTCATTTTCTATATTTGATAAATGTCTTTAAAATGATTGCAAAATGATATTTGTACATGTGATCCTTTTTGAACAAGACATATTTTATTTGTTGAATTTGAGACATCACTGCAAACACAGGCATGACAATATTTTCTGATTGCACTGTAATTGTAATAGTAAGTTACACTTTTCCTCTCTTCTCATTTGTATCAATAAAAGGAGATGTAGACGTATTGCCAAAAGAAAGAGCAACCCAAAGACGAAATAAAATCAAAACATATACATTTTTTTAAATTCTTAAGATAGATTAAAAAACGATTCCCTCGGGCAAGATTGACCCTATTAGGTGGGTTTGGCTATTCCTTGTAAGTTCCGTTTTGTCATAAAGCATTTGAAACATTTAAATATTCAAATTCATAATACATCCTTGGAATTAAAAAAAATAGGATATTGCGTTCGTCGTGTAGGTAAATCCATAAAAAGCGCTTTGGTGCATCACATGTATAAAGTTTTATCTTACCTCCTATACATTTCTAGGAATATGATTGGTTAAAAGCGTCCGCGTGGAGACCGTGTATATTCCATATTAGGTTAGTAGGGAGGCGGGGCTTATTTCAATACACGGTTAGTAGTGGAGTTACGACTTTGGCACTATTTGATTGTTTAAATGTATTGAAAGTGCTGTTTAATATTGTTATATCAAGGTTGTTGATAATAAATTGTTATTGTTGACATTATTTTTTGTGTGCAGACCAATGGAATTAGGTTCTTAAAATTGAACACTTGAACACTATAAAAATAAGAAGATGTAGTATGATTGCAAATGAGACAACTCTAGTCTAAATGCAACACATAAAGATAGTCGGTAAGATAAATTCGTTACATAGTGTGTTAGTGACCTAATACGATATATACGGGGTCAGTAAATTCCATATGGGGTTCGAGCGTCGCTATGTAACTAATATTATTTTCATTTTCGAGTACTCGGTCAATACCTCTGCTGCATACATAGAGGATCGCTAGTCCCGAGAGTATCATTTAATGGAATTCAGAGGTCAACGATTCGATACTGACATGATTTATAATATACATTTCTTAAGTTCCTATAACATACTCAATATATATTTGTGGGCAGTAGTATTCTGAAAGATTCCGCTATGTAACGTGATTTATTTTGGTACCATTTATACTAAATACAATTATTCGATATAATCTTTTCTATATATGACAACTCTACCCTACATTCTCTCTTAGATGACCTATAGTCACACGGGGCTAACACCACATATTACACATAATTCGTCTGAAATTTAGTCGATCAATGTTGGATCGGCAAAGTTGCGGTAGCAAATGTTTTTGCTTTCCTCAGCCATGGTTCTGTAACATTGAGACAAACGCGACTTCACTATGTCGGCAACCTTTACCACATGGTTATATATAGGCTTTTATATAAAGATATAGCCTTCGTTTGTCTCCCCTCCTCTCTATATCCTAGGATCGTGACATAGTTAAGATTTGTAAATAGTTACAACGTACTCCCATCTATATGTCTAAATATACATATATATAACATTCTCCAACCAAAAACCTAGGGTTATGTGGGAAAAACACCATATAATACATATATTTCATCTAAAAATTTAGGTAAACAATGTTAGATTTGCAAATTTGCGGTAGCACTTTTATTCCCTTTTCTACGCGAGATGTTTAAAACTAATGATTCTATGACATGATCGCAACGCTACTACCTACATAGTACTAAGCACACTAGACCACTCGGACAAATGTGTTTTATGAATCTATCTCATTGACTTCATAGACTTATTGATAACGGTTACAATTTTTAGTTTGACGCAATACTAAAACGTTTTTCTGTATACTAGTAGCTTGTTTTGTGTATTGCACAAGGTCAATTATTCCTTTACTGTCTTGTGAAATTTCTGTATGAAATATTACACAAAGAACATTCGAGAATTGGGATTTGATTGCTTCATTGATATCTATGAAAACTTTATGCAACTGGTATAGACTTAGGACGACACATTGGACAACAACCTATGTGTGTGTGTGTGGGGAGGGGGGAGTCGTTAAAATAAATAACTTGGCAAGGTAGGAACTGAAAATAAATAACTTGGCGAGGTTCGAAATGAAAATAAATAACTTTGCACAAGACATAATGAAAATGAATATTCTGTAATACAAAATGCAGGAAATAATTTTGTACAAAAGTGAAAAATCAATAATGTATGTATCAGTTGGTCTGGTGGATAGTTGTCTCATTGGCAATCATATCACATCTTTTTATTTTTAAATAGCAACGGACGAAAATTAATATTCAATCCAGAAATATTATCTTACCACCCTCCCCCACTCCACCAAGAATATCAAATGGTCGTCTTCTGACGTCAACATTTTATCATGCATGATGTATTCCCAAAATGTGTTGAATATGATAATATGAACCTATTAATAAAAATATTATTATCCAGACATAATTTCGTTCGCAAGTAATACTGCAATTAATCGATCCCACGCAAAGAATATAATGACTGTGTACATGTTACGACAAATGAAACATATCCAGATTTCACGTAACAATCAACTTATTCTTGAGGGTATCCAAAAAAGATTGATTTAATTTAGATATCAAGAACTTTTTGTTCAGAAAGTTTATTGTAAGCAGTAGACTCGTATCAAAGACATTCTGATAGGAAATGCAATCTCGGAAACGTAGTATCAAATTTGGGAAGTGTTTTCTAATTTCTTTTGTTGCTAATATAATTATGATGGTCTTTTTCTATTTCAAGTTATTATATTCCAAATAGATTTACGCGTTTTGCACGTCAATTAAATACTGCTGCATCTTATTTGACCATGACGATGTCTGTCCTCCATTCACATGGATCCAATAGAAACAAACTTGAAGATTAAGAAAGGCAACAGTAGTATACAGCTGTTCCAAAGTCATAAATCGATTGAGAGAAAACGAATCCGGATTACAAACTAAAACCGTAGGAAACACATCAACTATTAGAGGAAAACAACGGAACAACAGAAACACTGAAGTGCAACAAAAACAAACACCAACATACATAGAAACGAACTATTTGATAACAACTGCCATAATCCTGACTTGGTACAGGACATTTTAAGAAAACTGTTTGGTTGAACATGGTTTTATGGCTAGCCAAACCTCCCGCCTACATGGCAATGTTAAAAAAATATCGCTAAAATGACAACACTACGTGACAGAAATACAGCACAAGCAAACGCAAGAACACTCAGCACAGAGAAACGCACGAATAAAAAGAACGCGTGATAAAGAATAGCCATTTCATAAATCTTTTCTGTTTGATAACATTAACGGTACAAATTTGTCTGTATCAGATGCGCATTTCGACTATAAATGTCTCTTCGGTGATGCTCGAGACAAAAAATATTTGAAAATCCAAAACTTATTGAATAGATGAAGAGCTTAAAAATCAAAAAGGACAAAAAGTATAGCCCATCAGGGCAAGGAATCAGAGCTTCGCATGAGGGAGATACTTTCCTTATTTCATAATAACTTTTGTAACAACAAATTTTAATAATATAATATCAGTACTTTCATGCATGTACTTAAGGTGACACCTGCATCCTTTCCACCTTTCTCGCTGCAGTGAAACAAGGACGTAAAATGTTTCCATCGTAAAAAATCGAACTTGAAGGGGCTGGTTGGAACGGTATTTCCATGGAATAGAGGCCTAAATCTGTTAAACTGAATCATGTTTAAAGTTGAAAGGATTGCACCATAGTCTTAATTGACAGCCTTGGTACCATGTTACAATAAATTTTATCTTGATGTGTGTCAGGTTGCCATGCTGTACAATAATTCCACATTACAGATGCATTCTAGGTAATATTTGCCAAAGCATGCACCAAAACGTTGTGATCATTTCATAACGTCTTAAACAATAGAAATTCAATCAATGAGACGACGTTATATTCATTTGAGGGTATCTTCTTGCGAACAATGAAATAACCCATAATATTCCTTTTCTAAAACGACGAAACTCGCTACTGGAGTAAATATTAATGCATCTTTTACTGTAAGACTAAACATTTTGTCACAAAATGTTTCTGTGTATGAACGAATAAAAGAAAACGGAGGTAAATGAATAATAAAGGTATAGTCTTTTTGAGGCCCTTTATAGCTTGCTGTTCGGTGTGAGCCAAGGCTCTGTGTTGAAGGCCGTACTTTGACCTATAATTGTTTACTTTGTACACATTGTGACGTGGATGGATAGTTGTCTCATTGTCACTCATACCACATTCTTATTTATATAATAGATAAATGAAGAAAGAAAGAAGAAAAAAAGAAAGAAAGAAAGAAAAGAATAAATAAAGAAATAAAGGAATAAAGAAATAAAAAATAAAAAAGTACAAAGTTCCCAGTTCCCAGTTCCCTATAACCTTGAATACTTGAAAGAACATTCGTCATACTCAAAGAGAGTTTTAACGGGCAGAAATCTATTCTATAAACAATGGACCATTTACTTCTTTAAGGTGACCTTAAGACAAAAGACTTCATAAAAATACACGTTTGGCATTTCCAACAACCTTTTCGTTACATGATTCATCGAAGACCATTGACAAGCTAGTCCAGATGTTGACAGTGATTAACATGCAGTAAAAATAAATATCCATTGTATAAGTCAAAGATGAAATTAATGGATACTAAGTAATTTGATCACACTCAAAATACTGAATCTAATACTCAAGATATCAATGTAAACTAGTAAATTGAGATATAATTCTTGTGCAATCATAAACAATATTTACTACGAGAGCGTATCAGGGACATAAAAATAACATAGATTTTCGAGATAAAATTGAAATTTGAATTTCAACTTTTTCAAATCTTAAAGTTTTACTTTAACTGTAAATTTTGATTTTCTTTAATCTCAAAATTTCGAAATTTCAAGATTTGAAAAGCAAAATTTTCGAGTAGAAGTCGACATTTGTATATTTTAAATGTCAAAAGTTTAAGTTTGAATAAGAAATTCAATGGTTATCTATTTTATACTATGTCCCTGATAAAGCTTCCGTTGTTTATGAGGGTGTGGACGGGGGTTTACAGAATACAGAATAATGGGCAAAAATATAAAGAATAGAGAATAATGATGTGCTTGAATATGAAGATTAGAGAATAATGGGTAAAAAGTATAAAGAATAGAGAAAAAGGGCCTAAAAAATGAAAGAATACATCAAGACCCTCGTTTATAGGGGTTCATCAATAAAAAATATAAAGGAGAACGTGAGATAATTATTTGAACCTTAGAATTTTAAAATGAGAAAACTATTCTTCATTTGCTCACTATTTATAAATATGTCAGATATCAGAATTTATATAATATTTTTACCAATATATTTGCTTTCAGTTTTCGAACAAGATGCATTTTAGCAAATTAAAGTGCAAAAACTGTCAAAATAACCTTTATTTTGAAATCTTGCCATTAATATAAAAAAAAGAGGCGGAAGTTACCAAAGGGACAATACAAAAAGTAGAGGTCGAAGAGTAACTTGCAACACATTGACAAAGAACAAAAAAGAAAAGAAGAAAAGTCAAACAAGTCTAGAAAACTAAAGATTGTATAACATAACTGTTATTATCGATCGTCCCTCTGTCTGTATCACTCTGCTCAGCTCTTAATAAAATTGCATATCACGGCTTTGTGACGTCAAATACGTTGACCCGGCATTAATAACTTTGACCCGGACATATCACCGACGTCATAATATATAAACCGACGTTGATAAGTTTGACCCGTACTTATCACGTTATCTTCCCGTTAGCTGGTGAAACAAAGAAAACACTTGTTTCTATCATGCAAAGTACGCAAATACAACCCAATAAATCGATTATCTGGTTGAATGCATATTCATATTGTAAAATATCAATATGCAGACAACCTGATAATCGGTACCAATCTACCAGAAACTGGGGGATAGTGCGTTTGAGTATGAGAAACAAACAACTTTGCATAAACAGATTTTTTGGAACGAGATGCATGTCTTCAACGTAAATCTTATGTGCTTAAAAAAACCACTAAAATGTAGTCCTTTATAATTTTAACAAATTCAAACCACAACCTATCTCAAATCCAGCCGTTATCGGCTTTGTTTGTTTCTATAAAGGTGTGGAATCATTGATAATTAATAGAAGTATGATTTATTCATTGCATCAGTTTCTGGATATGTTTTTTGTATTTACATCAAATCTCTGATTTTAAATATATGAGCTTTTCCTACCCGATCAAGGTTTATCTAGAAAATTGCATTCAAAGCAACAAAGAAGACATGCTTCCATGAGATTGAAGACATTACAGATAGTCATTAGCCCTATACATATATCTACAATTAATCTTCCAATTGTTTTTGTATCTATACAAAATTCAACGCATTGTTCATGCATTTGAATACCAAATATCTACTATTCCTATTCATACAGTCAATGTTATAGTTGAATAGAAGTTACTTTTTATAAAAATAGTATGAGTTCTTGTAAGGAATTTTTTGGAATATAATTTCCAAAGGAAAAATATTTGTTCCTGATGGAAATTAAATATTTGCTTTTAACATGGATTCTAGAAAAATTGATTATACCTGTTGCTTGTGTTACTGAAGGGAAAAGCAATGTAGATCGATCTATGTTAAAGTGATCCCTTTTGATAGATGAGATAAGCTAGAGAAGAAATGGTTGATCTACCCATTGATAGTTAATGCCTAGTTTTGTTCAACAATGTGTATTTTTATTCAACACTGATGCAGTGTTCTCTCTGCAATCTTTTCCTTCAAATGGAATTGAGAATGGAAAGAGACAAACACCCGACCAAAAAGCAGAAAACAGTCCAAGGCCACCAAGGGGTCTTCAGCGTAACAAGAAAAATCCCGCACCCGAAGACTGGCTTCAGCTGGCCCCTGAAAAAAAATGTAGACTGAGTTTTACTGTGTGTTTGCTTTCTAGTACTCCACATTGGCTAAAGGTATAGGGGAGGGTTGAGATCTCACAAAACATGTTTAACACCGCCGCACTTTTGCGCCTGTCGCAAGTCAGGAGCCTCTGGCTTTTGTTAGTCTTGTATGCTTTTTAAAATTTTAGTTCATTTATATGTTTTGGAGTTTAGTGTGACGTCCATTTTCACTGAACTAGTACACATTTTTGTTTAGGGACCAGCTGAAGCCCGCCTCCGGGTGCGGGGTTTTCTCGCTGTGTTGAAGACCCATTGGTGGCCTTGGGCTGTTTTATGCTCTTTGGTCGGGTTGTTGTCTCTTTGACGCATTCCCCATTTCCGTTCTCAATTTTAGACTAGTTCTGCGAAATGGACGCCTCACTACACACCGAAACATATAAATGAACCAAAATTTAAAAAGCACACAAGACTAACAAAAGCTAGAGGTTTCAGATTTAGGACAGGCGCATACAATGTAAATGCGGCGGGGTCAAACATATTTTGTTAGATCTCAATCCTCCCCCTATACCTCTAGCCAATGTGGAGTACTAGTAAACAAACACACAGCAATACGCACAGTAAAACTCAGTTTAAAAGAAGTCTGAGTCCGATGTTAGAATAGATAACAGAAGAAATTAAGAAAATTACAATGATCAGCAAGAATTAACAAAGGACTACTAGCTGTTAGAGACATGCAAACTCCAGACCTCAATTAAACAGATTGAAAGATTATGTCTTCATCATATTAAAATCAAGCAAAATCCCTCCCGTTAGGGGTTCAGTATCATGCCATCATAAATTATACGAGAAAAACATAACCCGTAGCATGCGAACAACTAGTTTTAGGATACATGTCTTTATTTCCGATGAGTGAATCAATATTATTTCCAAAAAATGACATCTTTAATGACTTTGACAAGAGTATCGGAACTATATCCCTTCTGAATAAGTCTGTTTAAAGGTTTGGTTAGCTTTTGAGGTGCATGACGACATTTTTGTACTTTGAATAGAATATTACCATAAAAGATGTGATGTGAAATACCTGAACGTATAAGATGTCTGCACGTTGATATATATTTACGAAAGATGTCCTTGTACCAATTACAAAATTTAGTAAAAGTTTTAATATCGAAAACCCTGTTGCAGATTTTGCTTCCATCGGGTATGGACTATGTCATGTCCAATCAGAATGAATAATTCATTTCACGCAGTACTTTTCTGAAATTATACCATAACTTTTATTAGGTCTGGGTGGTGTTTACAGAATACAGAATAATGGACACAAAGTGCAGAACAAATGGCTAAAAACTAAAATGTAGAGAAAACAAATGGACCCCAAAAAAAAAAGTTAAGAAAAGAGAATAATGGGTGCTAAAATATAACAAAAATATAGAATAATGGGCCAAAGAAATAAAGAAAAGAGAAAACTGGACTAGAAAAAAGAATACAGAAATGAAGGACCCCCAATACACACCCTCATTTGTACTTAGGATGCTAAGAATAGAGGGTTGACCTACTGAACGAGATTGAGAGATATCAAATCGAAATAAAATTAGGGAAATAATTACACCAAATATGAATAAATATGGTATAATAACAATTAAAACAACAAATGTTAATAGCGAGATCTGTCAACATACCGACGAGAATTAATGAGAAAACGGATCTTATCTGCTGTCGACTGAATATTAATTGGAAAGAATGCACAAAGGTTAGCATTTATTTCTGAAAAGGAAATTTTACGACACATGTCCAAATCCAAGATTTCCTTATTACTTCCTCTTGAGTATCATAAATAAAAATATTGATATGTAAAAATTATCTGTCAATTTCTTGTGTTCATACTTCTTTGTTTCTGGTGCTGTCTCGCGTCGTTTGTGATGCGTGTCCACATGAACATGGCCATTTATGGAATGAACATGACCATTTATGGAACGAATAGATAATAGAAACAAAAATGGAACCAATTTGGAAAATCATTAATAAAGAAAAATGACATTTGTATTAGCTTAAACAATATTTTATTTAGATAATCAAAATGAACTGTAAAAAATTCATTCAACAATGAGTTTTATACTTAAACCAAGATGAATTACTATATTTGTACTTTAACAAATTCCTGTGCCGTGTTTTTTTTTTTTTTTTTTTGCTAAACTAGCTCAAATAATTATATTTTGTTCTGCATCAAATGTGTCGTCGGGTTGTTGTATCGTATACGTAAAGATGCGTCAAATCTCGTTAAATTTGCTTTGTTATATTTATTTGATATTTGACTGCAGTCGACAGTGTCTATGCATGATATAATTAAAACTAACCACGCCACATATATATATATATATGTGTCTGTCCTATTAAGTCAAAAGCCTGTAATTCAGTGGTTGTCGCTTGACGTTGTCCGTTGTTTTTGTTTTTCGTTTATTGTTTTGTCATCAATCAGGCCGTTGATTTTTTAATTTGAATTGTTTCACATGTTTTCATGTCGGGCCTTGACTAACTATACGGTACGGGTTTTGCTTATTGTTGAAGGCCGTACGGTGACATATGAATTGCTTAAATCCACGTGATTTGGACTCTATTGGATAGTTGTCCCATTGGTAATAACATCTCATCTCCTTATTTTATAAGGACTTGTCATAGAATAAAAGTGTTTAATAAAAAATGGTTTGAATCACACACTTATTTATTTTAAACAAAGAAACTTAGATGATGGACAAATGATTAAAATATGGACAAAGGAAACTTAGAAATTAGACTACCAAACGTTAAAAGATGCAAGTGATTAAAGCAATCTAATAATTATGTATCACCAGGTTAAAAAAAATAATTGCCATTTTGTTTTCTAATTTGACAAATCTTTCCGTTTGGCTGCGTAGGATGAGAACGTACATATCAAGACCCGTTTAAAAATGCAAATACACAGTCAGTTTAAATGAAATTGACATGTTTGACATAAATGTTGGAGGTTTTTTGTGCATTGCAAAACCTAGTTTAACCAACAACTTTAGTTTTAAAGCGTTTGTGCGAAGTCATACATTTTCCGTTATTCGTCAAAGGTTCCCATGAAGATTGTTGAACATCTTTTCCCCCACAACTAGTTAGTATAAAAACATCGGGTTTCTTCATTATTTATACATGCATTACTTTTTTCTTGATCAGTATGGTTTGTTTTATTAGTATCTTAGTTTTTTGTACTTCATTTACAATAAACGTTTGCTTTATGTACACATTACGGACACATTATGGAAATGAAAGTGAAATATGCATAAATACCGAACTTGCTTCCTTTAAAGTTGTTTTGACCAGATTAGTCTTCATTTGGTACGTCCAGGACTAAATGTTTGAAAAGCATAAGAAATACAAATACATGTTGATCTTTTGAACGTCTTACTCATATATAAAATAAAAGGAAACATAAAAGTTGAACTGCTATAAATATAGCTTTAACGTTTTTAGATTTTCATGTGTGTTTTTAAAGCTTCATTTATCGAATTGAAAGCTTTGAAAAGCAAAAGAAAACAACAGCTTCTACAACGAACTCAAATTTATCAAAATAAAAAACAAAAACAATAAAATGCTCCGCTTGGCGCAGCTTGATACGACCGCAGAGGTCGAACCCTGCACAGTTGGGGCAAGTATGGACACAACATTCAAGCTTGATACAGCACTGAATTTTGATTGTGATTAAATATTCGACACAGCATAGGTTTCTGACACAGAATGAATGTGGTCTAAGAACTTAAAAATTTTAATTTACCTATTCAAACAATATCATTATTATTTGCTTTTATATATAAAAAAGAAATAACCAATTTAAAATGGAAAATTTTAAAGAAAAAAAAAGGAAAAACAAATCCCCCCTCAAATTTTTTGAACCCCCTTATGATTCATCCTCCCCAAACTCAATCCCAGCCTTCCCTTTGTGGTATGGCACCTTGCAGTACAATTTCAGAGAGATCTGTACACTTGAACACAAGTTATTGTCTGGAAACTAGAAAAATGCTTGTTTTTGGCCCCAAATTCCGAAACGTTTAGGGCAATTACCCCCAAACTCAAACCCAGCTTTCCCTTTGTGATATGGGACCTTGTAGTACAATTTCATAAAGATCCATACACTTACACACAAGTTATTGTCCTGAAACTAGAAAAATGCTTGTTTTATGCCCCTTTTTGGTCCCTAATTCCTAAAACGTTGAGGCAATTACCCCCAAAATCAATCCAAGCCTTCCCTTTGTGGTATGGTACCTTGCAGTACAATTTCATAGAGATCCAAACACTTGAACACAAGTTATTGTCTGAAAACTAGAAAAATGCTTATTTTTGGCCCCTTTTTGGCCCCCTATTCCTAAACGTTTTGAACAATTACCCCCAAACTCAATTCCAGCTTTCCCTTTGTGATATGGAACCTTGTAGTACAATTTCAGAAAGATCCATACACTTACACACAAGTTATTGTCATGAAACTAGAAAAATGTTTGTTTTTTGCCCCTTTTTGGCCCCTAACTCCTAAAATTTGGAGGCAATTACCCCCAAAATCAATCCCAGCATTCCCTTTGTGATATGAAACCTTGTGGTACAATGTCAGAGAGATCCATACACAAACACACAAGTTATGTCTGGAAGTTACAAAAATGCGTATTTTTGGCCCCTTTTTGGCCCCTAATTCCTTAACTGTTGGTACAATAACCCCCAAAATCAATCCCAACCTTCCTTTTGTAGTATTAAACCTTATGGTAAAATTTCATAGAGATCCATTCACTTAAACTAAAGTTAGAGTGCGAAAACCAATGTGTCTTCGGACGACGACGACGACGACGCCAACGTCATACCAATATACGACCGCAAAATTTTTTTGCGGTCGTATAAAAACAAAAATAGTACAGTAAAAGTAAGCTACTTGTTTTTACTGATTTCATCAAAAATGTTTTGTTTACGTTTTGTCATTATTTCTAACTATATTTTTTTATGAGACTTAGCTTAAAGAAAGACATATTTGAAAAGGACGATGCAAAGCGAACTGCTTGACAAAGATGCTTGGGTATACTTTATAATATTGCATAACACTGTTTCTTTTTTTTTTTTTTTGGGGGTAAATAACATATAACGGACGATAACTCTTGTTTATGAAAAAAAAAAATTGGAACAAAGAAGACCTTAATTAGAAGTTACTGTAGTGGAAAAACCAAACCCGTCAATTTTTTTCAAAATATGCCAAATTATCAATTAAACAGAGCTAAAATTGACGAACACCATTGTAACGCCGCAACACATTGTGAGATATTAGTTCTGGCTTTTACAGACTTTGTGTGTGAAGTCTTCTAGTTCAGTGTTAGTGTTTCTAATCAGCACGGTGTAGACGTTTATGATGACAAAGGCCAACAAAAATATTCAGAGGAAAGTGCTTTGTTGCTTATAGTTTAATTTAGACACAAGTACAAAGATGAGTATTTTGGCAAACTGTCTAAAACCACCTTAAACAAACCAGGATCGTATTATATGATCACAAGTATCTTACAATAACTATTTAAAAATGCCTGAAAAGTGGTAGATATAAAGCTATAATAGTCAAATAATTAATAATACTGCATAAAGTGGCACGTGCAGAAAGCATTCAAGTAAGACAAGGAAATCGAAGCGTTGAGCAATTTCAAGTTCTCTCAAAGTTTAAAGCACCGTCAAGAAACAAAAGGAAACAAATACGTACATGATGATATCATCGTCGTCTTCAGACTTAAAACAAAGCTTTTGTTTTGTTTGATGATTTACGAGGCATTTAATTATCAACAGTTGTTGTAATAAGTTATCGTTATGGAATTTGCTGGTTATTTTTCAGATGAGTACGACTAAACTGGAGTCGTTTTCATTTCCTTGTACATACATCATGCACTTGTAACATCCTACACAAACATCAAATAGTCAATACATAATTATATAAATGATTCTAAAAATTACAATTATGTTATGGATTTTCTTCAATATATATAATTATAAGTTCGAACTGTCAACAAATAGTGAAACGTATATCTTCTTATATTTTTCGCCGGGTTTCAGCCGTCGAGCGAGGAAATGAACATAAACATGTACATTGTACTTTTACAGCTTCGTATGAATCCCCTGCAAAACACAAAAAAGTATAATTATATGTCTTTAATTATGAGTGCATATAAACCGGTTATGACTAGTTTTAAAAAATGGATACACGTACCACACGCTGATTTCTTTTGTCGCGTGAAATTTCTTTCAATATCTATTCGGAACAAGTCAATCGGAATTTTCCTTAAAATCATTAACGAAACAGATTTAACTACTTTACCCCACCCATCGTTATCATATGAATACGTGTGGCCTAATCATTCGCTATAACTTATTAACATACTTTATAGGAGTGACACGACGAGTGCCCAATGGGAAGCATGATCTGCTTACCTTCCGGAGCAGGGGCGGATCCAGGATTTTGGAAAGGGGGGGCGATAAAAAATTTTTGGACCTTTCTTTGGCTAAAAAACATAAAATAAGTGTAAAATGCATTTTATAGTTAAAGTGTAGGGGTTGGACATTTTTGGTGCCGTATTCTCTCAATTAATTGTCTATTATAAAATGATAGGATGGATCCAAAGCTATGTACTAATAAATATATTTGATGTGGGATTTGTCAGAAAAAAATGGACATAGAAAATTCTCGTTTGTTGTATGGTTAGTTAGCATAACCTCACAGATTTCTTGTTGTAAACAATATATACGGCTATTCAATATAATTTACAATACGACCGACACGAAGAAAGACAAACAAGCAATTTTTATCCAAATGTTTGGTTGAAATGTTTCAACCAACAAGGGAAGTGAGGGGTTCCAAATCAACCAAAGGCTACGAATGAGTCGGAAATGACAATGAAGTTGTGAATGACGGTCGACACATGGAGACATATAGGCCACACCCAGCAGGCAAGTTGCAGTCGGGCCTTGAAAAAAATATTCAGTATATCAGTTCGGCGAAACAGACATTCCGGTCAGATATGGGATCACATGCAAAAACCTCCAAAAAAATTACACCCGTTTTTTTTCATCATGTTCATTTGATGCTAAATAATTATGTTGAAAATATTTTTTTTCTAATAGCAAAAAAGTGGACAAGATTATTGTTTTCAATCCAGATACGGCCAGAATTTTAGTTTAATACAAAAATCAGGGTAAGATTTTTTTCTCTAAAATATCTCAGACTGCCCCCTCAAATCAAATGGTCCGTACCTTAGACTTTAAATCTATATCTAGAGCTTACTGACTGGGGATCACTATTCAGCAATGTTATTAATGGGCTGGGGCTTGTGGTGTGAAACATGTTTTCGTAGGTAAATAATATTGCTGTAGAACTTTTTTTTTTCATGAGAGTGTAATACAGTATTGCTTTCTGTTGGGTGGAATTGTGAAATAGAAGTCAATACGTTCTTGCTCAATACTTTGTCGCTTTAGAGGCGTCATGCTTGTCATCCTCAGCCTAAACAATGTGTTACTATAGTTTGAATTTCAAAATGACTGAGTGACGTTTTTTTCGACGTACTGGTCAACTCCACCGTAGCGAATCACATGACTTTGAAATAATCAATAATATATTACAGTAAATACGAGCGAAAAATATCTTTATAAGTAAAGAATTGTCGCATAAAAATTAAATACACGGGAAATGGCAAAGTTCGTGAAGTCTAGTCTGATTAATCATTTTACAAAAAAAAAAAAAAAAAATAGCAAGCAAAGGGGGGAGGGGCGTACGCCCTCTACGCCCCCCTCTGGATCCGCCACTGCGGAGCATCTGAGATCAACCCGGTCTTTGGTGGTGTTCGTGTTTCTCAGTCTTTCGTTTTCTATGTTGTGTTCAGTAGACTGTCGTTTGTCTTTTGGTAGTTTTTTATTTTGCCATGACGTTATCAGTTTGTCTTAGACTTTTGAGTTGGAATACTCTTTTGGTATTTTCCGCCCCTCTCCTTCAAATGTTATCTACCTCGAGAGGATAAATATCTGAATCAACGGAGTGGTGTGGAAGAATCTATATTTATATATATTCTGTTTTCGTTTGTGTATTTATAGAACAGAAAGATAATATATTATGTAGCTATATTTGTTCTATAAATCTGTATATTTCCCTGTAGAAAAATCAGTCACCCACATTAAATTATGCAAGATTATCGGCCAGTGGCGAATCCAGTGGGGTGGGGGTCCGGGGGTTGGAACCCCCCCCTTTTGTTTGACGATCAATGCTTTTGAACGGAGACATATGATTGGAACCCCTCCCCCCTTTATCCTGGGTTGGAACCCCTTTTAAAAATGGCTGGGTCCGCCCCTGTCGACTATGTCATTTAATTGTCATTATATGCTTTACATTATAGCCCTGCCTTCGTTGATTCTCCTAAGGATATTTCACGGCTTTGTACAAAATAAGAATGGGGATTCGGGTCAATACACCAATGAGAGATCAGCCCCAGAAGTCTTTTCCAGAATGAAAAATTTAGTTAATTTTTCGTCAAAGTCAATGAAATTGTATGTCGAGGTAGTTATATTTGATAGGCAAAGTTTGCATGTTTTGTTGTCGTCCACATTAATTTTTTCATGTTGACAACGATCAAATGAACAAACAAGTTTTTGTAACAATTTTCAATTTGGATGAAAACTGAAAAATGAAACGAACGTAATATTTTATTGGCAGAAAATAAGTGTGAGAGAATTACAATATTGATAAGGGCCGCACATAAAAAGGTTCGAAACTGTTTCAGCCAGTTTTCTTAAGGTTCACATGTATAGTATGTTATAGCATCCTACGTTCCCAGCCAAACTGATAAAACGCTGCCTGTCTTTAAAAGAAACCTTATTCTAGATCATATGAATGTTTTTCGACCATGATTTGCCAACGGTCAAAGATTTACTTCTACTAAAAATGTACATACTAAATATTTTGTGTTACATTAGGCCGTTTGTTTTCTCGTTTGAATTGTTTGAAAATTTTCATGTCGGGGCCTTTTAAAGACGACTATAAGGTATGGGTTTTTCTCCTTGTTGAAGGCCGTACGGTTGCCTACAATTGCTTACATTTACTTCATTTGAATTCTGTTGAATAGTTGTGCCATTGGCAATCATACCACATCTCCTTATTTTTATATTACGCATTTAATGTTGTAATGTTTCATGATGCAAAATCTATTATTTAAAACGTAAAATACCAGGACACGTTTCTTTTTATAGAAATTAACAGACACTTGCTTGGCCCAATTGCATGGTCAAAATGCATGTGACAGATATAGATAAGTTTGATGAAACAAATTATATAAAACAAAGTTACAAAAATCGAAAGTAAAAGTCACTAATTAACCATGTCTTAATTATTCAGCGAACCCAATTGCAATGTCAAAATCTAATGACCTTGAGGGATGTATCTCAATAGTCATACTAGTTACACAATAAAGAAATAAAAAATGACATATTTATAATTGACCTGATACTAACACGAGGCCCGGCATGCGACATATATTGACAAGTTTGACGAACCAAATTTATACTATAACACGAAGTTCCAAAAATCGAACGTAAAAGTCACTAATTAACCACGTGTTAATTATTTAAGGGAACCAGAAAATAATACGTTCTTTTAGATAAAATGAAGGTTCTTTCACGTTGTACATACAGAAATTTGTCCTAAGAATACTGATCGTCTTTACAACTTTGTCTTCGAACTAAGTAGAGTGTTGATTTTCAGACTTGACAATTAAAGTTTCAATTGATTTATTTATGCTTTATAATTTTTGAACTTTCCAATTGTTGTCTGGCAATTAAAAATGTTTATGTGCACAATAACAACTTTGATATAACCGATTTCTAAATTTGGCCCTTTCAAAAAAATTAAATTGCATTGATGAAAACTCCAGTAGGTGATATTTGTCGGAAAACTTGCTGAATGACTATAATTTGCTAACATTTTTATATAATATGTTTTCCTAGTGCAATGTATTTAATAAATCTGGAACGTTGATGTGCAGTGACTGTCCAATATGTTTCTAGATCATGAACAGGACTTGGTACTCGAAAATATCAGGCAATGACGACACGTGTCAATGCAGTCACGTCACGAGTCATGTCCATCCACGTGAATTTATCAATGAGACGCACGCGTCTACATCCATACAACCGAACCACTTCATAACGTGTTGAACGCGTAAAAATAGTATTACTAACTTTTTTCATTTTATTTCATATTCTGAGCATAAAGAAACACCATATTGTTAATACAAATTGCTGATAAAAAGAATAATGACATTCCTTTTTTTATACTGAGTTTTAAGTATAGAACTTAATATCATGATTCGCCAGCAGTCGAAGATTTACTTCTTCAAAAGAATATTACATATTTAATTATGTAATGATTTATAATACGAAATCGTTTATTTAAAACGTAAAATATCAGGACACTGACACGTGCTTGACCCAATTGCAAGGTCGAAATCTAATGACCTTGAGGAATTTTATCTCAATAGTCATACTGGTAACACAATAAAGAAATAAAAAAATGACACATTTATAATTGACCTGATACTAAAACGAGGCCCGGCATGTGACATATATTGACAAGTTTGAAGAGACAAATTATATTAAACGAAGTTCCAAAAAATCGAACGTAAAAGTCACTAATTAACATTGTGATAATTATATAAACGAACCAGACAACAATGCGTTCTTTTAAATAAAATAAAGGCTCTTTCACGTTGTACATACAGAAAAGTTATCTTAAGAATACTGATAGTGTTAACAACTTTGTTTTCGAACTAAGAAGCGTGTTGATTTTCAGATTTGACAATTAAAGCTTAAATTAATTAATTCATACAATTTTAATTTTTTTGAAGTTTCCAATTGTTGTCTGGCAATCTGAAATGTTTCTGTGCACAATAACAACCTTGATATAGCCGATTTCTAAATTCGCCCCTTTCAAAAAAATGTTACCTAAAGAAAATCCCAGTAGGTGACATTTTTCGGGGAATTTCCAGAATGCCAATAACTTGATTAACATTTTTATTAATATGTTTTCCTAGTGCAATGTATTCAACAATATGGAACGTTGATATGCAATAAACCTTCAAAATATCGAATATTTTTTTCAAAAAAAGTCTCATTTTACATGGCGGTTGTACTCTATTCTTTTTATGCAGGTACTGCTACTGGCTCTCTTTAATACAATGACAGACATTCGCGTTCTTCTACACATATAGCATTAAACTGGTATTTGTTGACTTATAAGATATTAGGTTTAAATGTTTGTGTTTGCTTTATGACGTTATAATACACCTTTTGTACCTACCGTCTTTAAATGCTTAGTGGTGATGGCTTCGTCAAAATTAAACACAATTCCATTAGATGTATCTTCCATAGGGTCAGGAGATAAAGAAAGTGTTACTGGAGAATTAATAGCAGACGACATTCCACTGTCGACTGAAACTGAACGTAGAATATGGTCAGCTTTCTTTTCCAACTCTGAATTATCTAATCCAAGGTCTTCTTCATCTTCGTCAGAACTCTCACGTGCCACATGCAAATCAGGTAGACTCGATACTGCTCCAATCATAGCAAGTGATGCAAAACTGTTCATTGCCGAGAAAACAGAGCTGATTTTTCTTCTTTTTCCTGTGTTAAAAAATAACCAAATGAGTGAATGTTTAATAATAACTATTATCATTTTATAACATTTAAATTTACCTTCTGTTGTTGTCTGCAGATGTGGTCGGGTTGTTGTCTCTTTGACAATTACCCATTTCCATTCTCAATTTTACATTTAACTTTTGAAAGCAGATGATGACTTTAAAGTCCTCCTAGGTGACGTCTGTACCTATCCGACCGTTAACAACGTGTTTCCTTTGCTCAATACCATTTGAATTGGTCGATTTTAATGATGAAATTTTGCTTCAAAGTTACTTGAGTGGTGAACAAAGTTTAACTATTCCTTCTTTCTGCTGTTTCTGACTGTTTTCAAGTTATTATACATTCTTACCACTTATTCTCAAGGTAGATTTTAACAAGTTTGCTCTGTTCGGAAAAATAGCAGATGCAGATTCCATGCGAACTCGAGGTCATTAAAACATCAGTTAAATGTTTAAAGTAATGAATCCTTATATATGTATACAATTACGTGTTGTGGTTACACACGTACAGCAACATCCCGAAAAGAGAAAACATACGGTGTTGTTTTTCTATTTTTTATTTTTATTATTAAACTTATAACTTAGAACTTATTATATACATAATTGCAATTTTGTTTTAAATAGTGACAGTCGTTTGACTTTTTTAGTCTTGTTGAATGAGGGTATGGATTGGATTTATAGAATAGAAAATTATGGGTTAAAAGTGCAGAATAAAGGACAAAAATTATGTAGATTAGAGAAAAATAGGTTAAAGAATAGAGGATAATGGGGTGCTGAAATATAAAGAATAGAGAATAAAGGTAAACAAAATAGAGAACAAAGAAAATTGTCTTGAATTGAGAGTTGTCTCATTGGCACTCATACCACATCTCCTTATTTATATTAAATAAAACCTCTTGAATTGCTTTGATATTTTCTTTTTTGTCTCCCGCTCTGTGTTTTCATAATGCATGGTTCATGTCGTGGTTACAGGCCTGTCAAGAAGGTCATTTCCAAAACAACTGCATTTGACTTTAATTACAATTTGATTCATTTTTTTTCATGTAATATATGGTTTATATTAAATCATTAACTATTTAAAATTTCTAGCTTTTAACATATTTCTAACCAAACCCCATTTCAAAGTTGGAAACAGTTGTTAATTGAAGTGACAAGCAATTTATATCTACTTTTGAACATTGTTCTCCCTAGCATGCAACAAACCAGTCATACGTGCTTGAAATACGAATAACTTGTAATAAATTAGCATTTGATATTATGGCCAATTCAGGCTTTCGAACACATGCACTTGTCTCTGAAAAAAAAGTTACCTAGTATATATATATACTTTATATCAAAGTATATAGGTATTTTTTTTCAGAGACAAGTGCCCGTGTTTCGGAATTCTGTATATTTGTAAGCTTTTCCCTCGTTTTTTGAAAATATCTATAAAGTAATCATTATTGATTTATAGCAAAAATATACAAGGAGGGTATATATATTAGTTTTTCTAAATTCTAGTTTGTTTTAATTATGACATTTCGTATAGTAATTACGTAGATGTAAACAGGATATTACACATCAAATATAGATGGAATGTTTTTACAGTATTTTTCTGCTGTCAAACTTCAATACAAATTAATAAAACTAAAATAAAAATGTCTATTTTTGAACTAGAGTTGAGGTTTCATCAATGAAAGAAATGAATAGACCTGTTTGTATCTTATATGAGTACAAACTTAATCTTGATTTTTTTCATACATGTACGTATCGTTTGGTGACAATGTTTTTTTGCTGTCTAATATTACGAAAAAAGTAATAAGAATAGAATCAAATTGTCTATGTTTAACTACATTTGAGGTTCATCAATGTAAGAAATGAATAGATCTGTTTGTAATTACTTAATTTTGCTTCATTTTGATTCATACATGTACGTGTTCACTGTCATATCGTTCATAAAACTTGAGAATGGTGAAATTAATAAAAAATATAATCAAAATTGTATACTTTGAACTTGAGGTTTCATTAATGAAAGAAATACGTTGATCTGTTTGTAATAAAGTAATCTTGAATCATTTTGATTCATACATGTACGTGTTCTCTGGCATATCGTTCATAAAACTTTAGAATGATGAAATTAATGAAAAAATGTAATCAAAATTGTCTAATTTGAACTCCAGTTGAGGTTTTATTAATGGAAAAGATACACAGATCTGTTTGTATCTTGTTTAGGTAAAACCTAATCTTGAATCATTTTGTTGATGCACGTACGTGGTTCATAAAACTTGAGAAGGGAGCTTTAAGTCCACGTTTAAAACGAAATTCTTAACTTAAATTATGTAGAAATAACTATTATACATTTGAGATAACTCTTGTTTTTAAAATATATCAAAAGCACAAGTAAATAAAATAATTCGTATTGAAATCGTAAAAAAAAAGAAGATCACAAAATTGCAAATTTAGCTGTGAAAAATGTATCTAACTGTGTAGCAGATAAGTAATGTCTTTGCAATTAAAGTGTTCACTCATTAAAAAAAAAAAAAAAAAAAAAAGCAAACAAAAAATTGAAATATTTCACGTAAATTAAATAAACTGTTTAAGTGGTCAAGATGAAAGTTCAAATTAAAAGAAATAAAAAATAACGAAGGAAAGTTAATTATTATGAAGACTGTCACATGCAATCGTTTATAAAGGAAAGTGGCGAAGAAGTTAGCGCTACACCAGCCAAATAAGGTGCAGGAAAAGTTGCATCAGACGCTAACATTCATGTGATGCAATGATGAGTGGATCATTGGGCCGTATATATGTCAACCTTTAGCGAAAGGACTGAGATAATGTACATACACCGGGTATCTGAAATCTGCGGAGTGATCCGAATCTCAAGGAGCGAATTACACGAACAAGACAAACGGTGGGTAAGATCAATCTGAATCCGATTCCCACGGAGGATTACCGATTCCGGCGGAGCATAATCCTCCGGATTTTACTTACGAATTGCACTAAACAAAGTGTAATTGCTGTTCGGAATTCGGATCCCTCCGCGGATTTTTTATTGGGATACAGGTGTGGTACAGACGTTTTACAGTTTTAAATGTTGAGCATATTTTAAATAGACAATAGGACTTTAACAATGTCAGGAAAGGACAAATTTGCACCACGTCTTCGTTCGCGCCGTGGGATCTTCTTATCTATTTTGTTTACAAGTATTAAACAAAAACTTAGATATAGTTAGATATAGTTATTCAACATGTTCAACATCACCGAGGAACTTCCCCAACCAAAAACAGTTATTGTTTTTCTCTAAGATAACAAAAAGATTTCGTTTCGACAAAATTGAAATTGTCTTTCTATTTATTTGGAATAATGGTTCAGAAGTGCTAAGAATTTCTCACACTTGCAATTTTGAGCCGTCTTTATGAATAATACAATTTGATTTAATGTTACGAAATATGAAATAATGTCATTAAGTACTTATTAAATTCATCAAAACTGACTAGTTGGTGGGTAAATTATTCCAAATAAATCGTATCACTTTTATCGTCATTTTTTACTACAATTTCCTATCTTAAAATGAAAATGTATGAAGAAAGACGCTAGTTTCTGTCGAATTATAAGACTATCTGTGGTGATATGACCTTTAATCTCTCGTCTGATCGATATTGATGTGACATTTATTGTTTTAAAAAAAGGTTTAACGACAACTGCTCATGATTTTGACTGCCATAAAACATAAAAAGGTCAACATGAGACAATCAATCGGTCATTACTATCGAAGTATGTTACCGTAGATATTGTAAAAAGGTTATTTTGAAACTTTGATGTACTCATTGTTTGGAAGCACTTTCAGTTTGCAATTATATTGCAAATTACGTGCCTAAAACATTGAATATCTACAGCAATATTTTAAAATAAAACGAAGAAAACTTCATTGACTTCTGGTCTCTGTGTTCATGTATAGCCAACGAAACAGGGTAACAAGAAATAGGGGTACGTAATCGTTCCCACAGTTTTGAAACTGTTTTTCTGATCCTCATTTCCAAGCAAAACGACCCTTTTGGTATCTTCTCGCGTACTCAAATACTTCAAAATGTAATACGTGTACAGTACATTTACAAGGCTTTGAAATCTTTGGTTTCGAGCGTTCCTAATGAGTAAATCTAGATAACGCTTCATGTGCACCAAATTGATAATATAGGGTTATTGCATAGCAATATAATATTTGAAAGTAAAAATTGGTTTAAACTAAGATTTTGTCGTTGATGACGTCATAAATTTTGAAGATTTATTGCACTAGTGCAATATTTGAATTTATTGCACGCTAACTTTTGGTTACTTTCTGTGGGAAATATTATATTGCTATGCAATAAAATGTTATATTCATTTTGAAGCATATTGTCTTATCCCAATACTTTACCTTTTTTAATCTATTTATGTGTTGCACTACTAGTTGTCGGACTAATTGGGTATTAGACTAAGGAGTGTTGGAATATCGGTGCGACTACCTTAGGTTCGTGTGTTTCCTATATTAAAAACTTCTGTATATTCCAAGGAAAAAGAGGGAAGGACATATTTTGGTAAATGAATTAGCAGAACTAAGATTAACTGATAATTGCTTGGAATGTATAAAGTCAAGAAATAAATTACGCTTCACCTACGTAAAAAGGGAATCATGATTTGAGATCCGGAAGGTAATATGCAAACTAGGCAATAAATGTAAAAACAACAATGAAGCTGGTTTACGGGCTATCACGAAAATACATGTACGAAAAGTTTTACAATCTATACTACTAAAATAACGAGGTCCAATTTGTTAGCCGGCATGACTTAAACACGAAGAATCAAAGAATTCAACTTTATATATAACTAATATAGGACAATAGTGTTGATTAAAAATTACACCATTCAGGGCCCTTTTGTTTTCCACATAATTAATATTACCAATAATTAACAAGTTCCGGGTCGATTCCGATACCGATACCAATAGTATATGTCACATGTATGTATGTTCTGTATCTTCCTCCTTTAATAGGAGCACCATCATGGGTTATTGTGTAAAGGATAACATTTAACATGTACTGTATCCATGGTATCGGTACAGATTTAATTTGAGCATTTGCCTACCAAGTTCACCAGCCTGGCCGTAACGGGTCATACTAGCAGAAAGTTAACCTTCCCCAAAAATAAATAAGAACAATGCAATAAAACAAAGGAACACAGTCACACTCGCACAAAATATCAAAAATTCAAAATATAAAAACAATTATATGTAGTTTCCGGTTGTAATAATGAAAACAGGACGGGTTCAAACAGAAAGATCTTGAAAGCAGAGAAAACTGCACCTTATAATCAGCATGACTTTATCAGATGACAATACGAATACCCAAAATCCAGACTAAAAATAAGGCCGGCGCGCATAGGTACTTTAATTCAATCATGGACCGTGATGTCGCGGGTGTGTTCTAGTGTTATGATATGCATATACTATATCAGTTGCTCACAGGGTTAGCGCATTTTAAGACTACGTCGCTAAACAGGCCACAGGGACATTACCGATTAATATAAGTAAATGGCGTCATGAGTACTTAAATTAATAAATAACTGGGTTAACTACCGTAATACATAATGCCATGTCAGAACAACACTGTTTCTGTCAAATTATATCATATTTGTACATTTTCTTACATACAGTTATACAGAAAACAGTTGAAACATTGTAATTGTTGTGTGTTTTATTTAGTTTTTTTCATATTAATGGTGACACATTAGTAAGTGGATTTGATAATGACAGAAAAAAAAATCTGACATAGATTTGAGGTGATTTCACTTAACCAATCATGACTAGTTAAGAGAAATATTCAGCAAAAAAATATGCATTTTTAGTTATGATCTCGAAAAAAATAAATAAATGAATTAATTATTTGAACTAACAAAGTTCCTGAACTTGGACGGAACGGAACGGATGAAAACAGTTATTAGAAAGAAAAATAAAACCACCCTTTACACTCTTTAACAAGACATTGGATAAAAACCTTACCAAAGGGAGAACATGACTGTATTTCTGTTTCACTTGCTCCATATTTTCTACACAATCCTTGTAACTGTCTTGTTTCTGTCTGCAATTATAACAACATTTATATAGTTTAAATCAATACTCAGTCCGGTCTTCAGCATCGGTCGTCCTGAACATGCATGAAATATTTGCCACTGGTCGTAAACAATCAACAATCAATCAATATTTAGCATCGGTAAACATTTCGGATAACTTGATATCATATTACTACTGATGAAAGAAAAGTGCATGACTTCAAAAGTTTCATAAGTTTCAAATTCATTGAAAAAGTTTGGTTCATTGTGTGGAATCATGATAAGTCATTGCCCCGTCAAAATATAAAGAACTAATTTTAAAATTTATGTTGTTTTGCCCTTAAAAAAAATTAATAAGAAGTTGAAAACATAGATGAATTACCCTGTAACCGTCTGTTTTAATCTTCATTTCGTTTGCTCTTTTCACTGTTCGTCTGTATTGCTGTTTTACTATTTTAAGTTGTACCAAATCTTTTTCTTGTATTACTAAGACAAAGCCTAAAAACAATTAAATCAAACTTCTTTTTTAAAACACGTGTCTAAATACATGTACATATTCTCTTACTCGAATAGACTCACTAAGATGTAGCATATCATAAAATATCATAAAAAAAACCTTAATTGTCGGAAATTCTTATTTTTCTATTTTGAATTTAAAAAATGTCTATTTTTATTTATTTATTTTTTTTATAATTTCACATGTTTTCAAGTCCGTTTTGCACCAAATTTAACAATTTCTGTAACCACAATCCCTCCTAATTTCAAAACATGTCAGTATGACTTTTGACCTACAATGATCTTTAATCATGTTTGAAATAATTCGTCCTCGGTAAAGATTGAATGCAAGTCAAAATTGTTTGTACCTGAAAATATATTGCATACAATCACGTACTATACACCTTTCACAACAGTGTTGTAAGGGGATAATTAATTTGTGAAAGTAAGCATAATTTTTCATATAATATGATATATAGCCTGTTGTTTAACTACTTTAATTTTCCATTTTCTCTGTTGCTATTAGATAAAGAGTCCCATCTGAGACAATCAGCGCGCGAATAATGGACAATTTACTTCATTTAAATGACACAATGGTGTAAGATTTTAGGTATACATGTGTAACATTCGTTTATACCATTGGCTGTACTGTAATTTATGTAAATTCCTTACGCCTACTTCGGAATATTAACGGCACGGCACAGTTATTAGGAACTTAAGTTACTTTTACAAATAAGAATAAATAAAAAAAACATGTTTTGTTTTTTTTTTTTTAACCACAGCGAATGTCTTTTGAGAAATAGGAAATGCTTGCCCTTCTGGTGCACTGGAGTTCACAGAAAGTTTTAAAAGAGATTCTTGTTTCTCCGTCTTTAGTTTTCTGTGTAATGTATGTTTTGTGCACTGTTGTTTGTATGTTCCTCATCCTCTTTTTATTTTGGACATGGTGTCGTTTGTCTTTCTTCGACTCAATATTTTTGATTGACCTCGTATCATTGTCCTTTCTTTGCATACCATTTATAGCTTTCCAGGCATACACGTACAAGTCAATTGCAATCGGTTTATTGAAGCGTTCTAAAGTATACATGTAGGGCAAAATAGTTATTGTATAGCAGCCTCGATATTTTTCGATATAGTATTGTTTTTAAATTTGAATCTTTTAGAGTACATATTTATTTACTGCTTGTTCATAATTCTGTTAAAAGAAGATAGTATTACACTACACTGAATATGTAGGACGTTATAAGGCAAAATTATATGCCTATAAGCTACGTAATTGTTGCGGTTCAGACTAAACAACGATTAAAATTACTCTAATATATATATTAACGATTTATTGTATTATCAAAAGCTTATTTCGGGTTCGATTTTAATAAAATGTTAATTGTTAAACTCATAGAAGTGTGACAGATTTTTTATGGTTATTTTGAAATATTTTTAAATGACATGTCATTGCTGAAAAATCATCATTCGTATACTAATATTGAAAATAAGTGTAATGTTTTTCCTAAATAACAATTAATTTAATTTTTTCGTGCAGAAATTCGAATTTGTCTTTAAACAGTGATTTTACTAAACGTATGTGTTATACAAATATTTGGTAACTACTGTAAGAAATTGAAGACATTTCTGTTGGGTAATGGTAAAATTTAATTCAAATCGGACAAGAAATAACTTGAGGAATTTCTGTTTGAAATGGGTTTTTATATGAAATATAAACCGGAATGATCAAGTTGAAACACTTTTGACCAATGACTGTATAAAGTGAATACGTGATATTTCTGTAACATATTCAAGAAACTTTGTGGTCTTAAAAAAGCAAGGGTGATATTTAGATGTATAATCTGTTGTTAACAAATAATTAATTAGCTGCAAAAAATTGCCAGATTGCATTTATCAATGTTTAATTAGCCAAATAAATGAATCAACTCCGGAAATCGGTTGAATTTTTTACTTTCTATTTTCATTTAACAGTATATTTTTTGACACTTGACGAAAACAAACTGTTGAAATGCTGAAAAGGATGTATAAAGCTTGCTGCTATAAACATTACGCTAAATTAATATTTTGTGTTGCTTATATGATATACTACTAATTATTAATTTCCCACAAATATGACACTTGAGGCAGACTTGTGTCTATGTTACGTTATAATTGCATGTTAATGTGTTCTTTACTGTCAAGCAAATGAAATGTTAACAAAATATAAATAATGAAAAATGAACTTTTGGTCTGCGGATCGGATGTTTGACCTCAAAACGCCGAAATTTGACGCGTACCAGAAAACAACCGGTGGAACATGTTAAAGAGATCAGCATTCATTAAATTAAGATATAAATTTGACAAATTACAAGTAAACATTGAATTTATTCATATATTTACTTGAATAGCCACTATCATTCATACCTAACCCAATACTGTATATAAAATAAAAGTATTTTCATATTCATATTGAGCAAAAGAAGGACGAACTTATTTTACTGTACTGTATTATACTTATCTAGTGATACTGCATCTTAATATTGACCTCGATTCAAGTTGCTCGATCTAATATATGTCGAGTATTTTGCAACGACCAATAAAACGATGGCTAAGAGTAAAAACTAGTTTATGCAATTTAAATACTATATCTTAATGCAATCTATTAGTTTCTGGCAATTGCGAATAAAGAATAAAATAACAAAAATACCGAACTCCAAGGAAAATTCAAAATGGAAAGTCCCTTATCAAATGGCAAAATCAAAAGCTCAAACACATCAAACGAATGGAAACAACTGTCATATTCCTGACTTGGTACAGGCATTTCCTTATGTAGAAAATGCTGGATTAAACATGGTTTTTATAGCTAGCTAAACCTCTCACTTGTATGACAGTCGCATAAAATTCCATTATATTGACAACAATGTGTGAACAAAACAAACAGACATAATAGGTAAAAATAGGTAAAGAGGAGGGTCAAATAATGTGTTTTGGATCAACTTTTTTTATATTAAAACCTATCAACTTTTTGAAGTTTTTAATTACGATTTGAATGCTTCTTTTTGTAAATCATTGGTGTAAAATCGCTGACCGAAGCACATTTTTTATGATTCTAAAAATGTGCGCACGATCAACGTGTTAACAACCCTATGAAATTACAAAAAGAAGCATTCAATTTTTATAACTGTATTTTTATGCTACAATTTTGAAAGTACTAGTTATAGCATTATTTTTTATTTCTTTTCCTAAAAGTTGATTGTTGTGACGTTGTCCTGAGAAACACGTGCTGTCACGAATGTTGAAGTTTATTGAAAAATACAATTTGATATTGAAATGCCCAGCCAATCAAAAGTACGGATTCTTATAAAACATACATGTCATGTAATTATCTAAGAATCAAAAGCTTCTTTTCATAATTTTATTAGGGTGCAAAAGCGTTGACCGAAGCATATTTTGTTTCCGCGCTTCATTCTAATAATATGAGCACGATCAACGTTTTTACAACCCTATAAAATTTTAAAAATTATAATAATTACATTGTTATGCCACAACCATGAAACAAAGATTTATATCAAGCTCTTTGTTCCTTTTTTCTATGCATTTTTTAATATTGTCACGGATAGCACGTGCAGTCATAGCTGTTGTATTTCATACGGAAATCAAGTATGAAATTAGAATGCCTCGCAATTGTGGTCAGCCAATCAAAATTACTAATTCAAAGGAAACATACATGTAATGTAATTATTTACATTTGTTTGATTTACATTTGTTTATGTCTTTCTCATGCCAACCAATACTATATTCCTCATGACTGTCGTACAAAGCACAAAGTATAAAGGAACTGCCTTGGGTTGGTACATTCAATTTCTTCCTCATTGCTTTGAAGATATTGGATGTTCGTTGAGTATTTCCAGTACGAGATATAATTTTAAATTTTACTGTATCTGCACTACATAGTACATTATTTGTACCGCATGGTGCAATCGTAATGATATGGTTAGCTCATCATATACTACTATATAAACGGCAATATAACACGTCGTTATGTTCCAATTAGGATTCAAATGTAAACAAGATTTTTGAATAACAGGAAATATAAAATATATTTCAGATAACAAGCAAACAATAGAATTAAACTAAAAAAAAATAAAAAGGTTTGATTTATCAAATCGACGCATTTGCAATCATACCACATCCTCTTATTTTTATAAATTGTACCGCAGTGGTGATCTCCTTCGAGAGTATTTGTCTCGATTGCTGGAGGTTGTGGGTTCGAACCCCGGCGGGTCAAACCAAAGCCTTTAAAATTTGAATTTGCTGCTTCTCTGTTCAATACGCGGCATTAAGAAATAAGAGCAAATTTTAAAACTGGTCGGCTCGAAGTCAGAATAGTGTGTCTCCGGGTATAAGGTGACATGTCTTCTTGCAGACTGTTACCTTGTGCCCAACCCTCCCCTAATCTAGGACAGTGGCGTAACAGTACAACATAAGATAATTACATTGTTATGACACAACCATGAAACTAAGAGTTATATCAAGCTCTTTGTTCCTTTTTTCTATGCGTCTTTTTAACATTGTCACGGATAGCACGTGCACTCATAGCTGTTGTATTTCATACGGAAATCAAGTATGAAATTAGAATGCCTCGCAATTGTGGTCAGCCAATCAAAATTACTGATTCAAAGGAAACATACATGTAATGTAATTATTAACATTTGTTTAATTTACTTTTGTTTATGTCTTTCTCATGCAAACCAATACTATATTCCTCATGACTGTCGTACAAAGCACAAAGTATAAAGGAACTGACTTGGGTTGGTACATTCAATTTCTTCCTCATTGCTTTGCAGAAATTGGATGTTCGTTGAGTATTTCCAGTACGAGATATAATTTTAAATTTTACTGTATCTGCACTATATAGTACATTATTTGTACCGCATGGTACAATCGTAATGATATGGTTAGCTCATCATATACTACTATAAACGGCAATATAACACGTCGTTATGTTCCAATTAGGATTCAAATGTAAACAAGCTTTTTGAATAACAGGAAATGCAAACTATATTTCAAATAACAAGCAATTAATAAAATTAAACTAAAAGAATAAAAAGGTTTGATTTATCAGATCGACGCATTTGCAATCATACCACATCCGTATTTTTATAAATTGTACCGCATTGGTGATCTCCTGCTAGAGTATTTGTCTCGAGTGCGGGAAGTTGTGGGTTCGAACCCCGGCGGGTCAAACCAAAGCCTTTAAAATTTTTATTTGCTGCTTCTCTGTTCAATACGCGGCATTAAGGAGTAAGAGCAAATTTTAAAACTGGTCGGCTCGAAGTTAAAATAGTGTCTCCAGGTATAAGGTGACATGTCTTCTTGCAGACTGTTACCTTGTGCCTAACCCTCCCCTAATCTAGGACAGTGGTGTTACAGTACAACATAAGAATTAACTATATATAAATCAGTTGAAAAAAACTTGACTCATTATATTGACACAAAGCACACAATAAAAACTACAAGATAAAGACTGAAGACACAAAGTACTGATCTTTTATGCAGGAAAGCCAATAACAATCTCTGAATATTTTAATGTATCTATCGTTCACCTCTCTTAATAGATATAAGAAGATGTGGTATGAGTGCCAATGAGACAACTCTCCATCCAAGTCAAAATTTATAAATGTAAACCATTATAGGTCAAAGTACGGTCTTCAACACGGAGCCTAGGCTCACACCGAACAGTAAGCTATAAAGGGCCCCAAAAATTACTAGTGTAAAACCATTCAAACGGGAAAACCAACGGTCTAATCTATATAAAAACGATATTTCATCTTTTGGCATGTATTTACGTTAATCATTGATTTAAAACAAATTGTGTTGGGAAAGTGTTTGAAAATAAGTTTAACTTAACAGTTTATAAAGTACTATGCAAATTCGTAGCATCTTTCGTTTGTTGTCTTGATTAGTATCTTAAGTAACTTGCTTCTTCTTTAATTTTCTTGTCTAGTATCCTATTATTATAAACACATTTAAGTTCTTTAAGATACGGGCAAAGTTGAAATTATACAATCATAGTCGTTTTTTTTGTGATCTTGTGTTATGTTATAAATTTTGTATTTTTAGAAGATTTAAGCTTCCTGCGGCAAAGATGAAATTACATATATAGCTTCGGATTTTCTATTTTAGATCTTCGTTATGTTGTTGCCCTGAAGATTTGTTTCTGGATTTTCTGAGACTATCCAGATGTTACTGCTGGGGTTTATCTAGAAAACCGATGCAACTGCTAAATGATACATTGGTATGATTGACACGGTATAGATAACATAATTCAACTATAATTTCTTAAAACATCTATTAGAAAAACAGTTTAGTTTGTTTCTTTTAAGTACTTACTATTTACAATCCTGATGACTCTCCATGGTAAGATAAATATAAGTATAGTGGCTGCTTCTGTTCCAGGTTTAGCCCAAATACCGTCATAAAATGCTATATCTAAGCACCACGACACTGTCACAACAAAGGCATCAAACACCTACGGACATTAAAATTCATTAATTATATTTTGTCAAAAGTTAATATAACATTTATTAGATAGTCAATTGATTGCTTCGATGAACTTTAGTTCATCTTTGGTATTTGGCGAGAGTCGGGATGCTAAATCTTTATCTTTCTGTATAGTGTTTTGTGGATATTTGTTTCCGGTTTTTATTTTGGCTATTTTATCTGTCCCTCAACATACAATTTTGATTTCGCCTAGTCTCATTTTTGTGGGCATGGTGCTTGAAAATAACAGAAACAGTAACGTGTAATTGGAACGAATTTGAATCAATTTAACTATGTAACGCATATGAAAAAAACCCGGAGGAACGATGAGCTAGCAGACCAGCAACATAAAAAACTAAAAGACACCCAGACCTGTCGATTTTGAATACTACATTGCACGATAATAGTTTGAATGCATGCTATATTTTGTACTATTTTGTTATACTTAAATGACAGGTGATTTTATAGATTTTAAGAAGATGGACGAAAGACACATTTTGCAATCTTTATTGACTCACCTTCGAACAGAGCGGTACACTTGTTTTTAAACTAGTTGTAAAATGATACTTACTTCTAACCTGTGGTGTAAAAATTTCTCTCCCATAACAAACATTTTAGTGAAAGTCTGAAAAAAATGTTTAAATTTTTATAAATTTTTATTTTAAAAGAAACAAAATAAAAGTTTAAATGTCTTATTACAGCTTGTTTGGTAAGAGTCACATACATGTATGTATACTATGACGGAGGCTTTACATGTAGGAATCATGTGGTTAGTGCGAATATACTATCTGGTTTGCAGCAAAACACTATTTTAAATGTTCATAATGAGTTTTTGCTAGGGCAAGCTATTAATCATAATAAAACTCTACGAGACAGCAAACTAACGACATTCATAAAAAAAGAAAAATGTGAAACATCTGAGATGCCACTAGATCCGTCTTAATATACAACAATTGAACAAACATTGTCAAGACTTCATTTATATTTAAGTTAACAATAATAAAAAAAAAAATAAATGAAAATGACCGGAATCTTCATAATGGCACGCATTGTACGTTTTACCGTAAAGATAGACCTTTCTTGAGGTATTTATGCAATATTTTACTTGCTTTAAATCAAACGAAACATTTTATTATTCTACTATACATGTAATGCTATTTGTTGTTAGTACCTCAACCACGAGTATTGAAAGAATAACCATACTCCCTAAATGAAACACGTGTGTAAGTTCCTCCAAGAGTGTGTGCTCGTGGTGGTCATGATCACTTCCTCCTGCGGATGCCCTCTTTACCCGCCGATGGTGTTTACTAATACTTAAAATTCTCCGTTGAAAGAATGAGCCTGTATCTTCCGGTAAAATATGTTTCCGTTGTATAACCTCGCTTTCGACATCCCTTAAACCATGAGTATTGCTATGAATGTCATAGTGATGGTCATTAAAATGGCCAGGTGGAGAACTATTACAATCATCAATCGTTTTTAAAATGTCTACAATTGATTTAAGCGATTTGGTTGTGTCTGTCCCATTCAAAGCTGGGCATGCACTGATAAATGTGGTTGCTGCTTCCGTTTCTAATACTTCGCTATTGTGAATTTTTTCTAAAATGAAATATATTATATATTTATTAACGGCAATTAATAGTAACAGCAACTGATTTAATATTTATATATTTGGGACCCCGGACTCCCAACAAAAAAAAAAAAGAAAAAAAAAAGGAAAGAAAAGGGGCATAATCAATGAGTTATCAACAATTATTGAAAGTCTGTCATTGGCGAGACGAGAAAGCATCGTTGAACAAATATACATTGACTGTCACATATGTAATTGGTACCTTTGCACCATAAAGTAATGATATCAAACAGGTTTTACGGCGCATAAAACCTTTTACTATTCGACAGTGTTTATAAATCTATCTGCAAAACAGGGACCAATGCAAAAAATAAATGTATTTAATTCCTTGATCAAAATCGTGTAAAAAAAAAAAAAAAAAAAAACATGCATGTATTCTCGAACTTATAAAAAAGACGAGAAATGTACACTAGTGATACAAAAATATAATCAATCAGTAATTAGATTGATATCTTAAATTTCAAACCTTTACACTCTTTAAAATGACATCTTATCTAGCAGTGCACTGTTTTCTTAATTGTAGCTAGACAAGCTCTAATTTGTCAATAATGCTAGACACTTGATAATACAAAGGAGATGTGGTATTACAAATGAGACAGCTATCATAAGACCAACTTTGTTTGTATAAGGTCAATACACACGTAAGAAATGAAACAGTTGTCATTGGACAATGACATATGGTGTAACACAGGTATACAGGAACTTAAAACCATTTTGGAATTTTACAAGAGAAATAAAAATGGATTAAAATATGTAAAACAACACTTAATGCGTCCGTAGTGCTTTTCTTGATTTACCTTTATCAGGAACGCTCAATGTCGGATATTTGAAAGTCAAGGAGGTATAAGAACCGACAAAGTTTTTATAGATACTTGATAATGACCAAAAAGGAAATAAAAAGTTTAGCCAAATTCATCTAAGGTCAACTTAGTCTGAGGGCAAAATTCCATATAAAATTACTTGAATTGCAAAGTTAAATGATATACATGTATAAATATGTATGATTTATTATTAGCATACTATTTTGACTGGATGAATAATACACGTGTACGCACCTGTCATTATGAGTATATCACAGATGATCTGACCAAGGACACACGAAGCATCTAATGCGCTGAGTACGCAAACGGCTATAAGAGCAACGTGGGTATGCAACAATTGTGATACCCGTCGACGACATCTGAAAACAAAAATGAGTAGATATTTAATTTATTACATGTAGTTTACAATTTTAATTCTGAAAGCGTGAAAAAAACTAAACAAGAATCAAACATCCCTTCCCCGAGTAAATAAATAAAAAAGCAGATTATAAGGTGCGTAGAATTATCTAATGGACAAGAATGAACAATCACCACTTACAAAACATATCCACCATGATATAGCCACTGTCGAACAAACAAACAAACAACACATAACTAACAACGAAACGGGTTTTTGTAGTTAATGGTAGTGCTACTATGAAACGAGGCCCTCGTTGGCAGAGTGGTCCAAGTTCATCTATTGCAATCATTTCCCAGTCAACACTTTGTTGTGAGTTCGAACAACCTGCGTTCGATCGATCTTGATTGACATGGTTTGCCAGTTTCCCTGAGGTAGGTCGACGGTTCTCTACGAGCACTCCGCCATCCATTAATAATAATAACTGGCCATCACGATATAGCCAAGAGTGCTGAAAGTGACATTTAAATACCAGCAAGCAGTCTTTCAATCACTTTGAAAGGACCATTGTTACCGTAAGAGTCTGAATATGCTTCCTGTTCTCTGCTACTTCCAATTGTGTCGTCCCCTTATCGATTTTATAGGCATAAATAGGCTAAAGTTCTTAGTTAATTCGTAAAAGGTCAAGTCAAAATAAGGGTCATTGTGACCAAAATAGCACTTGTATACTGAGATGGATATGAACGGTTTAGTTTGTGGTCTTTACAAAAGTCCTAAAACAAAAATGCATCTTTCAAAAACAATATATCTTAATCTAATGTATATCAGTGATACTTGGATATACTGTTTTTGTGAAAATAATATTATTTACCATATTTATCAAGATATTAACTTTTGTATTTAATATATAATTTTCAATCTTGATGATTTAAATTTGGAGGGAAGAACATTTTGCGTAATTTCTAAGATCACGTTAGTGTAGTTTGTCCAAAATTGAGTACAACTATTGGTTTGAAGTACGGTCAATTGCACTTCGAAGAAGGTGAATGACCCTGGTTTATTCAGTTTAACTATAAACATACATTTTTTTAGTATACATGTGCGTCACAGGAAATATACTACTATACAATTCAATACATATTAATGAAAGAGAGCCATGTCTTAAGATATGGACATTTTTCTTATAAATAATGGGCGGTAATATCTTTAAATAACACTTCAAAGATTTTAATGACACCAATAACTGTCCCCTTTACAAAAATATACATCACGCCCGTCAGATGCTTGCACCTTTTTTATATTATTTTTTTTTATGTTTCTAAAATTAAATTGTACTCTGATTTTATAGCAAAACTATGTCATTAACAGCTTTTTGAAATTTATAATTTGTAAAAAGTGTATTTCTAAAATTTTATTATACTTTTTGAATGAAATAGTTAAGTGTGTATTAAAAGAATTGGGCGTAGCAGCGGAAATACATTATGCAAGTACTTTCAAGTTATAAATTAAAGACAATAATATTTTTACAGTTCATTTCGTGTTGAGATTTTAAATTAATAAAAAGCGTCAAGGCGAAATTCGTTGTACAAGAAGTTTGCGAAAAACAGGAAATTTAAATCTCGAACTCACAGCTATGTTGACAACTACTCGGTACCATTATCTGACTAAATTATATTATAATTATCATTACATAACCTTTGGCGCGTAATCACATTGTTTTAATTTCTCTGGTGATATTATAATGTCCTCTTTTCTGTTCATAATGTATAGATGTCGTGACAATTGCACGATAGTTTCCCACTGAAACAGGGGAAAGGGTTGGGGTTCAGTCAATCAGCTCAATATCGTTTAAGAAATCGGAATAAATTGGTTGGAATTTTTGTATTTCATTTGTTTTTACCTTATTAAGTTCTTAAGTTACCAAAGATGTTTTGAAGAATTGGTACATACGCAAACTGCAGAGGAACAACCAAACTGGTCAATACAGGAAACAACAGACACAAACACACACAGACATCACAACATAACACAATGGCTTTAAGCTTATTTCAATGAAATTTTATAAAATCTATCTAACAGACACACACTGTCTGTCATTATGCACCTCAAATATATATTTTTTTTTCAAAACCGGATCAATTGTTATTTGGAGTTTTACGCAACAAAGCATGGACTTTGACATATCTATACAAATGACAAGAGCGGGGTTTTGAATTTTTCAGCTCTTCGCACTGTTTTTCTCTCGTTTACCTACTATTTTGTCAAATTATGCAAAATGTTTGAATATGTGACGGATTCAATATTTTGTAGTATTACCTTCAAATCAAATGAATACTTTTGGTGAAATTTAGTATCTCCTTTTAACGTCTAAAGTAAAAAAACATTATGATAAACTGCACAAAAATACTTAAAAAATTGAAATTACGCAATACAGTTATGTTGGCTATATGGTCAAGGATATATACATGTATATATGAAATGGGATGGAATTTCAAATTACTAGACAAAATATAATTACAGATGCAATTAAAATTCAAGCAACGTTTGTGTAAAGAAATAAACATCCCTTTGCAATTATATAATTAATATTATGTAACAAAATGACAGAAAATAATTAAAGTGCGTCCAACAAAAAAAATATGTATCTACGGTAACGGTACCTCAAACGAATATTTTCTATCATTTGACGTGACAGACTTTTTCAATACTCATGATGCTAGATAACAAAATCTATAAAAATGACCGTAACTATGATTATAATCAAAGTACTGAAGTACTGAACATCGGATGACCGCAAGTTCTTGTGGATGGTCACAAGCACTTGTCTCAGAAAAAAAATCACATCTCTATACCTGAAAGTGAGGTTAAAGTACAGATATATTTTTTTCTGAGACAAGTTCGTGCGTTGATGATAAATTCAACCTCATCGTAATAACTATTATATTGTAGTGATACAAATCAGTATACTCTGGTTTGTTGTTATATATTATATTAATATTTGTATATTACAGTTACATGTATATATAATTTTCATCCATTTGTATATCATTCTATTCTACTATATTAATAACAGTGCAGTGCAAGTGCATGGTGGACACTATTCTGTAATAATTCGATTTTTCTAATAGATTGGATTTGAGTAGGCATTCATATTTTCCCGCAAAACGTTCAATGTCCCATGCAGAGTTATCGGTCCTTGAGAGAGAAAAAAACCGCAATAACTCTGCATGGGAGATTGCAAACGTTCTTGAGATATTTTTCCGCATGCGTTAACACACTCTTTCTGTACGTGTGCATAGATTAATAAAGATTTTTAAACTTATATATATATTTCTAATGACAAAACACTTTCATAAAAAAATTATTATTGATTTATGTTCTAAAAAAAATATATTTAGGAGATCCATTGAAAAAATGAATTTATAACAAGCGATAAGGAATGTTATTTTGCACTCGATAATGTCCGCGTATTTATCATGTTTATAGATCGGTTACAATCCCAACACGAAAGTTACGTGATGGGAATCTAGGCGACAGCAATACACCGGAATGCCCTCACGGTCATCCGATGTAAAAATTAGAAGATGTGGTATTATTGCCAATATAGATCACCGTACGGTATTTAACAATGAACAGAGCCTTTACCGAAAAGCAAGCTGAAAAATGCTCCGCAATGACAAATGTAAAAGAATTCAAACGAGAAAACTAACGGCCTGATTTATTTACAAAACAATAAACGAAAACAAATATGATGCATAACAACAAACGACAACTATTAATTATAGACCCTGACTCGGGAAAACTAGATATTTCCTTTATTTTCCCACAAGAGTCATTTTAAATGAAAAAGCCTTTGAAACTCTACTGAAATTCATTGTATCAAAGTTTTTTACAACGAAAAATTATGGATTCAAATGTAAATGTCTGAAGATAGTTACAAACTTTTATGGATTTTGCCATTTTTGCATTTTATGAATTTAGATATGATAATGAAAAGTTTTGTCAGATACACTCATATTAGTTTAATGTAGTTACAAAATATCTTTCGGTGATTTTTATTTTCCAAAAATAAGTAAAATTGAATTTTGCATTATCAAAATTGTCTTCAGCAAAACACTTTTTACCACTGAATAACGTTTTGAATGTATGGATTGAAAAAATCTTGCTTTCTCAATTCCGCTCAAGTTTGATTAACTTGAACTTGCCTGTCCAAGCCAGGGACATGTGGTTAAGGTGGTTTACTGATGTTGTTAGTAAGAGTGGAATACAATAGGTGCAGTTAAGTAAGGATCTTCGTTACTCTGTTTCAAAATGTCAAACTTTTTTAAAGACTTTTATAAAATAAGAGTATTTACAAAACGGAACTTAAAAAGCAAAAAAAAAAAAAAAAATTGCAAGGTCCGTGTGCTTGTTTTTGAGATATAAGCCATTGAAAATTTGGCGGAAATTAATCTTTCTAGATTTTCCATACATTTAACATTGAAACGTTTTTTCTTTTAAAAAAAACTATGAAAAAATAACAAGGATTTTATAAGATTTTCAAAAAGGGTTTTTAAACTATATGTTATAAAGTGATGAAAAGAAAAGTAGGGGTTAGCGGGCAAAATATTCAATGGCACCACATGGATAAAACCAGAGGATTTCGAATATCTGACAAAAGTCAAAAACAAGAGCAGCGAACATGCTTAAGCAGCATTTAACTGATTTTGACAGGTTTTTTTCTGATGTCGATAGTTTCCCACTGAAACAGGGGAAAGGGTTGGGGTTCAGTCAATCAGCTCAATGTCGTTTAAGAAATCGGAATAAATTGGTTGGAATTTTTGTATTTCATTTGTTTTTACCTTATTAAGTTCTTAAGTTACCAAAGATGTTTTGAAGAATTGGTACATACGCAAACTGCAGAGGAACAACCAAACTGGTCAATACAGGAAACAACAGACACAAACACACACAGACATCACAACATAACACAATGGCTTTAAGCTTATTTCAATGAAATTTTATAAAATCTATCTAACAGACACACACTGTCTGTCATTATGCACCTCAAATATATTTTTTTTTTCAAAACCGGATCAATTGTTATTTGGAGTTTTACGCAACAAAGCATGGACTTTGACATATCTATACAAATGACAAGAGCGGGGTTTGAATTTTCAACTCTTCGCACTGTTTTTCTCTCGTTTACCTACTATTTTGTCAAATTATGCAAAATGTTTGAATATGTGACGGATTCAATATTTTGTAGTATTACCTTCAAATCAAATGAATACTTTAGGTGAAATTTAGTATCTCCTTTTAACGTCTAAAGTAAAAAACATTATGATAAACTGCACAAAAATACCTTAAAAAATTGAAATTACGCAATACAGTTATGTTGGCTATATGGTCAAGGATATATACATGTATATATGAAATGGGATGGAATTTCAAATTACTAGACAAAATATAATTACAGATGCAATTAAAATTCAAGCAACGTTTGTGTAAAGAAATAAACATCCCTTTGCAATTATATAATTAATATTATGTAACAAAATGACAGAAAATAATTAAAGTGCGTCCAACAAAAAAATATGTATCTACGGTAACGGTACCTCAAAGGAATATTTTCTATCATTTGACGTGACAGACTTTTCAATACTCATGATGCTAGATAACAAAATCTATAAAATGACCGTAACTATGATTATAATCAAAGTACTGAAGTACTGAACATCGGATGACCGCAAGTTCTTGTGGATGGTCACAGCACTTGTCTCAGAAAAAATCACATCTCTATACCTGAAAGTGAGGTTAAAGTACAGATATATTTTTCTGAGACAAGTTCGTGCGTTGATGATAAATTCAACCTCATCGTAATAACTATTATATTGTAGTGATACAAATCAGTATACTCTGGTTTGTTGTTATATATTATATTAATATTTGTATATTACAGTTACATGTATATATAATTTTCATCCATTTGTATATCATTCTATTCTACTATATTAATAACAGTGCAGTGCAAGTGCATGGTGGACACTATTCTGTAATAATTCGATTTTTCTAATAGATTGGATTTGAGTAGGCATTCATATTTTCCCGCAAAACGTTCAATGTCCCATGCAGAGTTATCGGTCCTTGAGAGAAAAAAACCGCAATAACTCTGCATGGGAGATTGCAAACGTATTTGAGATATTTTTCCGCATGCGTTAACACACTCTTTCTGTACGTGTGCATAGATTAATAAAGATTTTAAACTTATATATATATTTCTAATGACAAAACACTTTCATAAAAAATTATTATTGACTTATGTTCTAAAAAAATATATTTAGGAGATCCATTGAAAAATGAATTTATAACAAGCGATAAGGAATGTTATTTTGCACTCGATAATGTCCGCGTATTTATCATGTTTATAGATCGGTTACAATCCCAACACGAAAGTTACGTGATGGGAATCTAGGCGACAGCAATACACCGGAATGCCCTCACGGTCATCCGATGTAAAAATTAGAAGATGTGGTATTATTGCCAATATAGATCACCGTACGGTATTTAACAATGAACAGAGCCTTTACCGAAAAGCAAGCTGAAAAATGCTCCGCAATGACAAATGTAAAAGAATTCAAACGAGAAAACTAACGGCCTGATTTATTTACAAAACAATAAACGAAAAACAAATATGATGCATAACAACAAACGACAACTATTAATTATAGGCCCCTGACTCGGGGAAAACTGGATATTTCCTTTATTTTCCCACAAGAGTCATTTTAAATGAAAAAGCCTTTGAAACTCTACTGAAATTCATTGTATCAAAGTTTTTTACAACGAAAAATTATGGATTCAAATGTAAATGTCTGAAGATAGTTACAAACTTTTATGGATTTTGCCATTTTTGTATTTTATGAATTTAGATATGATAATGAAAAGTTTTGTCAGATACACTCATATTAGTTTAATGTAGTTACAAAATATCTTTCGGTGATTTTATTTTCCAAAAATAAGTAAAATTGAATTTTGCATTATCAAAATTGTCTTCAGCAAAACACTTTTACCACTGAATAACGTTTTGAATGTATGGATAGAAAAATCTTGCTTTCTCAATTCCGCTCAAGTTTGATTAACTTGAACTTGCCTGTCAAGCCAGGGACATGTGGTTAAGGGGTTTACTGATGTTGTTAGTAAGAGTGGAATAAAATAGGTGCAGTTAAGTAAGGATCTTCGCTACTCTGTTTCAAAATGTCAAACTTTTTTAAAGACTTTTATAAAATAAGAGTATTTACAAAACGGAACTTAAAAAGCAAAAAAAAAAAAAAAAAATGCAAGGTCCGTGTGCTTGTTTTTGAGATATAAGCCATTGAAAATTTGGCGGGAAATTAATCTTTCTAGATTTTCCATACATTTAACATTGAAACATTTTTTTCTTTTAAAAAAAACTATGAAAAAATAACAAGGATTTTATAAGATTTTCAAAAAGGGTTTTTAAACTATATGTTATAAAGTGATGAAAAGAAAAGTAGGGGTTAGCGGGCAAAATATTCAATGGCACCACATGGATAAAACCAGAGGATTTCGAATATCTGACAAAAAGTCAAAAACAAGAGCAGCGAACACCCTTAAGCAGCATTTAACTGATTTTGACAGTTTTTTTTCTGATGTTTTACTATTGCATCGCTTTTCCAGGTTGGAGAGGGTTGAGGCATATTTGTTTAACTCCGTCACATGCGTTATGTGCCTGTCCAAGCCAGGGGCATGTGGTTAAGAGGGTATCGATCTGCCATGTTTGTTTATGTTTATAGTATACATCTGGCCATTGGTTTGCTCTTTTGTATTGATTCACATTTTGTCAATTTGGGGTCTTTAATAGTTTATACTTTAGGGTTTAGAGTTCACTCATTATTAAATGACGTTTGGTGACATATACTTGTTGTTATCTTCGTCCTTTAGTCTTTTATGGATATATACACATGTAGTTGCCTTATTGGCAATTCTACCACAATTCCTTATTTCTATATAGGGAAATAATTCATTCCTCCTTAAAGCAGTGCGATGCAGAATCATTGATTGTATAATGTTTTATACATTATAAATCAACCTTTAAATGCATAGATGATTATGCATGAGAAGAATTTAGGAGAAATGTTCATGCCCTATATTTCATATCTGACAGCGAAATGGGCACTTCTCTGTCAATAATTGAATAAACATGCGTTACATGTGACATTTACATTAACATTTTCAATCTCTAGACAATAGCATTTTGCATATTTATATACTTAAGATTCGTTCTGGGTTTTAAAGAAATAACCTCATGGCTTGTCCTAAAGAGAATTCTTTCCTCATTCCTTATGTATATGTAAGAGTCTAGCTAATTAGCCTATAATTAGATTTTTATAGTTATTAATGACCTAAATTTTGTACTTGAGGACACTGGTATGTTTTCGACTGGGTTCATTCACGTGACATTTGCGATATAAAATAAAAAGAACTATTGCGTTTGCATAAAATTTGATACACTAGCACAATTTATTGTTTTATCGTGTAAACATGGTAAAGGGTCAGATAGATATCTATAACACAACGGTCATGGTATGTTGATTAGTGAAAACAAATCGGTCACATATATATATATATAACCAATAAGAAGGATATTTGGATTAACATCTCATTAAATTTAATATTTTCCATAGAAATAAAGTCTATTAGTTTCATAAAATAATGGGGTAATGAAACAGGCCCCACTGTTCCATTGGTACCCGGAGCCCACATATTTGGAGTGGGGATCCCCACCTGATCGTACTTCCGGAGCCCTTTTAGTGGAGCCCAGGGCCATATTCTCGGAGCATGGAGTCCAAAAGCATTGCTTTGTATCCCAGAGTCCAGCATGTGAAACCTGGAGTCTAACGATGACATGGGTAAGGAGCCCGGAATCCATATATAGCCTTCGTCATCCCCTCAAAACAAAATCTTGTAAATGAAAACATATTACATCCAAATTGGCACATACATAAAACAAGAACAAAAGGACACAATTATCAAGCCTTTTGTAAACCAATAAATGCATCTTACAGCTTTTAATCACAAACCCACTTATAAGCAGCTGGAATACTCCAATGTAAGTTCATCATTGGATTTAAGATTCAGGATCACAGAGAACAACATTTGTTTTTTTTTTGCAACTCTTTTCCATGATTTTATCTTAGCAAATGTACAGTAGATTTTCGGTATCACTTGCACATTGCTTGTGCTTTTTTTTTTTTTTTTTTTTGTGATTAATGCCGGGCCCAGTATCAGGACCACTATTTTTCACTGGTGAATTCAAGTCCATAGCTTTTGAAACCTTGTTGTCATAAAGGACAACTAATGATCGCTTCAAGAGGATGTGTTGTCAATAACATTGGAATTTTACCACCGGTGTCAAGATAAATACAGTTATCGTTTGCTATGTATCAAATTTAATAAAATCTGAGAATTTCAATGATATTTTAATTTATCATACAAAATCATCTCAGGATATTGTGCAAACAGAGCTTAAGGCAACTCATCAATCTTGCAAATGCTATAATGTTGTTGTTTATTTAGAGTAAGATCAAAATAGACAAATGATTTCTAGACGTACTTCGTTTGATATTAGTTATACTTTGTTTTATTCAAAATAATTAACAGATAATTATAAACAAGGTGTAAATGAACTGCTGAAAGGTTAAGGTCACAACAGAGTTCGTACGCTCAGTACTTTGTCATCATATGTGTAAAACTTCATTTGTATATCTTTTTAATTTCTTGATTGATGCGTGTTTGTACTTCTAACAGTTGCATGTTATAACACCACCAGATAATGACTCATGTTATTTTTTTCATTTCTTGGTGTATGCAGGTATGCAACTATGGTAGTTGAGACACTCATGAATAAGATTGCAGTGTCCAACTTAAAGGTCAAGGTCATGTAAGGTCAAAATGCAATCTTCAAAGCAAGCCATGGTCTAATGCAAAAAAAAACGTTTAGTCCATCGAAGGAAAAATTGAATAAAGGATTTGCTCGACCTTATTATCTACAGACTATACCTGACTATGATTGAACTGTAAGGCATTGGTTAGAAGCTCAGGTCATGTAATAATTGGTCTGCATAAAGGTTCTTCATTTCTTTATTCCTAAACTTTTTATACAATGTTTCTCTATTGTTTATTTATGTTGACCTTTAGTCTCTATTGTTTATTTATGTTGACCTTTAGTCTCTATTCTTTATTTATGTTGACCTTTAGTCTCTATTCTTTATTTATGTTGACCTTTAGTCTCTATGGTTTATAATTTGGCACCCCATTATTCTCTATTCTTTATGTTTAAGCACCCCATAATTCTCTGTTTTCTATTTCTCTATTCTTTATAGTTTTTGCCTTATTTCCTGCACTGTTTGTCCAGACTCTTATACTTGTTCGAGTCTGTCACGGAATGATGACCGATTTCTAATCAATGTCCTCCGTGATGTTTTTGTATTTAATATCGATTTGGTATGCATTATAAACGACGTTTATATTGAAACAAATATTTAAAAAGGAAACAGTGTATACGTCAGCTATCCCCCCCTTTTCCCCCTGTTCCCCCATAAAATAAAAAATGAAAAAGAAAATAACAGAGAAACAGAATAACATGTAAAATGTTTTTTTTAATTTTTTAATGCACGAGTGTTAGCTAATATTTCTTTTAATCACATAAATTTTAACACATAAATGAACATTAAGAAATAAAACATTTACAGAGTTTTATTTGTCCGGAAAAATATCTTTATAATCTTATAAAGTCAACAAAAAATTAATAGAATATTACGTTTCCCAATAAACGCAACTAAATACATTTAACGTCATGAAACACAAGGTCAAGGGAAAAATAATAAATTAGGTCAGTTTAAGGATAACTTAATCATTAATTGCCATTTATAACAGATCTCATTGTTACAACTAAGCTTCTTCTGTCTTGTTCTGTGTCTTGTAAATGTTTTGTTTTTCATGTATTACACAACAAACCATTTTCATGACAATACTTTAAGGTTAAAAGTTGAAGGTTAACAGATGATAAACAAGTGAAATTCAACAAATGACCTAATGCAGTTCTTGTTGTACAGTAAACAATACTTATAGGGCATAAATATTGGCTTTGTTTCTAAACGATGACTGTACATCGAATTGTAAATAAAACATTCATGTACTAAAAATAGCATTGTCCCCAAAGTAAACTGCTAAGTGTTGAATTTACTAAGCAGGAAAATGTCATTTTTGATATCATGCATAGATTTGAGATTGAGATTGGTACTTTGTGTCTTGTTTCCTTTTTAGCTGTTTCTTTTTATTTTTATTTTGTGCTGACCTAATAAATTAAGCTTTTAAACTATCTTTTTTGCAGTTTGTTCTTATGTTGTGCTGTTACACCAATGGTTAAAAATTGGAAAGAGGTTTCAGCGCTCAGAAATATGTTTAACCCGGCCAATATCTCTTTTTGTCTGTCTCGAATTAGGAGCCTGTGTATGAGTTTTGCTCATCGTTGAAGGCGTATGATTACATCAACGTCCTTTGGTGAATATTTATCTCATTGGCAATCATACCACACATCTTGAATTTTATACTTGCAATATTGTGTCTTTAATTCAGTTTATTTGACGACAGGGAACGAGTATAAAGTTATTCAAATTGAACAAAAATGTCGATGTTAAAGTGTAAATCATTTATCCAAAAAATAGTTGTAAAGAAATGCAATGTATTACTCTATATCTTCGTGGGAGAGACATTCTAATTAAGAACACGTTTTCAAGGATATTAGATACAGTGGCATTTATTCAAACAATAAATCTTCTTTAATTAATATTTTGTTGAACGTTTAGATAAGTCAATGAACAGTTAGGGGTTTTTGTTTTACATGAAACTTTCTTAAACATGACTAAACTTTGCAAACACCGAAACAGTGGCGACATTGTGTAGCAAAGATGACGTTACTACTGTTTCGGAGTTTGTAAAATTGTATAAAAAGAAAATGAAGATTACATGCCTCTTGTTTTTTAGCTACGGATTATGTAAAGTTCTCTTTTTTATTTGATTATACAGAGCCAAGACATATTTAAGTAAATTAACGGAATAACATGCTATTGTAATTTTAATAACATTTGAAAATATAGGTTTTGGCTAGCATTTTGAGAAAGGAAAAAAAAAAAAGGAAAATTGGTAATTATTCTTATTTCTTCCAACTAACAATTGAAGGTAAAATCAAACCGGAATTATTCATTAATTTTGTAAATGTTAAAATATTTAACTTGTTACATCATAAATATTTTAAACTTCAATAAATCAGAGATCTTTCTTATTTAATGAAATGACAGTGCTGTGTTCTATGAACACTATGCCCACAAATTACATTCTTGTATTAAAGAAAATGAGAACCCAGCATTTGCGTTGATAATGCTTAGAAAATGTATAAGGGGCATAATAAAATCACCCCCCGTTTGTAATATATTTAGCCAACCGACTATACGTTTTGAGTACGTGATGCCCATATATCAAAGGCAATTTGTGCTATCCGTCATTGAGACAACAACCTACCGACAAAAAGTTTCAAGACATACGATTTTTAACAATAAAAAACAATGCAGTAGTGTCTTTACAAGCAGTGTAGTAGTGTCTATACTATTAGTGTAGTACTGTCTTTACAAGCAGTGTAGTAGCATCTATACAATTAGTGTAGTAGTGTCTATACAAGCTCGTAACAAATCGCCTCGTTTGTGGTAAAATTATGAATTGATTCAACAGAGACTATTATATTAAAGAATTGACGTCAAACTAAACTAAATTTCTAAGACAAAAGACAACTACTGACATGGTTCCTGGTTTTAGACAGGCACGTAAACATAGGACGGGATTTTCCCCATTGTTCTCAAAGGTCAATATGTCTGAACACTGCGAAAATAACTACAGCATCATTGTGATGAACTCATAAGTGTTTCTCGTTTCTCGTTTTTATATAGATTAGACCGTTGGTTTTCCCGTTTGAATGGATTTACACTAGTAATTTTGGGGCCCTTTATAGCTTACTGTTCGGTGTGAGCCTAGGCTCCGTGTTGAAGACCGTACTTTGACCTATAATGGTTTACATTTATAAATTTTGACTTGGATGGAGAGTTGTCTCATTGGCACTCATACCACATCTTCTTATATCTATCATCTTTAGGAGTAATTGATAGATTGGAAGTATAAAAGATAAATAAAAAAAATAAATATAACTGAAAATGAATATTTGATTTTGTTTCCTTCTTCATATATTTGGGAATTTTTAACTACATGTGTATGTTAAAGGTCAGCAAAGCATGCCCAAGGTTAACGGAATTAGATAAATGTTAGTCAATAATAAGTATACACATATATATTCCTTATATTACCATGAACTAAGTTTAACTTGTGAGTCCATCTTACAAAGTGTCAAAATAAAATCGACAGAAAACATGCAAAGGGCGACAATTCAGATAAAAAAAAAAAAAAAAAAAAACAATTAAAGTATTAGTTGACTGCAATAGGGTTTGGGAACTGTAATAGCAAGAACATTCTCCGAATAACGGCATCCCTCCCAGCCTGGGCCTTTTTCGAGATCGGTTGAACAAAATATCGAATAAAAAAGTGTCTACATGTTAATCAATGTTGTACGTTCTTTTCAGCTATTTCCAAATGTCTGCATTGTCTGCTTGATATTTTTTTCCGCAGAATAATTCAACACTAAACGTGGGAAAATACAATGAATTTCCCATACATCCAGATTTTTTAAAAAGATTATTCAATAGCCAAGAAACACTAAACATCCTATTTAGATGATGTTTCTGTCTTAATCTGATACACGGTTTGTCAGTCTGTACAAATAGTTGGAGAGATAACAAACTTAAATATTCTAATGATGTATTTATTTAGCCGTAGTATTAGCAAGACCCTTAATTATTTACTATAAATCACACAATTACAATTTAATGTTTATATTTTGACGTTCTGTTAACGTTGAATTATAAATCATATTTAAAACATTAAGTCTGATTGCAAAGGGTTATTTTTCATGAATCAAAAATCATTAAAGAACATATGTATATTATTCTGAGATTAACATTCGATTCCCAGGTCCCAATTCACACTGCCGCTGAACCACATCCCGGTGAAAATGAATCCATCCAAAATTTGTTATCTTAAATCAAAATAAAATATTTCAATGCGTTCAGCCGTTTTACGAGAATCAGATAATAAACATATATATAAACCATTTGGTACCTAGATGTTCATGAATAGCGTTTGATTGACGCATATATTGAAGCATGCGACTCATTTATGATCGAATATAAATGATAATGTGTATATATGTCACTTGCATTCATGTGTTGATGGATATTTACGTAGGTGTAATTTATTAGCAAAATCAATTTCATTGCTTCATTAATTACCCCTTTGATTATCAGAAAAAAATACATATTTTGAATTAATATGACATGACACCACTGCCCGATATGGTATCAAGTACAGAAACTGCATGCTAGAACTATAAATAATTCTTAATCAACTAGTTTAATATTTACGAGGGCTGAAAATACAGTTTTAACTAACAACTTCTTTGGTGTTCATTATTCTACGCGTTTCTATTAACGATAATTAATTCAAAGTAATTAGTAAATCTTAAAGACTCATCTATTTACGTTTGACCTTGCACAATTAGAGTGATGGCACTTTCATTCACACTGGACATATATTACAAATTTGACAAATGAATATAAAACTAAATTGTATTTAATAATGTGTTTAAGACTTTGATTGACATGAAAAATGAGTCATTTTTGACAATTTGCTTCAAGTATAATATTTTAAAACTGGACTATGAACTGTGTCGTACTCGCTCTTGACCCTTATGTACTGAATAGTTTAAACGGTATGATGAGCTATGAGACTCAAAATGCAATTCAATAAATGCCAGTATATACACATTTTTATTGTAGATCTTTGGTAAAGTAAACGTATACTGATATTTATAGTTTGTTCTTATGTTGTAATGTTACACTACTGTCCCAGGTTAGGGGGAGGATTGGCGCGCCTTCAAACTAGTTTAACCATGCCATATTCTGTATGTGCCTGTCCCAAGTCAGGAGCCTGAAGTTCAGTGGTTGTCATTTGTTGCTGTATATCATATTTGTTTTTCGTTCATTGTTTTGTACATAAATCAGGCCATTAGTTTTCTCGTTTGGATTGTTTTACATTTGTCATTTCGGGGTGTTTTAAAGCTGACTATGCGGTGTGGGTTTTACTCATTGTTGAAGGCCGTATGGTGACCTATAGTTGTTAATTTCTGTGTCTTTTTGTCTCTTGTGGAGAGTTGTTGCATTGGCAATCATACCACATCTTTTTATTTTCATATGTACAAGTAAACGGAAATGTGGGTAAAACGTCGAAGAGACAGCAACCCAAAAGACACAAACAGACATCTGAGATATACATGTTACATACGATAGAGACCAGCTTTGTAAAAAAAAAAGACAGCATTTTGACCTCTATGTGTCTCTTTTGTATCTTTTCGTTGAACCAAGTATTTACTTCATAATTATTTTTTTTTCATATAAATATAACCAACAACTTTGAAATGAATTTTAAGGAATGTCAGTAAATTTGAAAACTGACCTTTTATTATATCTTGTTTACTAAATAAATATTCTTGTTCTAATCGTTTTTTGTCATTGGCTTATAATGAATGTATTCTATCAGGTGCAGCCAAGTTTGACAAGAACAGACTTTTCAAAGTCATCTTGTCAATGCTAGGATTCGACTATTGCTTTAAAAGACAAGAATGGCAGTATTAAATATACGAGCGATCTTAGAAGTAGAGTGAGCCCTGCAGTTCTTGATTAAATCGTCTTAACAATTCTCACTTCAGTGCTTTAGTATCAATCCGGACACCTTGACCTATAATAGGTTACTTTTATAAATTGTTACTTGAATGGAGAGTTGTCTCATTGGCACTCATACCACATCTTCCTATATCTATTTATAAAACATGTACTTCTAAGTTTTAAAGTTACCCTCAGTTTCCAATCTCCATGGAGTTATAGATTTCCCATATAGATTTACTATGAAAATTACAAACTTTTGATGAGATTTTTGACAAACTGCAAATACCCGTAGTAAAATCAAGCGATATTCAAGCCCCATGAGTTATTTCGTAAATATAATGCATACTCATTTTAAATGAGCAAAGAGCATGAAATAAAAGGATAATTTCTTAAAAAAATAACCAAAATATTAAAACAAAATTTGATTATATAGAAGAATACGGATACATGCATGATCAAACATACCCTGTCTGCTTATACATTTGTATGCAGGTACAGAAACTAAAAGTGCAAATGTGGTTGAATTTTTCTTGATGTTTTAATTAAACAGCCTTTATGAAATCCTAGTAGGTGGACTGATGCAAAATGAAGTCTCCAAAGTAAACAACATATTTTTGCATATGTACTTTCTATTTTCACATTTGTATCTGTCATCTCTGATAATGAGGATCTGGTGGGCCCTCATTTCTTTATTTTTCTATATCATTTTTCTTTATTCTTTATTCATTTTGTCCATTATTCTCTATTTTTAGCACCCCATTATTCTCTATTCTTGATTTATTGCGTATTGTTTTCTATTCTTTATTTTCTTTCTCTTTATCCTTCACTGTTTGCCCATTATTCTTTATTGTGTAATCCCAATCCAGACCCTCTGATATGCCCAAACGTTTAGGGGCATATACTGTCGTTGACGCACTTGTGATAAGTTACATGTATATATATGTACATGTACTTTAAATATCGGTTAATGCTGGAAAATCGAAGGTTTGGATTGGAAAGGAAAGGGGGGACTCCTTCATTTCTGTATAAATTATTCATTTAGGCCATTTTCTCTATTCTTTATATTTGTGGCCCATTTTTATCTATTCTTTATATTTAAGCACCCGGTTAATATCTATTCTATATTTTATGGGTGTATTATTCTCTATTCTGTTAACACCCATCCAGACCGTCGAGAAAAACATAGAACAGTAGTAAATTACCTTCAGATTAACGTAAAAAGTCAATAAAAGAAATTCTTTAAAATGTGATAGTTAAAATATATAATTTTATATGGTTATTATCTTACGTTCAAGGTCTACCAAAAAATATGCATGTTTTAATTGTTGCCATGAAGTATGAAAAATTGTGCATGTCGATAAAAAATCTGAAATAAAATGTTAACTAAATAAAACATTAAATTATTTCCATGTCCAGTTGGTCTCAAGAATTATAATGCGTTTCCAGGAACATGTAAAATATACACGCGTTTAATTTGGAAGTGATATAATAAATATCATTTTGTATAAGAATTTCCCCTATTAATCGTATTATGATGACCACCCGTTTCCTTCTTTATTAACGAGAACGTCCATTTGGGATTTCGTTTTCAAATGTTTTATTCATTTAGCGTGTATATTGGCAACCCATATCATGACAGATGGTCATATTCATCTTGTGCGAAGGCTGGAATTAATATCATTCCCAGCTAATGACGTCACAACAACTTCAGGTTTATATTTCTAAAAGATTGATTGATTGTTGGTTGCTCAACGTCGAATGGCAAATATTTCATGCATTTTCATGACTATATTACGACGAGATAATGCGACCATGCTCCTAACACATTTTTCCTCATTGATTTTATTTAGAGAGGGAAATAATACATGTCTATTGAAAATCTTTTTCAAGTGTAACGAGATTTTCAATGATCATTTTTAATATTTTGATTTAGTAAAGATATCATTCCTCTACCACATATCGGACCCTCGACAAACGCACCGGGCTTACACTTATATATTATATATACGTGTGTATGTGACTATTGGCATGGTATCGGGTCTAATATGGATAATGATTTAAAAAATTGAACATGTATAAAAATGAAAAAAATACAAAACTATTTGATCAAACAGTTTTAAACAGATGTCAGTCCACGCGGAATTCAGGAATAAACTTCATAAGATACCTACAAAACTTAAACGTTGTAGATACACAAAACTTCGAGTCATCAACAACTAAAACAGGCTGTACACACTAAAATAATTATTTTCAGTACGTTCAACTCTAGAGGCGTTTTTGGTTATTTGTGTTGTTTTGATATATTATCCCACAACTCCATTTATATATTATCTGTTTACATTACTCTACTGGATCGGTATAAATATTACTTTGGGGCTATTAAAAAAAAACAAAACAAAAAACAAAAAAAAAACAAAAAAACAAACAAATAGTGAATTCTTTCAAAGGTGATTTTAGCTTTAGGTAGGTGCAAACCAACTATTCATTTGAGAGAATAACAAGATTTACGAATTGGCAACCGAAGTACCATACCTGAAGTGGTAATGTATACATGTACATGTAAATACAAGTGAAATGATAGTAAGATAAAATACTGACTCAGTGAGAACAGCGATTGTTTCTAAGGTACGATACCAACGCACTGCGAACAACACATGTTTCTAAGATACGATACCGACTCACTGCAAACAGCTCGTGTTTTTAAGGTACGATACCGACTCACTGCGAACAACTCGTGTTTCTAAGGTACGATACAGACTCACTGCGAACAGCACGTGTTTCTAAGGTACGATACCAACGCACTGCGAACAGCACCTATTTCTAAGGTACGATACCGACTTACTGCGAACAGCACGCGTTTATAATGTACAATACCGACTCACTGCGAACAGTGCGATACTGACAACTTATTTGTTTTCCTATCTCAGGGTCAACGTAATGAAATTGTTGACTAAACATTCTGATCATGAAATAAAAATATATTATTTAAAGAGATTTGTATAACATCAGTGTTTTGAATGCGTAAAATTATATTCTAAATGGTTAAAATTAATTTGTAACAGTCAAAAAACCTGGATCATCTGATAGCAACATACATGTCAAGTTATGGTAAACACAAGCTATCAATTGTTGAATTTACAGGGTTTTTCAACTTATAAAAACCCGTCATAGGAGCGTATGTTGACCATTATATGTCATTGTGATGTATTGTGTTGTTGGGTTGCTGTTTCATTGGCGTATATGAATAAAAGGAGAATTGCTGTAAACGTCAGAACAATGCCAAAAAATAACAAAAAGACATTTAGAGGACAAAATACGGGTCTTCAAGTCAACATCTCCTTTTATCATGTAATCAAGTATGACTTTTGTGGTGTAAAACATATGGCATGCAACAGTTATAATTTGCCTTTGTTATTATAATATTATCTTAGTTTCTTAAATGAACACGGAAACATCATTATTATTTAATTAATTACATGTTCATCCAGACCCTCTGATATGCCCAAACGTTTAGGGGCATATACTGTCGTTGACGCACTTGTGATAAGTTACATGTATATATGTACATGTACTTTAAATATCGGTTAATGCTGGAAAATCGAAGGTTTGGATTGGAAAGGAAAGGGGGGACTCCTTCATTTCTGTATAAATTATTCATTTAGGCCATTTTCCTATTCTTTATATTTGTGGCCCATTTTTATCTATTCTTTATATTTAAGCACCCGGTTAATATCTATTCTATATTTTATGGGTGTATTATTCTCTATTCTGTTAACACCCATCCAGACCGTCGAGAAAAACATAGAACAGTAGTAAATTACCTTCAGATTAACGTAAAAAGTCAATAAAAGAAATTCTTTAAAATGTGATAGTTAAAATATATAATTTTATATGGTTATTATCTTACGTTCAAGGTCTACCAAAAAATATGCATGTTTTAATTGTTGCCATGAAGTACAAAAATTGTGCATGTCGATGAAAATCTGAAATAAAATGTTAACTAAATAAAACATTAAATTATTTCCATGTCCAGTTGGTCTCAAGAATTATAATGCGTTTCCAGGAACATGTAAAATATACACGCGTTTAATTTGGAAGTGATATAATAAATATCATTTTGTATAAGAATTTCCCCTATTAATCGTATTATGATGACCACCCGTTTCCTTCTTTATTAACGAGAACGTCCATTTGGGATTTCGTTTTCAAATGTTTTATTCATTTAGCGTGTATATTGGCAACCCATATCATGACAGATGGTCATATTCATCTTGTGCGAAGGCTGGAATTAATATCATTCCCAGCTAATGACGTCACAACAACTTCAGGTTTATATTTCTAAAAGATTGATTGATTGTTGGTTGCTCAACGTCGAATGGCAAATATTTCATGCATTTTCATGACTATATTACGACGAGATAATGCGACCATGCTCCTAACACATTTTTCCTCATTGATTTTATTTAGAGAGGGAAATAATACATGTCTATTGAAAATCTTTTTCAAGTGTAACGAGATTTTCAATGATCATTTTTAATATTTTGATTTAGTAAAGATATCATTCCTCTACCACATATCGGACCCTCGACAAACGCACCGGGCTTACACTTATATATTATATATACGTGTGTATGTGACTATTGGCATGGTATCGGGTCTAATATGGATAATGATTTAAAAAATTGAACATGTATAAAAATGAAAAAAATACAAAACTATTTGATCAAACAGTTTTAAACAGATGTCAGTCCACGCGGAATTCAGGAATAAACTTCATAAGGTACCTACAAAACTTAAACGTTGTAGGTCTAGATACACAAAACTTCGGAGTCATCAACAACTAAAAACAGGCTGTACACACTAAAATAATTATTTTCAGTACGTTCAACTCTAGAGGCGTTTTTGGTTATTTGTGTTGTTTTGATATATTATCCCACAACTCCATTTATATATTATCTGTTTACATTACTCTACTGGATCGGTATAAATATTACTTTGGGGCTATTAAAAAAAAAAAAAAAACAAAAAACAAAAAAAAAACCAAAAAAACAAACAAATAGTGAATTCTTTCAAAGGTGATTTTAGCTTTAGGTAGGTGCAAACCAACTATTCATTTGAGAGAATAACAAGATTTACGAATTGGCAACCGAAGTACCATCCTGAAGTTGTAATGTATACATGTACATGTAAATACAAGTGAAATGATATTAAGATACAATACTAACTCAGTGAGAACAGCGATTGTTTCTAAGGTACGATACCAACGCACTGCGAACAACACATGTTTCTAAGGTACGATACAGACTCACTGCAAACAGCTCGTGTTTTAAGGTACGATACCGACTCACTGCGAACAACTCGTGTTTCTAAGGTACGATACAGACTCACTGCGAACAGCACGTGTTTCTAAGGTACGATACCAACGCACTGCGAACAGCACCTATTTCTAAGGTACGATACCGACTTACTGCGAACAGCACGCGTTTATAATGTACAATACCGACTCACTGCGAACAGTGCGATACTGACAACTTATTTGTTTTCTATCTCAGGGTCAACGTAATGAAATTGTTGACTAAACATTCTGATCATGAAATAAAAATATATTATTTAAAGAGATTTGTATAACATCAGTGTTTTGAATGCGTAAAATTATATTCTAAATGGTTAAAATTAATTTGTAACAGTCAAAAAACCTGGATCATCTGATAGCAACATACATGTCAAGTTATGGTAAACACAAGCTATCAATTGTTGAATTTACAGGGTTTTTCAACTTATAAAAACCCGTCATAGGAGCGTATGTTGACCATTATATGTCATTGTGATGTATTGTGTTGTTGGGTTGCTGTTTCATTGGCGTATATGAATAAAAGGAGAATTGCTGTAAACGTCAGAACAATGCCAAAAAATAACAAAAAGACATTTAGAGGACAAAATACGGGTCTTCAAGTCAACATCTCCTTTTATCATGTAATCAAGTATGACTTTTGTGGTGTAAAACATATGGCATGCAACAGTTATAATTTGCCTTTGTTATTATAATATTATCTTAGTTTCTTAAATGAACACGGAAACATCATTATTATTTAATTAATTACATGTTCATTTTCTTTCATCTAAAATTGTTATTGCTTGCAAATCTTTTTGAAAATTTTTAAATATAAAATTGAATAATTAATTATGGCTGATAAATGACATGTTATGTAAAATGTTAGATAGTTATGTATATTTGGTGGTCACCAGAGTTAAAATGTAGGTCTTCTTATTCAACGCATGTCAAAGTTTATCACCTGCAAATAGTATAATGTATGACATGCGGTAAATATCAATTGAACGAAAAACGGGATATTGTGGTGTATTTTTTTTTCCATTGAGTGACAAATAAAAGTGCATACATGTAATATTGAATACAATAGGTTAACTTAAAAAACAGTTTAATCCCACCACATAGAAATATGGTCATCTGGAATTCTCCTGTAGCAGTAAAAGAAGGGCGTCCGTTTGACAGTGCGGGATGTATATACAGTACGGTCAGAAATGGGGACATTAATAAATCTAATACATTTGTACCTCGTGTTAGAAGAGGTATACGCTCAGTGCACTTTAAAGTTAAAGAAACCTTGTAACATGTCTATGATAGTTCCATTGGTAACCTGCTGCATAGCCATATTTTCGAACTTACAATTGTATCTTACATATATAACCACCATTATCTCTGTCTGTTCCTCATTCGAATTGACCCCCTTAAATGAACCTTAAGTAAGTATAAGTTTGATTGATAATTTGTTTCATCCTGTATATGAAATATTTGCCACTGGATGGTTAGTTAACAATCAATCACATTTTTCATTCATATTCTATATGTCTTTCCGGTTTTTGTCTATGATGTTGGGTGCATTTTTCCATGATGTATACCCACATCATTATTCATTCAATGCATGTAGTAAAGTCATTTAATACCGTTTTTCAAGTAACAATGTTGTAATAGATATTCAGAAGGCATGAAAGATTGTTTGTTGATTGCTCAACGTCCAGTGGAAAATATTTCGTGCAGGTTCAGGATGAGAACAGATTAACAACAAATACAGTAGATATGTCATGTAATCAAAGAGTGTGAAAACTAAAAACCTTAAAATATGTGCGGTCAAATTATTTTGAGTCGTGAAAGATGGTAAAAGAATATGTGCTAAAGTTTAGAAATTCAAGATGAAAAGGTACGTATCATTTTATGGTTGGATTTCGAAAATATAATCATGTAATGATACATGATCCTACAAGGGTTTTGTTTTTGCACTGTTCAGGGTTTTAATACATTAATTTTATATTGTGAAAGAGAGGCGACGGATACCAAAGGGACATTCAAACTCATGAGTCGAAAATAAACTGACAACGCCATGGCTAAAAAAAAAAACAAAAACAAAAACAAACAGACAAACAATAGTTCACAAAACAACATAGAAAACCAAAGACTGAGCAATACTAACCCGACCAAAAATGTTTAATTCCATATTGAAACTTATCAATCAATTACAAAAAATGTACATGAAATATATCTTTCTGAATGAGATTTGGTAATAGTGTATGATAAATGAGCGACGTTTTAAATTTTATTGAATTATTACAATATTTTGGTGTTTCATATGTATGATGATAAAAATTTCGATAGATATTTAAATTGTCAATTAAAGGGTACGTGTTTATCGAAAAAGTCAAGGGACAGTTTAGTTCCCCTGTCATCGTGAGTTTACATAATTTCCTCTGTGTATTACTTGATCGTTAGCGTTTAAAGGTTTTAAACTCGACAGGTAAGATAAATACCCAGTTGAAGATGATATTCTACATAACATCTTTATTTCTCAACAAACCAAATTACATCGGTATAGAGATACAATATATATATATATTTATTACATTATGCATATTTACAGACAAACAACAGTAAGACAGGGCAATTACGTACAATGTCTTTCACGATTTTACCTTCTTTTTTGTTTATGGTTTTTACGATTAAGATTGTTTATTATATAACCATGTTGACATAGTTTAACTTTATTGCATATAAGCTTGCAAATCAAATACAAAATAAAGGAAAAGGAGGAGCACACGGGCGGGGGCTTACTTTGTGTGAAATGAAATAAATAGTAATGTTTATATGATGAATAAGGATGTGCCAAGTCTCGATTGTAAGGGATGATATTTTTTCATCTAGTTTTAAAATATGTTTTGTGTAGTAGGGCATATTGATTGCATCACGGACAAAAAATAAATTCCAACTTCTTGCTGGGGACAAGGAATTTCTGTAAAAGCACAATCAGCTGAGACACGGCATTTTGATATATACATGTCAATTAGATTTCCTTTCTCGTCATAATTATTTCGTAGCTCCTTAATTAATTGTTTTAGTTTAAGTTTTACTTAACTTTAGTTCAGGAATGAATTGTAATTGAATCTATAATACCAATTTCATGGAAAAAAGTAGGATAGAATAGGCTCTTGGTGCTCTCTTCCCTTCTCTACGTCAAGTACTCTAATAGTTGTAAAATTATTAGATGTTTTGAAACCTCTTCTTCCTCATGTATGATGTACGATGATAAGGGAAAGTACGGAGAGCCGACAAGCTTGCTTCTGAATTTGGATGAAATGCATCTTCCTCAATTAATATTGATTTCAAAGGTTTATTGTTCTACACCGTCAGAATTTTTATTTTGATTCTCTTAAATATTAAATTGCTTGATAGATTTTGGTTCAAAAGTTTTTGTCGGGAGTTTACTTGAAAATTATTTAAGAAATACGTTTTGTGTACACTGAAATATATACCATAGTTTTACTTTTACATGCATATGGTACTACCAGAGACATATAATACAATGTTATATGTCTCTTGAACTACATGTACTACATGTAGGTCGATGATGTCGCTGCTACTGGATGGTCAGTATTATCCGAAAAGAAACAATTACTACGATATTGGTTAGATTGAATTGAAAAAAGCATGATTCCTTACTAACAACGCATATTCTGGACCATACTTAATCAGGTAAACCTGACAACACATGAAACCTGGATCATCTGATAGCAACATACATGTCAAGTTATGGTAAACACAAGCTATCAATTGTTGGATTTACAGGGTTTTCAACTTATAAAACCCGTCATAGGAGCGTATGTTCACCATTATATGTCATTGTGATGTATTGTGTTGTTGGTTGCTGTTTCATTGGCGTATATGAATAAAAGGAGAATTGCTGTAAACGTCAGAACAATGCCAAAAATAACAAAAAGACATTTAGAGGACAAAATACGGGTCTTCAAGTCAACATCTCCTTTTATCATGTAATCAAGTATGACTTTTGTGGTGTAAAACATATGGCATGCAACAGTTATAATTTGCCTTTGTTATTATAATATTATCTTAGTTTCTTAAATGAACACGGAAACATCATTATTATTTAATTAATTACATGTTCATTTTCTTTCATCTAAAATTGTTATTGCTTGCAAATCTTTTGAAAATTTTAAATATAAAATTGAATAATTAATTATGGCTGATAAATGACATGTTATGTAAAATGTTAGATAGTTATGTATATTTGGTGGTCACCAGAGTTAAAATGTAGGTCTTCTTATTCAACGCATGTCAAAGTTTATCACCTGCAAATAGTATAATGTATGACATGCGGTAAATATCAATTGAACGAAAACGGATATTGTGGTGTATTGTTTTCTATTGAGTGACAAATAAAAGTGCATACATGTTAATATTGAATACAATAGGTTAACTTAAAAAGTTTAATCCCACCACATAGAAATATGGTCATCTGGAATTCTCCTATAGCAGTAAAAGAAGGGCGTCCGTTTGACAGTGCGGGATGTATATACAGTACGGTCAGAAATGGGGACATTAATAAATCTAATACATTTGTACCTCGTGTTAGAAGAGGTATACGCTCAGTGCACTTTAAAGTTAAAGAAACCTTGTAACATGTCTATGATAGTTCCATTGGTAACCTGCTGCATAGCCATATTTTCGAACTTACAATTGAATTTTACATATATAACCACCATTGTCTCTGTCTGTTCCTCATTCGAGTTGACCCCTAAATGAACCTTAAGTAAGTATAAGTTTGATTGATAATTTGTTTCATCCTGTATATGAAATATTTGCCACTGGATGGTTAGTTAACAATCAATCACATTTTTCATTCATATTCTATATGTCTTTCCGGTTTTTGTCTATGATGTTGGGTGCATTTTTCCATGATGTATACCCACATCATTATTCATTCAATGCATGTAGTAAAGTCATTTAATACCGTTTTCAAGTAACTATGTTGTAATAGATATTCAGAAGGCATGAAAGATTGTTTGTTGATTGCTCAACGTCCAGTGGAAAATATTTCGTGCAGGTTCAGGATGAGAACAGATTAACAACAAGTACAATAGATATGTCATGTAATCAAAGAGTGTGAAAACTAAAACTTTGAAATATGTGCGGTCAAATTATTTTGAGTCGTGAAAGATGGTAAAAGAATATGTGCTAAAGTTTAGAAATTCAAGATGAAAAGGTACGTATCATTTTATAGTTGGATTTCGAAAATATAATCATGTAATGATACATGATCCTACAAGGGTTTTGTTTTTCAACTTTTGCACTGTTCAGGGTTTAATACATTAATTTTATATTGTGAAAGAGAGCGACGGATACCAAAGGGACATTCAAACTCATGAGTCGAAAATAAACTGACAACGCCATGGCTAAGAAAAAACAAATAGACAAACAATAGTTCACAAAACAACATAGAAAACCAAAGACTGAGCAATACTAACCCGACCAAAAATATTTAATTCCATATTGAAACTTATCAATCAATTACAAAAATGTACATGAAATATATCTTTCTGAATGAGACTTGGTAATAGTGTATGATAAATGAGCGACGTTTTAAATTTTATTGAATTATTACAATATTTTGGTGTTTCATATGTATGATGATAAAAATTTCGATAGATATTTAAATTGTCAATTAAAGGGTACGTGTTTATCGAAAAAGTCAAGGGACAGTTTAGTTCCCCTGTCAACGTGAGTTTACATATTAATTTCCTCTGTATTACTTGATCGTTAGCGTTTAAAGGTTTTAAACTCGACAGGTAAGATAAATACCCAGTTGAAGATGATATTCTACATAACATCTTTATTTCTCAACAAACCAAATTACAACGGTATAGAGATACAATATATATATATTACATTATGCATATTTACAGACAAACAACAGTAAGACAGGGCAATTACGTACAATGTCTTTCACGATTTTACCTTCTTTTTGTTTATGGTTTTACGATTAAGATTGTTTATTATATAACCATGTTGACATAGTTTAACTTTATTGCATATAAGCTTGCAAATCAAATACAAAATAAAGGAGGAGCACACGGGGGACTTACTTTGTGTGAAATGAAATAAATAGTAATGTTTATATGATGAATAAGGATGTGCCAAGTCTCGATTGTAAGGGATGATATTTTTTCATCTAGTTTTAAAATATGTTTTGTGTAGTAGGGCATACTGATTGCATCCCGGACAAAAATAAATTCCAGCTTCTTGCTGGGGACAAGGAATTTCTGTAAAAGCACAATCAGCTGAGACACGGCATTTTGATATATACATGTCAATTAGATTTTCCTTTCTCGTCATAATTATTTCGTAGCTCCTTAATTAATTGTTTTAGTTTAAGTTTTACGTAACTTTAGTTAGGAATGAATTGTAATTGAATTTATAATACTAATTTCATGGAAAAAGTAGGATAGAATAGGCTCTTGGTGCTCTCTTCCCTTCTCTACGTCAAGTACTCTAATAGTTGTAAAATTATTAGATGTTTTGAAACCTCTTCTTCCTCATGTATGATGTACGATGATAAGGCGGGAAAGTACGGAGAGCCGACAAGCTTGCTCCGGAATTTGGATGAAATGCATCTTCCTCAATTAATATTGATTTCAAAGGTTTATTGTTCTACACCGTCAGAATTTTTATTTTGATTCTCTTAAATATTAAATTGCTTGATAGATTTTGGTTCAAAAGTTTTTGTCGGGAGTTTACTTGAAAATTATTTAAGAAATACGTTTTGTGTACACTGAAATATATACCATAGTTTTACTTTTACATGCATATACTACCAGAGACATATAATACAATGTTATATGTCTCTTGAACTATGTACTACATGTAGGTCGATGATGTCGCTGCTACTGGATGGTCAGTATTATCCGAAAAGAAACAATTACTACGATATTGGTTAGATTGAATTGAAAAAAAGCATGATTCCTTACTAACAACGCATATTCTGGACCATACTTAATCAGGTAAACCTGACAACACATGTTTTGTAAAGTCCTGAATATAAATACTTTTGTAATCGTTAAGACCTAAAGAGTCACTTCAAGAGCAACCATGGCCGTGTAATGTCAACTTTGCTCGAAGGAGATTTCAACCTTATTTTAACTCAATCACATTATTTATAAACTGGAAATTTATTAATAAATTATATAGAAACCCCTTTTGATATTATTAAACTATGACGATTTTTTGCTGTTATTTCTCTGCGCATACACCTTGAAAATGGCCGTCAAGAATTACTGAAAAGCTGTGTAAAATTATGACGAATTTAGATATTGTTGTAAATGGAAAAAAAAAATCTATTGATTGGCATACATATGCTTCCTTAAATGTTCACATGGGGGTATTCGTTTATTATATAATAAAATATATATTGACTCTAGACTTGCCAAGATTGACACTTAAAACACGTAGCTAATAATGCGTTGCTTTGCTTACCGATACCACTTGCCTTTTCTTTGGAGTTTAGATTTCCTATGCTCGTCAAACTTAGTCACAAGACTTGTATCACCAAAAATGTTCTTTTCCATGTCTGCCAGACTCTTCGTACTAGGACTATAAACCATTTTCTTTTTTCCATTTCTAACATCTTTTGTCGTACCCATTTTTGAAAACGCACACTATGGAATTTTTGAAATAAAGGGGTGATGTTTAATTACCTGTAACAGTTGACTTTATATATAAGGATTGAACAATACTTCAATAAATTAAACTTAGTCTTGTTTATTCAATATAAGTAAATATGTACCACATTTATTGCACTTTAAGCTTTCCGGTTCGAATTAAGGTGAATAAAAATTCAAAGTCGTTTAAAATTGTATTGATTTTACGTAGAATTAATCAAATAATACTAACCACAGAATAGTTTTATCTTTTGGTTAATTTCTCCTTGAAAGTGTTTTCTGGGTCAAAAATAATAAAAATGGCACCGAGAGACAAGATTAGCCTCTTAAAGTTGATAAGACTATCCGAGTTTTTATTATAGGTTACTGTATAACAATGTCATATACACAAATTGTTTACTTTTCTATAATTATTTTAAACATTAGTAAAAGCACTTTAGAAATGCATTTCTCTTAAAAAAGATACTTTGAATTTAAAGGTTTTCAAAGTTGTGTTGTATTTTTGTTTTTGACTAGAAAGTATTCATTTTTCTTTTATATAATATTTTAACTAATTTATTTTACCCGTAACATGTACTTATATTTATTAAACACATGTCATTGGTTCCAAGTAAAATTAATGTTGTTTTATCGGGGAGTTTACCGTTGGAAATGCATTTAAAATAGTTGGAAAATGCGATCACGTGTTCAAACTCAAAACAATCAGATTCCAAATGAAAAGTAGAAGAAACATTAAAAATTTGTATAGTCCGTAGGATCATGCAAATAAATTTACTTTTGAGTGTAAGAAATTAATAACAATTTGCATCATAATTCGACTATACTCTGAAACTGTGTTTAAAATTGTCAATGGTATCCTTTTTAAATATGATTTATTTATTGATTCCCTGCTGTATGCCAAATTATTTGATGGTAAAATGTAGAAGATACAATACACACTATAACCGAGATGACAATATCAGCTTGATCTTTGTCAGTTTCAACTCACATATACCCTTATAGTTTTGTATAAGGGTTGGTGACTATAAAGGAGTTCAAAAGTCCAATCATGAGAAAATATATCGTTTTCTTTATACGTTTTTACAGTACAAATAACTCCTGTTTTGAAATACAATGTATAACAATGATTAACTAGGACAATGTGCTGTTATAATATTTTCCTGGTCGCGCCTGTTGATTTTAGGTGCCGCACACATGGATATTTTTATCAAAAGGGAAATAACCGGAAAGAAGGTCCTCCGTGGACAAATCGTCCATATAAAAGTGTTTGAAAATTTTTCTTTTTGTTTTCTACAATACAATTGTAACAAAAATCATTGCCTTATCAAACTGACTCATGGTCCTAAATAAAAATATGGACATGTGGTATGACTGGCAATGAGATAACTATCCACCATAGTCCAAAAGACGTGGATGTTAGCAACTACAGGTCAACTTCTGGCTTTTACAATTAGAAAATTTAATCCGTATCATAATAGTCATTAATAAAAGGCCTCGGTATTACAAAATATGAAACAATTCAAACCAGAAAAACCAACGGCCTGAACTATGACAAAACAATAAATGGAATACAAGCAGCAACCACCTATGTCTGTTTTTTGGAGTATGAAAATGAAACGTTTGATTCAAGATAGAGAATATCTATGGCTGACGGAGATAATAACTACCAAGCAACCTAAAAACTAAAACTTAAGAAAAACACAAAACCAGGATATGATCCGAAGGTACTATATAGTTTGAATTGTTTGAATAGCAAACCCTTAAAGTGGCCAAAATGAATCCATATGTGCTAATTAAAGAAGATCAGCAATTTTAGTATTTTTTTTTTTAATAACATGCATGCAGTTTATCCAGTCAACTTCAGATTGGTTCCTAAGGTACAATGCACATTGCGTAGCTAAGATTAAATACAGATTCAGACATTTGTGAAATGAATCTGGATTTTCTGCAAGCAAAGTATCAGGAAATACCTTTTTTTTCTTCAGTGGGAATAATTTAAAAAAAAAATCTAAATGTAAACTTAACTTTAAAAATTCCCGTCAAATAATGTCTGGAAAACAGTTGACTTCAATAGTACTTTGGTATAAAACTGACAAAATCTGCATTTATCCGTTATAGTGACAAAGGGAATAAAACGTAATAAATACGTCAAATCATCAATTATTTTTCAATTTCAACGAATTGACATTCTTTTAATCGTGTATCGATGTTGGAAAGTATTTCTTAAAAAAATACGTCAATAGCAGCGTATTTTTGCTATTCGGTCAAAAATAAATCTAGATGAGCCCCTAGTTTCGTTTTGGAACTTTGACTTTCCTATAGTATTAAAAGTATGTCAATTTGTTATTCCACCATTAGTATAATCAGATATAAAAGTGCATACAGTTATTGTAAATATGGGTGTATGACATTTGCGCCGAATTAAAAAATTTTCGATCTTTCATTTGCGCGGATTTGATTCTTTTATTAGCGGCTATTTTATTTTTTTATCACTAGTGCCGATTCTATACTTGCATTTGCATTTTAACACGGGTGAGTAAATACGTGTACATGTACTATACCTAAAAGGTATATTGGTAAAATCTGGAGATAAACGGTGTTCACTTTATATGTTTAAGTAAACTTTGGTTCATATTGTTCGGGAACTTCTTTGTGACACGATGGACAAATTGCACACTGAAACGAGCCAAGGGGTCAATTCTTTGATCATCGATAGCCATACATATCGGCAGGTCAGTGTCCTGAAACATAATAACATAGCTTACCGATGTAACATCAAGCGTTTGCGTTCAATTAGTTTGTTTTTGTGTTCTAATTCTTTTAAATTCGGATTTTTTAATGTCATCATATGTCATGTCAATCATCTTATCTTAACTTCTACTATAGCTACATGTACAATTTATGTGCATGAAAATAATAACAACATAACTGAACTATATACATGGATATATAAAACATTATATAATTCAATTGACATTTTTAAGCACGTTTTAAGACGCGTTAAACTGATTTTGTTGCAATCATGGGGATGTACTTGAATACGAATATATCAAATCATCGAACATGTCATTTGTTTATCAATTTAAATGGAAAGTTAAATAGAAGTCGAGAATAAAGTGCCATATAGGTATCAACATATTGACAAAGGAGAAGCCCACCTGTCACATATATTTATGTCCATTGTCTACGAAATGTAGTTTCAGACTGCGATTTAACTGTTAATGAAATTCAAGGTTAATTGTATAAGTTATTATATTATTTTGAAATAGAGAAATGTGCTATAATTCGGTTAATTTAGAAAAAAGTTTTATCAACTCATTTGCATATCATAATACCAAAACGAAATCGGAATGGAAGTGATGATATTTGCACATGATGAATATATAAGAGGTTGATGTGGGGTCCTTCTTTTCTTAATTTTTTTTAACTTTTAGACCATTTTCTCGATTCTTTATTAATAATTTTGCCCATTATTCTCTATTCTTTATAGTTTAACACTAGATTATTCTCTCTTCTTTATCTTTTGGCCTATTTTACTCTATTTTGCCCATTATTCTCTTTTCTGTAAACCCAACCAGACCCTCATATATCCAATCAAAATATTGTTCATCGTCCAATCAGATTCTGATATGTGGTACTCCAAAGTGTAGAGAGTTACTGACAAGAAAAATCAATGAAACTGAAAACTGAAAGGTTTGGTAACAAAATTTATCTGAGACTCCATATGTCTGTGTGGGATGTATAAATACCCAGTCACGTCCGTTAATTAAGATACCATAAGTCCTATGTTGGAGAATTAACCTCTCTGCATGGGGAGGAATCCTTTCAATGAATACAATAGGGCCCCGTATGTGATCAATGACAATGCAACATCTTTGCCGCCAAATTTATTCGCTGTTTAATTTATTTTCATCCTGAATATCCATGAAATAGTTGCCACTGGCAATTTCGCAATAGAAATTTAACCATTTTTTCTAACCGATATCATATAAAGTCTTTCGGAAGAAAAGCAAAGTTCGTATTTAACAAATCCTGAATATCAATGAACTAGTTGACACTGGACATTCGGTGAACAAAAATCAAATCAATTTACAAACCAATATCATAATAATTCTTTCGAAAGAAAAACAAAGTAAATTTTTAACAAATTTGATACATTCTATGCCGAAAGTCAATCACAGATCAATTCTTTTAAAAACCATGTACATAAGTGAACAATATATTCAAACTATATGTTAACCGACTTTTTTGCAAACAATATTCTCATATCAATAATTACTAGCTGCTTGAAAGAAGAAAGCAAATCCATCTAAATAAATTTAAATAGTCTACGAGAATTGTAATTCATAATTTTGGATAATTTCTTGATCAAGGAAATTTGATCTGAGAAAATGTTTAAGAAATAACACGATTATGAATTTAAAAAGAAGGAACAACTCGGTTCCCTTCATATGACAGAATTAAGTATATTTTCACAAAGAGGTTGGACCTATTTCCCCCTGAATGTATTTCACACAAGTGTATTTTCTAAATGTCCTTCAATCTGTACAGTGATATATATGTTATCATAAAGGGTTCTACAAGATTTTGGAGGATTTCCGAAAATGAGATATCTATAAAAGGTATTAAAAGGACATATTTAACCAAAACCAAAATTCTATTAGAATCAAAAAATCTTGCGCTAGTTTCATTCTGCTAGTAAATATTGTACCAACAATATGGCGTAGGAACGCCCACGAAGTGCTGGTTTGTAATACATGCAACATCATAACTTCCTTTGAACTGGCGTGCACAATGGTTACTAGCCTCTCTAAATGACTGTACAATGTTACTGCGTCAGATTAAAATTTTTGTGTTCTTTTTGTCTGATCGCGTGTTTATATAGATATAAACTGGGCCAGACAAACACACTATGAATAGTCAATAAGCAAACAAAGAACATTAGATCTTTTTAGTTCTAATGGTATAGAACCACTAATTCAGGCCCGGTCGGAAAGAACATTGCGCGGATTTGATTCTTTTATTAGCGGCTATTTTATTTTTTATCACTAGTGCCGATTCTATACTTGCATTTGCATTTTAACACGGGTGAGTAAATACGTGTACATGTACTATACCTAAAAGGTATATTGGTAAAATCTGGAGATAAACGGTGTTCACTTTATATGTTTAAGTAAACTTTGGTTCATATTGTTCGGGAACTTCTTTGTGACACGATGGACAAATTGCACACTGAAACGAGCCAAGGGGTCAATTCTTTGATCATCGATAGCCATACATATCGGCAGGTCAGTGTCCTGAAACATAATAACATAGCTTACCGATGTAACATCAAGCGTTTGCGTTCAATTAGTTTGTTTTTGTGTTCTAATTCTTTTAAATTCGGATTTTTTAATGTCATCATATGTCATGTCAATCATCTTATCTTAACTTCTACTATAGCTACATGTACAATGTATGTGCATGAAAAATAATAACAACATAACTGAACTATATACATGGATATATAAAACATTATATAATTCAATTGACATTTTTTAAGCACGTTTTAAAACGCGTTAAACTGATTTTGTTGCAATCATGGGGATGTACTTGAATACGAATATATCAAATCATCGAACATGTCATTTGTTTATCAATTTAAATGGAAAGTTAAATAGAAGTCGAGAATAAAGTGCCATATAGGTATCAACATATTGACAAAGGAGAAGCCCACCTGTCACATATATTTATGTCCATTGTCTACGAAATATAGTTTCAGACTGCGATTTAACTGTTAATGAAATTCAAGGTTAATTGTATAAGTTATTATATTATTTTGAAATAGAGAAATGTGCTATAATTCGGTTAATTTAGAAAAAAAAGTTTTATCAACTCATTTGCATATCATAATTCCAAAAACGGAATGGAAGTGATGATATTTGCACATGATGAATATATAAGAGGGTTGATGTGGGGTCCTTCTTTTCTTAATTTTTTTTTAACTTTTTAGACCATTTTTCTCGATTCTTTATTAACAATTTTGCCCATTATTCTCTCTTCTTTATCTTTTTGGCCTATTTTTCTCTATTTTGCCCATTATTCTCTTTTCTGTAAACCCATCCTGACCCTCATATATCCGATCAAAATATTGTTCATCGTCTAATCAGATTCTGATATGTGGTACTCCAAAGTATAGAGAGTTATTGACAAGAAAAATCAATGAAACTGAAAACTGAAAGGTTTGGTAACAAAAATTTATCTGAGACTCCATATGACTGTGTGGGATGTATAAATACCCAGTCACGTCCGTTAATTAAGATACCATAATTCCTATGTTGGAGAGAGGTAACCTCTCTGCATGGGGAGGAATCCTTTCAATGAATACAATAGGGCCCCGTATGTGATCAATGACAATGCAACATCTTTGCCGCCAAATTTATTCGCTGTTTAATTTATTTTCATCCTGAATATCCATGAAATAGTTGCCACTGGCAATTTCGCAATAGAAATTTAATCATTTTTTCTAACCGATATCATATAAAGTCTTTCGGAAGAAAAGCAAAGTTCGTATTTAACAAATCCTGAATATCAATGAACTAGTTGACACTGGACATTCGGTGAACAAAAATCAAATCAATTTACAAACCAATATCATAATAATTCTTTCGAAAGAAAAACAAAGTAAATTTTTAACAAATTTGATACATTCTATGCCGAAAGTCAATCACAGATCAATTCTTTTAAAAACCATGTACATAAGTGAACAATATATTCAAACTATATGTTAACCGACTTTTTTGCAAACAATATTCTCATATCAATAATTACTAGCTGCTTGAAAGAAGAAAGCAAATCCATCTAAATAAATTTAAATAGTCTACGAGAATTGTAATTAATAATTTTGGATAATTTCTTGATCAAGGAAATTTGATATTAGAAAATGTTTAAGAAATAACACTATTATGAATTTAAAAAAGAAGGAACAACTCGGTTCCCTTCATATGACAGAATTAAGTATATTTTCACAAAGAGGTTGGACCTATTTCCCCCTGAATGTATTTCACACAAGTGTATTTTCTAAATGTCCTTCAATCTGTACAGTGATATATATGTTATCATAAAGGGTTCTACAAGATTTTGGAGGATTTCCGAAAATGTGATATCTATAAAAGGTATTAAAAGGACATATTTAACCAAAACCAAAATTCTATTAGAATCAAAAAAATCTTGCGCTAGTTTCATTCTGCTAGTAAATATTGTACCAACAGTATGGCGCATGAACGCCCACGAAGTGCTGGTTTGTAATACATGCAACATCATAACTTCCTTTGAACTGGCGTGCACAATGGTTACTAGCCTCTCTAAATGACTTTGTACAATGTTACTGCGTCAGATTAAAATTTTTGTGTTCTTTTTGTCTGATCGCGTGTTTATATAGATATAAACTGGGCCAGACAAACACACTATGAATAGTCAATAAGCAAACAAAGAACATTAGATCTTTTTAGTTCTGATGGTATAGAACCACTAATTCAGGCCCGGTCGGAAAAAACATACAAGAAAGTAGTACATATTTTAAACAAAATAGTTCCTACGCGTAGCTGTATTTTTGTCAATAGGTGAAATATTTGGGTAGTTTTGATATCAAATGAAAGCTTGGGGACTCACTGTAGAACCCTTATTGAAAGTTTCTTTTGAATAATGAAGGAGTATATAAAATTTTAATAGGAGGGCACATTTGCCCTGTTGTTCAGATCAGAAGTACCTGTTTTTGTACTATCAAACTTCCGGGAACCAGTATGCTCTAGTATGAAATTAAAGATATGTCAGGATAAGGTATAGTTTTGACATGAAATAACTGCCACTATATTTAAACTTAAGACAAAGTAGCAATTAATGCTTGAAATTGCAGAATTTAACATAGAAAGCAATGGGGCTATGAATTAGTGGTTTTATACCTAATCGAACAACAATTTCTGTTATAATTAGACGTTCCATATCCGTGTTTGCAATGATCTTGCAATGATGTAAGAGGCATGCACATTTCATTTAAGATTCGTACGTTGTATGCTGTAAGGCAGAACAATTGAAAATGAACCTAAATAATATTCATTTACTATGACATATTATTACCTACGTGAGTGTTAAAGGGTTTTTACACTTAAAGAAACCGGTATTTTTTCCCAAGCAGAATATCATATACCGTAGCACAAACTTGCAAGGCATAATGGTCTTAAAAAATACGCGCAATAACACTTTAGTATATATTACCAAATATTTTACAGTGATAATGTTCCATTACTATTTTATTTCAAAACAGGCATATATATTTCGGGCGATATCTTTTTGCGCCAAAAATGAACTCATTTGCGCCACAACTTATTTGTGGCACACCTTATTTGCGCCAATGCTTCTTCTGCGCCACTTCATTTTAAAAACTATAGGTATTATTTGCGCCAATAAATCGGTTTTTTTTTAAGCGAGAAACAAGTTTTTCGATTCGGAAATGCTGATTCTAATGTGTATTCTTTCGTAGAATAGTTCGATTATCAAAAGAAATAGCAAACAATTTGCATTTCATCTTTGCAAAAAAATCTACAGAAAATATTTGGTACTATTATAAGAAACGATATTTAAACAAAAATTCATATTTACCACGGCTGTAGGCGAAGGTTAATTTTTTATGAGATTTATTATTTTGAATCCAGTTAATTAAAGGTAATTGATTGTATTATTAAATGCACTTTTTTCCGTTTTGCGTATACACTTAAGATAAACTCGAATTAAGATGTTAAACACAATGAACAATTACTGAAGCATTATTAGATTGATTAATTGGTGTTTAACGCCACTTTCAACGCTATTGTGCTATTTCGTGAAGGCCAATTTTTACTGGTTTAGGAAGCCGGAGTGCCGGAGAGAACTACCGACCTTCGGTAGGAAAACTGACAAAAAAATCATAGTCAATTAAGATTGGAGTCGAGTGCACCTGCTTTTTGTTTTGCGATGTTTTACGATATTATTTCTAATTAGAAATTTTACGACCAGAAAATTGAATTAAAGTAAAAACATACTTTTGGGGCCCTTTATAGCTTGTTGTTCGGTGTGAGCCAAGGCTCCGTGTTGAAGGCCGTACATTGACCTATAATGGTTTACTTTTATAAATTGTTATTTGGATGGAGAGTTGTCTCATTGGCACTCACACCATCTCTTCCTATATCTATATAGTACGTTAAATTAATCACCTTATAAATTTCTTAATTATTCAGATAGCCTGGTATGCAATGTTGCTATTATAATGAAATGAATCTGCTCACAATATCGTTTATCCTTTAGAATATATTTCTTTACAGTAAAATCTTTATTACAGAATAAAATATCAAATTTGAGTTTTCACAAACTAAATAATTAGAAAATTAATGAATTGATAAAAACATAACACGAGTCATCATTTGAATAAAAAAGTATTCATGGTATTACATGTATTATTCACTTATGTGTTGATATATATGCACGTATTTCAGATCAAATTAAGTTTGTATTAATAAGATATTGTCTGAATTGAAAAAAACTCTTTCAGAAGATTCACCATCACCAAGCTGCAGGTTGTCTATGTCCTAGATATTTTTCCTATTCAAATGCAAAACAAATTTTTTTAAATATGCCGATTTTGGGCTTTTTCCACAGAAATTACACTAATATTGATGTTCGAAAATTATGTTAATTAAATATCGACTACCTTTTACTTTTCTTCCTTTTAATTTTTTCATCCACAGGTTTCTCCGTTAACTGAGTGGATAATCCGTTTTCACTTTTTTCGTCTGTCATGTTTGACATCAACTTACTAAATGAATAAGAGATGGACCACAAGACCGAATTATATTTAAGTACCTATTGTTTCCAAATGGAACAGTATTTAATGGCTTGTAAAATTTACTACTGTATTATCCAGAAACGCTTCCAACATTTTACAGTTTTTAGAATTGCATCCTGTTCAAATAAAATGGGATTTTATTGTTATGAAATACGATATACTTATAACCCAATAAAATAATATAATATGATCTACAGTAGTCTAATTACATACTGTAACATCAGTGATAATCAAGCATATATTGTGTAATGTGGGTTTTTCACTTAGTTTTTACTTTCTGCTACTACTTCAGAATGGTGTGTACCAGCCCTTTTACCATTAACCTAAATACTGTTTAAAAAAATGCAGTCAATGATATTGAAAAAGTCAAGTAGGAGAACGTGTGCATGCAATCATAAACAGGCTGCATAGATCGATCAGATTTAAGAAAATAAAATGTTACAATCTACATGAACATTAAAGACGCCAAATTTTAAATACATAAGGAAGACAGAAACCATACGGGAGACAACTCTTCATCGCTAATGATTTTGAAATATGGAATAATGAAAGACGATGACAACGGTGATATTATTAATAATAATAATAATAATAATAATAATAATAATAATAATTAAAATGTCAATTGTTCTTGAACAATTGAGAGGTCTTCCTTTTCGTAATGTAAAATACATGTCCCAACAGACGTAAAATGCATTGAAAAGCTCTCAAACACACATAAAACCGTTAAAATATGACAAAAACAACAAATTCGCTTTTACGACATGACCTTGACTTTTGACCTTGTGACCTTTGTGAAGGTCATTGGTCCATGATGTCATTATAAAAGACCCCATGGGTCTAGGATCTTTAGTTCAAGAGTTAAAGCTAATTTAGTTTTTCAGAAAGCGTTAACAGGGTTATGCCCTTAATGATAAGTCAAATCTCTTCGTTCATAATGTAAAAAGTTGTGCCTTAGTCACCTAAACATTTTCACTATTTACTATTTCTGTAAGTATAATCGTTTTGAGATATCCAATAAAATGTTGAAAGGTCAAAGGTCAAGGTCAACCTTAAAAGCTTTAAAACACACTTTAAATCCTTTAAATAAGGTCAAAACACATAATTCGCTATCTGGGACATGACCTTGACCTTTGACCTTGTGACCTTTGTCAAGGTCATTGGTCCCATATGTCATTCTTGAAGACCCCATGGGTCTAGGACCTTTGGTTTAACAGTAAAAGCTGATTTTGTCTTTTAGAAACATAAACTAGGGTTATGCCCTTATAGGAAGGTCAAATCTTTTCGGTCAAAATGTAACGAAGTTGCGACTTAATGACCCAAACATTTTCCACTATTCAAAACTTCTGTAAGTATAATGGTTTCTGAGATTATCCCATAACAAGGTGGTAGGTCAAGGTCAAGGTCAACATACAAATTTGACCTTGGGATATTTTTCAGAGTCACATCAATTGATGATCATTGGTGAAGATCCTAGGTGTCTACGACTTACGGTTTCTGAGTTTTGGGGCCAACCGACTGCGGTTAATTTTCAAAGGGGCATAACCCTACCAATGAGTCGTTGAATCTTTTCAATCCAAATGTAACGAAGAACCGGGGTCTGGTCCTGAACAAATTTCACCCTTTGGTTTTTTCTACCTATTACGGTTACGGTGTTTAAATGATAACAAGGTTTTTGGTTTCGGAGGATTACTCCGAACCGACAAAATTTTTTGATTCACAGGGTGAGTTCCAGATAGGTATTCATGACACCGATACAAAGTGTGAACCTGAAAGGGACATGTCTTACGGTTACGGAGGCAAATCTTGTCAAAGTTTGGCGGAACAAAAAGAATAATAATAATAATAATAATAATAATAATAATAATCAGAAGAATACAGTAAGGTCTTTCCTTTTGGAAAAGGAAAGACCTTAATAATAATAATAACAATAATATTAATAATAATAATAACAATAATATTAACTTATTTAATAGAATAATATGTCAAATTTTCTACTGTAACCCCGCATGGAGTTCTTGTATATGCATCTCAGGATATTTGTGTAAAACGAAGAAATTAACAGGAAATTAAGAGTAATTGATTGTTTATTACACTTTTTCCCCGTATTTCGCATACACTGGAAAACACATAAAATATGTCAGTGCAGTGAAAAAAAGATTGTACATTCACATAGATTTTTTGTCCTCAGATTTTGTCGGCTATAATTTTGCCAAAAAGACTAATAATATGCTTAATAATTTTATTTTGTTTTTGTTATAAAAGCTAATATACGACAAGTTTTTACTTTTAAAAGGGGACTGAGTCCTTGCTATTTTCATGATACTTATTAGTAAACAGATATTATAAATTTGCGGGTAAACGTTTGCTTTACAACATGGCAGCCCCCGTCAACATGGTAATTTGCAATTACGAATGTTGTAGAAAAGTTAACGAATTTTGGATTCACTAGCTTCCTGATTTTATATTGATATTTTCTTACTGTTATTGAGAACTTCGTCTTCAAGTAATTTTCAATTTTAGAAATCCGGGATTTAAGGTTGTATACTTTAGTTTTGCGATGTTTTACGATATTATTTCTAAATTGAAATTTTACGACCAGAATTGAATCAAAGTAAGAACATACGTTAAATTGCTTAATTATTCAGATAAACTGGTATGAAATGTTGCTATAATAATGAAATGAATCTGCTCACGAAACCGTTTGTCTTTTAGAATATATTTCTTTACAGTAAAATCTTTAATACAAAATAACATTTTAAATTAAAGCTTCCACAAACTAAACTATCAGAAAAGTAATGAATTTATAAAACATAACACGAGTTTTCATTTGAAAAAAAGTAATCATTGTATATAATAATAATAATAATAATAATAATAATAATAATATTAACTTATTTAATAGAATAATATGTCAAATTTTCTATTGTAACTCCGCATGGAGTTCTTGTATATGCATCTCAGGATATTTGTGTAAAACGAAGACAAGATTTAGAATTTGGATCAGGCGAACTAATATGGTTTGAAGTCTTAATTCCAAATTTTAAACTACTAATTTGTGCTGTATATAGACCACCCGGAAACGGAACCGACTTCTGGAATAACTTTGATTATTCAATAGAACAAGCCTTAAATGTTACTAGCAACGTCGTGATTAATTACTGTCGATCTTAACGTGGATCTACTTACTGAATGCAACCACAGACTTAATGAGATTATTCAGTTGTATAATATGACTAATGTTATAAAAGAGCCAACACTCATTATTATATGCATACCAGTCAGGGTTTCTTAAAGACCATTCGACTATTTACCAACTCTTGGAAATCTATCATAGGGTTTGTCAAAACCTAGACAAAAAGTTATCTACCATTATAGTATTTTGTGATATATCAAAAGCCTTTGATAGAGTCTGGCATGTAGACCTTATTCAAAAACTACTTTCGTATGGAATATCTGGTAAACTATTAGATGGTTAAGGACAATATCAGCAACAGACAGCAAGTTGTTTTTATAAACAATGAAACTTGAAATCAAGGCAGGAGTTCCGCAGGGATCTGTATTGGGTCCTCTACTATTTCTTTTATATATTAATGACATTACAGATAATCTCCATAATCTAGCCCGTTTATTTGCAGACGACACCTCTCTCATATTCTGGTAGCAACTTTCAAACAATTGAAAGTGATATTAATAAAGACCTTTTTAGTTTAAATGAATGGGCCAACAAATGGTTGGTAGATTTTAATCCAAAGAAAACCAAAGCATTGGTAATTGCAAATGTTAAACCACCATTAATGAATATTTTATTTAATGGTGAAAACGTTGAAACTGTTAAATGTCACAAGCATTTAGGTGTCACACTTTCATTAGATGGAAACTCCGCTAAACCTGGGACAGTGGTGTAACAGTACAACATAAGAACAAAGTTTAACTATCAAAATCAGTTGAAAAGGGATTAACTCATCAGATTGATACAAAGCAGAAATACATCTAACAAAACACAGAGTGGACGTGGCGGGGTACTTATAAATCCCACAACAAAAATACACTATAGTAAGTACAAATCTGATAGTACTCGCAGTTACTGACAGCTAGTTCAAAGCCAATAACAACCAATAAAAAAAATCATGCATCTAAGACTAAGTCTGCCTCTCATTCATGATGAAATTGAAATCAACTAGCATCATTAAATAAATTATTTTGCGCGTATCATTTATCACACATATACCGGGATGTTTTTAAAATAAAAAAAAAATAGCACGCATTTGTATAAAATCTCCGAAATCTGCAAATCCCATCATTCAAACTGATATCAGAACATTATTCTGACCATTGTCACTAGTGAAGCAAGGATATTTGACCTTTTCAGAACACATGAATTTCCCCGATATTTTGTGGGTTTTACGTTGTTCAATCTTTGGTTTTCTGATTGTTGTTTGTCTTTTCGTCTGTTATTTTTGCCACGGTGTTATCTGTGGATTCGTTTATTTCCGCGTGTACCAATTTTCGAGGATTCAGTAAAAATTGTATTTTCGTGGATATTTGATTTCGTGGTTTAAAAAAAAGTCTGCATAAAAACCTATACAACATTTTTACTTCGATGAACATTTAAATTCGTGGTTCACCTGTGCCCATGAAATCCACGGATATTGGTATCCCATGAATAATGATGAATACACAGTGTCTTAATTGGATTGCTGTATTTGATTTCCTTCTTTGCACCTTCTTAATTTTACTATTAAGGACCTGCTCCATAGAAAAAAATTGGAACTGTTCACGTATTGGGTACGTTTATTTTGGGAAGACATTGAAATGACATCGACATAAAAGTGTCAAACCTGAGGTTTCTGATACAGCGCAATAATTTATATTACGGTTGCATTTTTTGCAACTTCTTAATTTTACTTTTAAGATCTAATATCTATATGGAAAATAAATTGGAACTGGTCACGTTTTGGCTACGTTTTTCCCCGGAAGACATTGAAATGAAATTGAACTAAAAATGTAGAACCTGAGGTTTCTGATACAGTGTAACAGATTATATTACTGTTACCTTCTCTGCAACTTCTTAATTTTACTTTTAAGATCACCAATCTATATAGAAAATAAATTGGAACTGGTCACGATTTGTCTCCCCTTTTTGGAAGACATTGAAATGACATTGACATAAAAGTGTCAAACCTGATACAGCTCAATGGATTATACTACTGTTGCCTTATTGAAGAGTTAAAGTAAATAAACATATTGACTTAACTTATGTACTGAAAGTTTTATTGTTATCAATAATACTTATTCCTAAATTGTTAAGATAAACAGTTTATCTACGCGTGATATAAATGAGAATATAAAACTTTTAACACGACCTGCTTCCAGTTATCATTATCATGCGTGCCGATATAATTCACAATTGAAAAAGTACACGAATTGTGTAAATTAAACTGTTTATTATGGCAAGACATTGAGGAATTTATTCCCTTTTTGATATTGCTAAATCCGACTGAATATCTAATATTAGAAAAATATGTTTTGATATTATATTCAATAAATTATGTTTTGAATATTTGAAAATCATTTTTAATATTAAAAAAATTATATGATTTTCTATATTAAATATGAATTAATAAAATTAATGTTTTAATACTCAGAAATGAATTCCTTAACGGCTAGCCAAAGTATATATTGTTATCCGACTTTCGCACGGAACGCTATCACTTTCACGTGTAGTTGTGTTGTTGTAATCTGTTCATTGAATACTTTTACTTTGCTTCTTTAAAATTAGTTCCATGTAATTTTCCACCAATCAAATAAAAGAGCTGAGTATTTACAAAACTAGTTTGATAGAATATACGATGTATGAATAGGTCACATATGACCGCCTTTATGTTCTTCTTGTCGTATCCACAATTCCGTCGTCCATTCCGCAAAAAACTCTCGCCGAATGCAGATGGTTTACCTGTCAAGATTAGGACCGAAGAACCTGAAGTCTTCCCGCTTTTGAGGTGGGTTCAGCTTGCTTAATATTTAGTTTTCTTTGTAGTGTTTGGCGGACTGTCATTTTTGTCCGATCGTATAATTTCTTTTGGCAATGGTGTCGTTGGACTTTTTTCGACTGATGGTTATTGATTGTTCATTGGAACTTTTCAATTTTTGGTGAAGATAAATTGTTCACGTGGTAATGGTGGAATTCTCATCGGCTGGAATGCCAAATTTGATAGCTATGTGAAGACACTTGTTACTACTTTCTATCATGCATTTATCTTTCGGAGTTACTAAATTCTACTTCTAATCTAATCATTCGTACTTTCTGAAATCAACCACTCAAACTTCGTTCTTTACAGTTAGTTTTGACTAGAGCAAGTAACAAAATTGCATAGCTGACTGTTTGTTGTAAAAGCCTCAAAATGTAGAGTTTTAAGCTGCTTAATCTTAAAACGTACTAGGTCTTGCAAATGTTATCTTTGTGACATTTAGACGAAATAATTAAAAAAAAAATATAATTGACTTGAATATTTTCGCAATAATTAGAATAGGTAACAAGTGAAAAAGTCTGATATTTGCAATAATTTACACGCGCACGACATACGTCTGACACAGTCTTATTCATTTACACCAGAAACAAACAATTTTTAAAGCTAAAAACATAAAATTAGAGAACATAATGAGAACAACTAAAACTGTCTAAGGTAAACTATGCTGATTATAATTCCAACTTTAGTATAAGTAATATATTACATGAACTTAAGATTTACTGACAAAAAATATCATTTAAATCAAGTTAGACTTTGGTACTATAGCACTAAGTCTACCTTATGAGTGGGTGGTACACACATGGATTGAGATTTCATCAGTAGAAGTTGACCCCGATGTAGTTAAAGACATACGATACAAATTTGCGTGCGAGTGGCGTGTGTTTCTGGAATAACCATGGTCGTTGATTGTTTGCCAAATTTTAAAATTACGCGATTTTATTAATGATAATTTGAAAAGCATTTAAATACATGTCTAACAACTAGATTTCCATTTGAATAAATGCTTACAATTTGATTTCCATTTGAACATGTTGAATAAATGCCTAACAATTTTATATACATCAGTTTGACTCTTACATTCCAAGGAGTTGCAACCCTAAAATAAGTGGAATCTTTAAATTTGTGTTAGTTTAACTCTTGTCATTCCACAGAGTTGCAGTCCGAAAAGAAAGATAATTACATGATTGCATCCGTAAAACATTCGAAGGCACGACTTTAACTTTACCATTTGGAACTCTTGAATCAAAAGCTTCAGTGTAAACAGTAACCCTCTACCGAGGAAATCATAATTGAAAAATAAGACCTGAAATATCGTACCAGCTGGGAGATATATACTCAATATGCAGGCGCTGCTGAAATGTTACTACAGAAAAATAGAAAGTTCACAACTGCAAAATCAAACGTTGTTTCAATCGACCCACATTGTCAATTTATCAATATAAGTCAAGATATGAAGCAGACTTTAATGTATCTGTGGTATTCTTCATTTCAAGTTCAGTGAGATTGAATCAACATTGTCATCAAACTCTAAATTATTCATATAATCAGCGGCACCACATATAGAATAATGCCAACTTAATTTTCTTTCGTCGTGAGCAGCTCTTCTATGAGTCTGCCTCAAAAGAGGAAAGGAACATGTCGACAGGAAGAGGAACACGTTGGATCGCTGAAATATATAAACTTTGGTCTACTATGATCCTTGATAAGTATTATTACTTTTCCAAAAATAAACCAAAATACGCCATTAAAGATTTTATTACATAGTATTATATAATATTAAAATAAAACTTCGAAAGATCACGTACATGCTTCTATATAGGCATTCCTAACCTACTGTACCGTATTTCACTGATGATCATTTTAAATTTTATGATTTTTACCTATGGTGTTGACTGACATTTTTGTTTATACAATTTGCAAATGGACGTTCAACTATTCTACGTTTTACATGCATACTATTCCTTTATCTTATTTGTTTTTTTTAATATTTCAATTTACTCTGTGGAGAAAAAAAGGAAGCGATTCTTCTTATTTGCAATCAAGTTCATATAATCATATATAAAATTGACATGTTTGTCTAAGTTCATCTCTGTTAAAAATATCAAATTCTTAATAGTAAGATTGCATCACACAACATCAATTTAACTCCCATTCAAGAACTTATAAAACTCGAGCTTATCAACCAGTTATTTCAGTTACTTATGGTGGCCGGTTAAGGCCCTTTCGGGTTTTTGCGATTTCGCCTTTCATATTCTATAGGGCAAAAACGCGAACCACGAAGTCGAGAATGCCAGAACGCGAAAACACGAAGTCGAAAACACGAAAACACGAAATCGCGAAATTGTTTCACTTCTCGTTTTCGCCCTAAAGAATATGAAAGGTGAAAAGGCAAAATCGCGAAAACGCAAAATGGCCTTAACTGGCCACCATAGTTACTTGTGAGTCTCGTATACTAGTATATACAAAACACAATGACAGTGTCCTGGTAATAGATTCAATTCTAAGTTGTGACGTTGAGGTTATATACATTTATAATTTATATTGCTAAAACTGTTAAAAAAGCAATCAATCGAGTATATGAAACTACTTATTGGTCACGATTATAAACAATTACTTTTTTTCTTTGTGGACGAAATAATAAACGATTTGGGACAGACATCAGCATTTAATTTCAAACCGTCTCTGATTTGCAGAATCAAACGTTGAATCTAGTTTGCACTTGAAAGAAACATTATAGTACTGGTTACAACCATACCCAGTGACCAAGTGGTCTAAGTCTACAGTGATCACTAATCTCTCAACTAAGATTGTGAAGTCGAACCTGAACCCTTAAGTTTTTAAAATACAAGATTGTGTCATGAAACACAAAAAGTAATGTGATAAATACGTTTTCTTAGGGAGCATGGAATGATTCCGGGAGGGTTGTACATGTAGTACGTCTGACTTCTTAGGATATTTGTGATCGTTGATAATCATGAAATTTTGGAAATCCTTTGGACTTATCAATAGAAGTTACCATTCTTCTGTTGTGGTTCAATCACTAATTGCGTCTGGTATTTACTTTGGGAGAAATGAAGCCGTCTCTTTTTGTACTATTTATAACATTGCTGTATGCGGTTTTTTTAAGAACAGCAATGTCATTAAAATAAAAATAACCCTTGTAAATCATGTGTGTCCGAAGCGCTATTCTTGATTTATCTTCACCAAGAACGCTCAAGGAAAAATATTTGAAAGCAAGAATGTCTAAGTACCAAAAACGCGTAAAGAGCTATGTGACCGAACGGATTCTGAAATAATAGCTAAATCCATCCAAGATCAACTTTTTAGTGGGGTTGCATGGAACCTTGGTTTCAATAGAACAGTATGATTTTATTTCCGCAGGTTAAGTACTTTGAGCTTTTTTTCAGTAACTATGACTCTTCGTTGATCCGCTTTTTATTTATTACATATCAATGTATATATCACGCTTTTGTTTTGTTATCTATTCAGTCAAAATAATAGAGATCCCTGTATCGATTTTATTTTTTTATGTGCATTTTTTGTATCTTTTGTTGTTTCAATGATAGATATTAAAAACGGGAAGGTTGAGATCCAAAAATGCTAGTTGATCTAGGGTTAAACTGTCAGAATTAATTCTAGGATAGAAATGTCAGAATTTGTTCTAGTGTAGAACTGTCCAAAACTAGGATAAAAAGATTCTGTCAGAAACTTTTATAAAGGTGTCAGGAGAACTGTTCTATAAACCTAGTATTATAAAATTGAGAATGGAAACGGGGAATGTGTCCAAGAGAAAACAACCCGACCAAAGAGAAGAAAACAGCTCAAGGCCACCCGTAGGTCTTCAACACAGCGAATAAAACTAGTAGTTGAAATGGAGAAAATCCCAAATAGAGGTGGGCTTCAGCTGGCCTCTAAACAAATATATGTCCTAGTTCAGTGAAAATTGACCTGTTTCTAAATCAACCATTGGGTTGTTGCTTACAAGGGAGCACCAGAGGTTCCAAGTGGGAAAGTTGAAGTCATCCCTTTGAAAGTTTTACAGACATCATTAGTTGATTGACCGTTATGGAATATGTGAGTCACCTATGACAATGTTCCTAAAATACTTAATCACAAATCCTTGCATATAATATTGCGTTTTAGTCATAATCTCGTCGTCTGTTCCTCGATCGCGACCCCACAGAACGAGACTTATCATCGAATTTATACTTGCCATGAGTTACAAGACGGTTGCCACATGTACAGCAGCATTTGCTTACCCTCCGGGGGACCTGCAATCACTCACAGGTTTTATAATGTTCGTGTTAATTAGACTGTTATTTGTCGTTTTTCACCACAATTTTGTACGTTTCTCTTCGAATTATGAAATTTGATTGACTTTTTCCCTTTGGTATCTGACGCCTGATTTTTCATGTGCGCATGATACAGTACTTGATATGGTAGTCAAAACAAAGCCTAATATCTTTTTTTCAAAAATATTGCGTAGTAAAGACCTGGACTTCTCCGTGTGATCAAATTTTGATAATTAATGTCCATTAAGGGAAATCATAGTTCGGTAAGTGACATTTTTGGCCCCGAAAATAAAGTTCACTATTTCCAGATAAAACAATTTCAAGTTGATAAAAAAGACATGCAAGAAAGTGAAAAAGGATTATTTGTTGTCAAACTTTTCTGATAAAGCCACGACATCTACACCCAAATAGACCGAATATAAAGATTTTGGTGAACGTTGACAAAGTCGTCTGGATTTCAACCATATTCAAGCCTAGAAAACATAGAGCGTAGGCTTCGCCCTACTAAGTTTCTGTAGCAAACATATTGTTAAAATATTTGTTGTCGACGGATGCGCTCTATCCATCCAGTCTGAAAAAAAACATTGATCTGCTTTCATAAAACTTTCGTGGGAAATCAAAATCATGAAAAGAACGCTTTTAAGTACATTTTTAACAGAAGTCATATTTTCTATCTAATCGTTGTTTTAGCTACATGTATAATTTATTGTGATATTGGTAAAACATTCTTATTTTTAATTTTAGCCATAAAAAGGGTCAAGTATTAGGACCTTATTCAACCTAAATGTACTCGTTTGCATATTACTCAAGAAGTCATCCTTTTGAAAGTGTTTTGCATGCAATTATAATTTAGTTGGCCGTTATGAAATATCGATATCTTAGATGACCACAAATTTTTCCACTTATAACAACAATCTTATTTTCTTTTCCGAGATTGTGGCATTACCAAACGCGATTATTCACCCTTGTCACACTTATGCTGACCCTTCCGAAGAACCTGATATAAAAATAAGAAGGTGTGATTGCCAATGAGACAACTCTCCACATGAGACCAAATGACGTACAATGTAAAAGTTAGCAACTAGAAATCACCATACGACCTCATCCCATAGCAAGCTATAAAAGGCCCCAAAATGACAAATGTGAAACACGCAAAAGCGAGAAAACTAACAGCTTGATTTATTAACAATAAACGAAAAACAAATATGATATACAGCAACAAACATCATCCTTTTGAAAGTGTTTTGGATGCAATTATAATTTAGTTGGCCGTTATGAAATATCGATATCTTAGATGACCACAAATTTTTCCACTTATAACAACAATCTTATTTTCTTTTCCGAGATTGTGGCATTTCCAAACGCGATTATTCACCCTTGTCACACTTATCGGCTGACCCTTCCGAAGAACCTGATATAAAAATAAGAAGGTGTGATTGCCAATGAGACAACTCTCCACCTGAGATTAAATGACGTACACTGTAAAAGTTAGCAACTAGAAATCACCATACGACCTCATCCCATAGCAAACTATAAAAGGCCCCAAAATGACAAATGTGAAACACGCAAAACCGAGAAAGTTAAACTAACAGCTTGATTTATTAGCAATAAACGAAAAACAAATATGATATACAGCAACAAACGACAGCAAGTGAAATACAGTCTCCTCCTGACTTGGGACAGGAAAATTCATTTTTTTTTCTTTGTATGATTTGTTTTTTGGTTGTTATATCTTTTCGTCTTTTTTTAGCCATGGTTTTGTCTGGTTTTATTAGCCTGATAAGATTGCATTGTCTCATTGAGATCAGTATATACAAAAGCAACGTTTTGGAAATATCCACTACAGGGAATTAGTTATCATGAATTGTGATCAGCGTTTTAAGCATTTAGTCTCATACTTCGGAAGTTATAATGTGAAAATGATCAAAATCGAAAAGTTACCGTAGTCTGTCTTTATGGATCAATAAGGCCAATACAAACTTTAAAAGAGCTTCCCAAATATAGGGGAATAACATTGAATCAAACATAGTTACATGTAGCAAATTGCTCAATTATCACAAGACATGCTAACTTTTATGTCAGTTGGTCTGTCAACATATATTTGTTCCACCTAACAGAAGTTCCCCTCGGGAAACTTTGTTATAAACAATGTCATAATATCTGTTCCTGTTGGAACAAATATTCTATACCCTTTATTCCGTAAGGAACAAATACTGTAATATTTATTCCAATGGAAATAATATTATAGATAGATATAAGAAAATGTGGTATGAGTGCCAATGAGACAACTCTCCATCCAAGTCAAAATTTATAAATGTAAACCATTATAGGTCAAAGTACGGTCTTCAACACGGAGCCTAGGCTCACACCGAACAGTAAGCTATAAAGGGCCCCAAAAATTACTAGTGTAAAACCATTCAAACGGGAAAACCAACGGTCTAATCTATATAAAAACGAGAAACGAGAAACACTTATGAACCACATCAACAAACGACAACTACTGAACATCAGATTCCTGACTTAGGACAGGTGCAAACAAATGCAGCGGGTTTAAACGTTTTAATGGTACCAAACCTTCACCCTTTTTCCTGAAACAATAGTGTAACATCACAACATAGAAAGACACACTATAAAATATCAACTGAAATAGCTTAACTCAATCGAAGGACATAGTAACACCATTGAACATACACTGAACAAATAAATTTGACCTATGATACAATGTAAATTCAAAATAAATAAACTAAGGGAAGAATAACAAAAGCAACATGTTATATCGGTATGAAATGTTAAACAATTTAAGAAAAACAATATGCTCGAACAAAAATATCAGCCATTTGCAATAACTTTAAACACAGGTAAATAAAATAATTTTGTTGTTAGGTATACGTATACAGTTACAATAGAGAAAGGAAATATTTTAACAAAATAAAAAATTTTTTGATGTTCATAGTACGAAGTGGAAATTTATATTAGTACCAAACACTTATCAAAGCTGGTATATAGACCAGATATAACCCTGAATAACATTAAATAACAAAAAAAGCATTACAATTAGTATCAACAGGTCAAATAAACAAGAAAGTACGATTTGAGAGTACTCGCAGTTACTGACAGCTAGTTAAAAGCCAAAACAATTAATAATAAAAAATCATGCATCAGAGACTAAAATCAACTAAAACACATCCCAGGGATTTAGTATTTTAACGTCATGGACAGTCAAAGAAGACATGACTAGTGCAATGCCAAAAATAAATGTATCGAACATTTCTTCCAAATGGAACTTATATTATGAAGGAACTTCTATTTCGTGTGGAAAGTTGTCTCATTGGCAATAATACCACATCTTCTTATTTTTATATTTACACTGCTAAAAAAAAAAGAGTGTATATATTTGGAACAACAAAGTCTAATTTGAAAATACCCAAAATCATAGTTGAGTATGTCTTTAATTATATAAGAAATCAAATATTATTTAGAAATTTTGAAAATTTTGGAAAGATCTTTTAAAGTTATAGCAAGACATGTGCGGGTAGACGGATTGATAGCCGTACATCAGTAAACATCATATATACGACCGACGTTAACAAATATATGATTATGTAATAACGGAATTGCGATGATTGCGGACCTTTCGGGATTTTTGGTTTTCAATGCTCTTTAACTTCGTACTCGATTTGGCCATTAAACTTTGTGATTAGAACGTCACTGATGAGTCTTGGAAAGACGAAACGCGCGTATAGTGTACAAACTTATAAGAGAGTCAGTACCTCTTACAGTTCTCTTTAATGTTTTTCGAAAATCAGCAATACAATTGATAGTCAAATTATATAGACATATGATCATTTGACATTTTTTGACATATGTCATGTATCTAATTCTTACGTATTATAAATAACTCGATGCTGTCCTGGTCGTTTCAATTTAATTTCACTAAAACAAAATAAAATATGTGACATTCCCATACCTTATAAATGAACCCAAATAAAGCTCACTGTACTCAATCAAATTAATTAGATCTTTTTCGTATATAACACGATAATGATATTAGCAATCTGAGCACACAGACTCGCAATGAAATACTACATGTATTATAGGTGTACTACAACCATTGATTTTCCCCTATTAGTCTTTTTTAAATTTACACTTTTAAAAAAATTGTGCAGAATTTATCTTTATTTCAAATAAAGAAATACTTGGCATGAGTAAAGTTTTATCCTGTCCAGTACTACAGTCAAAATTTCACATATCATTTCATTGCATATATGATAATAACCATCACTGGAAGTTAACCAATCAAATTTTCACCCCTTTTTTCCCTGTGTACAAGCTTTAGTAACCATGTAACCTCAAGTTTCCAAAATATTCTATAGAAACACCAAATAAAAAAAGAATGGTGCTTTGAAACACCCAAGATTATATGTTAATGACTCAGAATTGTTTCACTGCACTGAAATGTAGGATTAATTTCCTACAGCTGTCAAATTCAAGGGAATATTTTTTTCGGCCCTTTTTCATATGCAACCGGATGTGACGTACTATGATTTGGTGGAATTACACCTGTAGTGAATAGAAATCATTGACAACTACTGTACATGTATCCGAATGATCATTTCGTCATCGTTGTACCTCTGGTCTCTGTTGACATCAGGATAACAATCCCCCCCCCCAAAAAAAACCAACAAAAAAAACCCAACAAAATATCGATAAAATATCTTTGATTTTTTATTGTGTCAAAGATGTCAAAATGCCGAACAGTTTATTATATTCTATTCTAGAACAGGTTCACATATATACATTAAGTTTTTATAAGTAAATATCCTTGGTTGTTTTTGTTTCACTATTTGGCATCATGCATCTTTTCCCCTCAAGCTCGTACGTCGGATTACTTGATAATTCTCTTCTAACTATCTTTAATATTTCTTCCAAATCCTTCTGTAAGTTACCCTCTGCAACTGCTAAAAACGCTTGAATAAACCAGGATCCAGTCCAGGTTCCTCTTATTTTCAGGAAAGATTTATAACCTTAACAGAAAAAAAGTATTTGTATGAAATATATTCATAATTACATTTTGTGGATATAGTTTATAATAGTTCATATAATCAAAACAGAGCAAATTATTCAATGCTGGTTATTATTTTTGTCTTCTTTAAATATCCTACTATTTTTTTTTCGATGTGGTCGACATGGCAAATATTTTTACCTTTGGCCTTAATGATGCTAAACTTTGGTAACAGAGTGGGCGTTGTTACTGATATGTTCCATATAATTATATATATATATGATTGGGCGAAATTGTCATGGTCGATGTTAGAACATACGTAATTTTGATTAATATTTTGTGATGTACAGCAGGTGATATTTTTATATATAGATAAAAACTATCTTATAATAATGGTCCAATTAATGTATTCGTGGTAAGTAGCTTTTTACTACACTAATGAAAAATTTCTATACTAGACTATGAACGCATCCATCCAATGGGCATGCTGCATTTTTGCGGGGTAATAGAGAACGTAAACATTCAAACCACTGACATTTTTTTAAACGCAACGTTAAAATAGACTAATTACGGACGGAAAGTCTCACGTCTTGAAGATGAAAACATGCAGAAACAGCTGTCATTTGAGTTTTTAAAAGGTTTTGTAGAAAATAAAGTGGTGGCTTATAACCCAAAAAGTTACGTTACTTTTAAGATATCACACGCTTCAATCAATAAAATTACATCAATGGTAAAAGAAATTAAAACAAAAACAAGAAGATGTGGTATGATTGACAATGAGACAACTATCCACGCAAAAACCAAATGACTTAGATGTAAGCATTTATAGGTCACCGTTTTACCTTCAACGATGAGCAAAACCTACATAGTCTCGTTTGATCACGCATTGCTTTCACAATAAAAAATTGCGTAACGTAGAACAGCCATTTTTGGGTATTAATGGGTTTGCGCTAAAAAAGTAGATATACTGTGATTAAACTACTTGATATAAAGGTCGTCATATTAGAATTTGTCAATTATATAATATGTTCAATATACAATTTGTGTTACTGGAGTCTATTTAATCTTTCATGAAGTTAAAATATATCTGTTTTTTACTGTGGTTATTCAGTAGGCTTTGGGGTATCACAATAGCAATGGCTCAAATAGTTTACCAAATTGCAGTTTGAATTCTTCTCCAACAAACCGATCAACTGGTAAAATATTTTAACTAATTGCATCAGTGAAAAGTTGTTAGTTTGAAGTGAGTGCAGTGAAATAATAAGTAATAATTTCCATCCAACTCTAGTTAGTTGTTGTCTATGTCATAAACTTCAAACAAAATAATGACTTATTATAATATGAGTCACTGGTTTAAAAAGGTATAACTTTGACATGAAAACTTCTAGCCTAAATAAATTTTATAAGTAATTAGTTCAAAACATTGTTTTGTAGGTCAATAATTTATAGCTTTGTTTTCTAACAGCAAGTTAGTGCGCAATTGTAATTTGGATATTTTTTTCTAAAGCAATTACTAATCTGCTAATATTAAAGGGAAATAATTTACATTACTGTAAAATCAGCAAAATTTTGTTCTGTCAACAATCAACTTCCTTCATTTTATAAGTAACTTGTTTGTAACATTATTTCCATGATTATTAAACTATCATCCTCTGTTCTGAAAAGAACACTGAAATTTATTTCTAAGATGATTAAAATTTTGAAAAAAAACCTGTTAAAACATATTATGGGACACATTCAAAGTTCTATAAATCATAGATTTCTCTGTAAATTAAGAGGGTATCACCAGCCCAGTAGTCAGCTATTCTATGTTGACATGAATTTTCATTGATATGGTCAAAAATATAGATACACTGTTTTGCTAAACTTTGAATTGTTCAAAATACTAATGATTTTCTACCACCGATGACTATATTACTTATAAGCAATATTTGGCAAAACCTTTCGGAATTTTGTTTCCTCAATACTCTTCAACTTCGTACTAACTTGGCATTTCACATTTTTTTTATTCGATTCGTATTGATGAATCTTTTGTATGTAAAATCGTAAGAGTGGTATCTGATTAAATTTTTAATATACAATGAGTGAATAAAATTATATCCCTTTAATGCCAGCAGATCAGTAATTCTTATAGAAAATATTATCCAAATCACAATTACACAATAACTTCCTCTTAGAAAACAAAGCTATAAATTATTGACTTACAAATCAATGTTTTGAACTAATTGTTTATAAAATTTATTTAGGATAGAAGTTTTCATGTCAAAGTTATACCCTTTTGAACCAGTGACTCATATTATAGTAAGTCATTATTTTGTTTAAATTTCTTGACATACACAACCACTAACTGGAGTTGGATGGTGAGTATTACTTTTTATTTCATTGCACTCACTTAAAACTAACAACCTTTCACTGAAGCCATTAGTTAAAATATTTTACCAGTTATCAGTTTGTTGGAGAAGAATTCAAACTGCAATTTAGTAAACTGTTTGAGCCATTGCTATTGTGATACCCCAAAGCCTACTGAATAAGCACAGTAATTATGTAAATACCATCTTTGTTCCATGTTTATTTCAAAATTTTATAAGTTGCATCGATTAATCACATGTAATTACCTGCTACACCCTGTAAAACAATTAAATCACAATCAAAACAATTCCCGATTGTCCCACATTTAAACTTCCCAATTGTCCAACACATTTTCTCAATTGTCCGACAAAATTTCATTACCTTTTTACCTGTAATTTAAAAAAAATTCGGACAATCGGAAAGACATCGTTTAGGGACCTGGATGTGGATATTATGTAATATATAACATAAAGTACCTAATTACTTCTTTCAACTGGTAAATTTAGTTAGCACTTTGGCGAATGATGAATACTGACTAATTGTTTAATCCACCAATTTCTACATACAGTAATGCCTGTACCAAGTCAGGAATATGACAGTTGTTTTCCATTCGCTTGATGTGTTTGAGCTTTTGATTTTGCCATTTGAAAAAGGACTTTCCGATTTGAATTTTCCTTGGGTATTTTTGATTTTTTACTTTTCATTGATACACATTTTACGAAAAATACGAATATAATTGATTAGAATGAAAGAGGTGATTTCAACACTTCTGTCTATCGTCAATGCATTTAATACTGAAAAATACCTGGTGTGGTGGCGTATGCAACCAAAATATCGCACTCGTTAGGCAGAAATACTGATGGCGGCCATACAGATGCATTTGCCAAATCCGCTGGTCCACTATCAGACGCTATTTGCATATACTTCTGGTGTGTATCAGACCCTCGACACATATCAAAGAAGAAAACTTTTGGCTTACCTAATTTAATCGATAATAAAGATAATTGTTATCTATCAAATTTCGATTAATTGAATTCGCAATAATTGAAGTCTTTTTGACGTTTAATTACTGTTTTCACTACTTTGTGTTATCTTATTGTGGATGGCCAAACTTATTGCACTCGCAGAAACTCATGAAGGATAATTCAGAAATGTAGACAAAATGTATAACTAGAGGCTCTCAAGAGCCTGTGTCGCTCACCTGTATCTACTGTGGTTTTGGAAATCATGTAAAATAAGGTTAAAATCATATAGATACCCTAATAAAGACTGAGGCCAAGTTTGGTTTAATTTGGCCCAGTAGTTAAATTAAAAGCAGAAGATTTTTGAAAAGATTTACAAATTTACCGATAAATTGCAGAAAATAACTTTAAAAGACAATATTTCCAATAAGGTATCAATTGCCAATTGGTCATGTTAACTTATTTGTAGATCTTTCTTTGCTTGATATTTTTGCTGTTTACAGTTTATCATAATCTATAATGATATTCAAGATAATTAACAAAAAATAAAAAATTTCCTTTCCTCCACTCCAAAATTTATTTCACCCAGGGCCTGTATAATGCTGAAAATGCTTAAATGTTTTTATGGAACACCCTTAATAAAAAAATTGGACAGGGGTTCCCCTGACCCGACTAACCCGCCGGGTTAGGGGGGCATTCACCCAATATAAGTATGCTGAAAGAAAAGATATAATAATGATTTATAGAAAAAGTAACACTGAATAATTCTGAAAATGGAACATATCAAGGAGAAATCATTAGTTGATTGTAGGACAGGGTCATCGGATACATTTTTCAATCAAGATACTCTAATAATAATTGTGGCTAAGTTTAATTCCATTTGGCCAAGTAGATTAAGAGGAGAAGGTTTTTGTAAAAGATCTTATATCTCTGAAACTAAAGCATTTAGAGCAAATCTGACATGGGGTAAAAATGTTCACCAGGTTAAGATCTATCTGCCCTGAAATTTTCTTAAAAAATTTACGAAAAATAGTGAAAAATTGACTTTAAAGGACAATAACTCCTTTGGGGTCAATTGACAATTTCGGTCATGTTGACCTGATTAAAAATTTAAACTCGTTAGATTTGCTCTAAATGCTTTAGTTTCAGAGATATAAGCCAAAAACTGCATTTTACCTCTTTCTATTTTTAGCCATGGCGGCAATCTTGATTGGTGGGCGGGGTCATCGGATAATTTTTTAAACTAGACACCCTAATGATGATTGTGGCCAAATTTGGTTTAACTTGGCCCAGTACTTTCAGGAAAAGATTTTTGTAAAAGATTACAAAAATTTACAAAAAATTGTGAAAAATTGACTTTAAAGGGCAATAACTCCTTAAGGGGTCAATTGACAATTTTGGTCCTGTGACTTATTTGTAGATCTTACTATGCTGAACATTTTTGCTGTTTACAGTTTATCTCTATCTATTATAGTATTCAAGATAATAACCAAAAACTGCAAAATTTCCTTAAAAATTACCAATTTAGGGGCAGCAACCAAACAACGGGTTGTCTGATCGTCTGAAAATTTAAGGGCAGATAGATCTTGACCTGATGAACATTTTTACCCCGTCAGATTTGCTCTAAATGCTTTAGTTTCAGAGATATAAATCAAAAACTGCATTTTACCCCTATGGTCTATTTTTAGCCATGGCGGCCATCTTGATTGGTGGGCGGGGTCATCGGATACATTTTTAAAACTAGATACCCTAAGGATGATTTAGGCCAAGTTTGGTTTAATTTGGCCCAGTGGTTTCAGAGGAGACGATTTTTGTAAAAGTTAACGACGACGACGACGACGGACGACGGACGACGGACGCAACGTGATGAGAAAAGCTCACTTGACCCTTTGGGTCAGGTGAGCTAAAAATGGTTTGCTTTACGTTGACCTCTAATTTGTTGATTCAAAATAAAAGTAGACTATTAGTCCCCGAATGTTAAAATTTAACATGTAAATTTAAGGTAAGTCTTAATAGCGTAAATTCATTTTGAATTCTTTGAAATCACTACATAGTGACGATATTAACAATACATGGGCTAATGTAAAGAATACTTCGGCCCAATCAGAAACAATTGCGAAGATTTCCCGACATAAGCTCTTTTCTCAATATTTATCCTACAAGAAATATACCAAAAATTATGTTCTTGTTCTTATTATTTGATAAAGTTGTATATTATCTGACATTCATTTCTCATTGTTGATATTCTATTCTGAAAGCTGCTGCACTCGTTCACACAACTGCATGGACTGTGTGATTCAACATCACATTTTGGAACGTAACAATTTTACTCCGCCAAAGTGAGATGCCTATTCTTGGATGAAACTTGAAAGTAGTTTTAAAAATATTTTTTAAAAACAAAATAATAAAACAAAATGGATACATAATTTTGTTAAAGAATGCAACATAAAGACAACAATAGTATATTGTCTATTTTAACAGATAAAAGCAACTCAATATCTGATGTCTGAATTTGTGCATCATGCAAAAGGGATGAATGATATTCAAGATGAAACTTTTCCAATCTCAAGGGCTTTCCCTGTATCCAAGTTATTTTATTTGAACAGTTACCTATTTGTCAACAATACAAGGAAGATAACAAGATTTGAAGAAAACAATATTTATTTTAAGTCGTTGTTCATGTTAGTCTTTAAACAGTCAGAATTAAAGGTTTTCAAAGTTCCAACATAGATTAAATCAGTAAAATGACAAGTCTATATCCTATTCAATCGTTGTGTGGGCCCGTAAAATCCTCCTTTGATGACTACTGAGACAAAACAAGTATATTCTGCCAAAGTCCGGACACTAAAGCTGTGAGAAAAATGTTTGTCTCGTTATGGCGTAATAGGAAAAATCTTTGTTGATGATTGTCTATTTTTTTTAGATAAGAAATGATCGACGCTATGTTATATTAGAAACAGGAATATATATACTAGTCAACAAAAGAAACGATACAAGGCAATGTATTTTTCATATATAATGAAATTGGATACACTGTACCAAGGTTAATAATTGCTCAATTGGTCTTATATTTACTGAGTGTTATTTTCTCATCAAACCAATTGATTTAAGGCAAATACGCGAATTTTTGTTGTTACAGATATTTGAATGCATAATTCTCATCTTCGAAATTAAGTGCCGACTTTTGTCATCATTTTCCGCAAAATAAATTTGACACCTGTGTTCAATAACACGGTATTTTCTCACTTTTCAATTTAGTCAGATTCTTTTAATCTTATGCATTTGCTTTGCAAATGAATGTTTTTCATTGGATAATTTAACAGTTTTTCCTATTTATTATATTTTATGATAAATTGGAGTTCAAACTTGCGTATCGTTACTTTTGTTGACTAGTATATTATATTGATTTTGTTTTTAATAAATTAAAATATAATTGCATGTAAATACATGTATATATTGCTATACGTTTATGAACAATTGTGGGTCTTCCTCCTGTCGATGCTTAAAATGTTTTGAAGGCTGAGATCAAACAGCGTGTTACTGATAGATTTATAACTGGAGCAATGTCATTTTTTGATTAGTCCTGAATGTCAGTTTTACAAATACATATATGACAGTCCTGGTATAAACCTTAAATAGCAATTAGCGTTTACATGCACATAACATGACCATTGAAACTGGAAGGTTTTCAAATATAAACAGAAACGCTAGTATATGTAATATGTGCAACTGTAATTCTATTGAGGATGAATAAATATCATTTCATTTTGGAATGCAAAGATATAAAAGAGGGGCGAAAATAAACTGACAACGCCATGGCTAAAAAAGAAAAAGACAAACAGACAAACAATAGTACACAAAACACAACATAGAAAACTAAGGACTAAGCAACTCGAACCCCACCAAAAACTGGGAGATATTCGTATGAAGTATATCATGTATATAAAGCCTTATTACTAGTGAAATCCAACAGTAGTTAATCATATAAACTTGTTATCTGGTAGAAGAACTTAATAATATTTGGAAGCATTTATGTATATACGAACTAAACTATCATGCTTCAAGATTTTTAAATTACATTTATTAACATCATGCTCCTCGATTGTATCAAATTGTATAAATTAATATCATGCTCCTAGATTTGTTTTAAAATTGTCTGAATTATTATTTAATGAATTACTATACTGTACTACATGTATGTGATGCTTGCTATAATATTTAATACGATATTTATTGTGCTTGGTACCTACAAGCTGTATTGTTTTTGAAACAAACATTGCACTGTGTATGACGCATTTCACTTTGGCTGTGTACTTATTGATATTTTAGTCTGGGATTAAATTATTTATTTGTTAGTTGTAATGGTCTTTGAAATATCTCTAAATAGCTGCAAGTAATTGAAGATGGACACTTTGTGTTTTGCATTATTGTTAGTTGTTGTTTTGTGCTTCGTGTAGATATGATGAATAAAATTCTTTCCAGTTGCTTTTACAGTTTTTTCTAATGTTTTGCAGTTGCCGCACTATACCAGATTCTGAGAGGGTTAAGCGCTCGGAAACATAACCCCGCCTTAATTCCTTATGTGCTGGCCGAAGTCAGAAGCCTGTTATTTAGTGGCTGTCTGCAGTTTCTGTATGCAATATTATATTTTACGGATTAGGATATCATTTTTTGCGTTATTTTATGCACATGAACAAATAGTTCCTTTATATATCATGAGATAATTGAGATAAAATGAATTGATATTGTTTGATATCGGTCGAAAGCTTCTAAGTGATTTTTGGAAGTTAATATATGTATTTTCAAGATATGTACTTGACAAGCAACGAACATAGCATCGTAATATGTTTCCCAGGCGCTCCTTGTGCTTTATATAAAAACCCGACTTATCACATATTTTTTATAAAGATGTTTTTATCCTGAAAGCTAGATCCATCACAATGTCAGATATCGTGTTTTAATGATTCTAACTTCAATTATTGTACGTACCAATAAATTCAGCGACTGCGTTATTTCTAAAGAATTTGACGATCTCTTCTGGTGATATTAATCCATCTGTAGTCGCAAAACCTGTCTAAAATTACAATTAATGTTCTTTAATAATAAACATAATCAAAACAATCTTCATTTCGATAAAAGTTTATAGGGTCAATAGTTGTTATTATTTATAATTGATATGAATTCAAACAGAACTCCGACAATCTTCATTATACTATTGCATGTGTTATTTACGTATTCGTCAGTATTTATCTATTAATATTTGTTTCGGTGTCCCTTGCCTATAGTACATATTCGACAGGTCATGGCCTACACTCTAAAAATATTGAGACGATTGCATTTAATGTTCCTTGGAACGTTTGTAATTCTGTTAGACGTTTTTGGTATGATATAAATCGTTTACTATAAAAAAAAAAAACCCCGAGAATTTGAGTCATCATCAATTCGGGGGTCATTATTATGATTTACTGTGTTAACAGTGTTTACACTAATTCCATTGAATTTACACTAATCGATCTTTTGTCTTCGATTTACCCTGTTTATTAGTCATTATTGGCCTTGTACTAGCTATCCGGAACTATCTATTTATACAAAAAATAAAGGAAATATTCATCGATCGGCGTTACTAATAAACAGTTGAATATGGGTCATTTATTGAATCAAAACTTTACAGCCCATAAATTTTCCTTTTGGAATATACTCAAAAACAGGAACAAAGCTGACATTTATGAGAAATAGATTAATTCTACGTCGCTTATTTAACTGTCGAAACTTCAAACTAAATCGATAAGAGATGAACCCGACACTCAACGAAGACTTCGGGATACAAATGTTGCTAGACAGTATGAAAACTGAGTAGAACATGCTGCTAAAAAGAGCAGTTACTAACGAACAAAGATTCAAAGATATTGATGAACTGACGGGGAGCAAACTTTCATTTTATGTCATTTATATTTGGAATGGATATTGTATATAGACAATTGGAATTTCTCTATATTGAATATGAGGATGGGTTATCCATATAAACTTTTCCTAATATTAGTAGTGACATAGTGTGGTAGTGACCTAATACGATATATATGGGGTCAGTAAATTCCATATTGGGTGAGAGCGAAGCTTGAATCCCCATATGGAATTTACTGAACATATATATCGTATTAAGTCACTAGCACACTGTGTAACGAATTTATCTTACCAACTATCTTTACATGTGGTATTTAGACTAGTGGCCTATCAAAGTGATTAGGTCTGCTATACTTAGTATTAAGAACCTACTTCCATTTGTCTATACAAAAACAAATGCCGACAATAACAACTTGTTAGCTTTAAATGTGTTTTATGAATTTATTTCAATCGCTCATCATCAATTTCTTCGTCTGTTGAAACACTTCAAATTTTTCCTCAACACTGCGTTGTTTTTATAAAAGGACGTAACACCACTCCTAACCGTGAATTGAAATAAGCCCCGCCTACTAACCTAATATGAATATACACGGTCTCCACGCTGTTGCTTTTAACCAATCATATTCCTAAAAATGTATAGGAGGTAAGATAAATGCAGTTATGTTCTAAAGTGTGGGTTGTTGATCTTTCAAAAGGTCATAGACCTTGAAATTTTATCGAGACAATGAATTTAGCTAAAGCCTTGAGTAGTTGTTTTACTTGTATCTACCATGGTCTTACTACAGTTTAAGAATTATAAAAACGCATTGGTAATGTCATCTATTCAAACTATGTGTACGGCTAATGTTACAACCTCTACCATCTGGATTGTGATTTTGGTATAACTTACTTCGTTTCCATGACTCATGATGACGCAATAAAAACTGTGATACTTGTGAGAATCTTTTTTTAAGCTGTTATTTTTTATATCCTCGAGGTATTGTTTCAGTTCTTCTCTAGTCATATCTTCCTCATTATGCAACACTTTGTAATTAATTTTCTCAAAGAAACATTTTAAATCATTTACATCTTTCTTTGAACCTACAAAATGTGTTAGAATTATTTCAGTATTAAGATTAAATGACCTTAAACATATATTTGTAATTCTGGTATAGGGAAAACAAAATTGCTTAATCTATATATTATATTCTGTAACAAGGATATGTGTTTATAAGACACCATCCCCTTTATAGACATCTCCATTTCCAGTTAATCGCAAAATCTGTGTCACAATCCTTTTTTGGTACAATTGAGAATGGAAACGGGAAATGTGTCAAAGAGACAACAACCCGAGGAAAGAGCAGAAAACTCATATATTTGAAAATATGAAAGAACCTCAGAGAGCACGCTCACATACTCTACACCCCAACATTGGCATTGGGCAATCAAAATCTCACCAGATTCCTAAGTTCAAAGGGGGCAGCTCCGATCAGAGACTCATAACTCCTACAAAAGTCACTGATAAAAAGTTCTTGTGAATATGTAAATCTATAAAGTATGACTTTATTAACTACAAAGTTTCGTAAAATTTTGTGTGTGTGGTTTCAGGGGAGTTGCGATGACAAACGGTTGCAATGGCATTTTAGGCCAAAATTCTGGGTTCAAAGGGGCAAAGCTCTTACGAAAAAACTGAATCATAATTTCCTGTCGATGTGCACATCTACATAGTATGCCCATTATTATCTACAACGTTTCATGACACTCTGTTGAGTGGTTTCAGAGGAGTTGTGAAGACAAAAACAGAACTGACAGACGGACGGACTGACGTACGGGTCAAAACATTATAACCTACGCAAAGTTATATATATTGCACATATATTTGTTGTTTAACTTTCAATCTGATCCAGGAATAGTGCAGTTTTGGTCAGAAACCAAACATGTTATACTTATTTAAAAGTACACATTAAAATGCAGGTCATTTGTACAAAGTTTTAAGTTGATGTAACTACAACTGCATGCTGAGCTACTTTAAACCAAAACGTTTACCTACTCAGGGACAAATGGACTGACGGACACACAGTTGCCCACTGACCTTCTATTGAAGGCGAAGTACGAAATTCAATGCAATGTTCAAAACAACTGGCTAGTTTTGGGGAAACGAGTTTATTCAAATGTTGGAGAGTTTATACACTCTTTGCTTTCAAATTGTTCGATCCTAAGGTTCCCGATTAAAACATTTAGGACGAATCAAATTTACAAAGTGTTATTTTCATTTCCAATTGATGAAATGTAGCTTATTCTTATAGTTTCTTCCTAAACAAGTAATAGAATTTGAACTCTTCGACCATATGCCGGTTATTTTTCTTACTAATTTATGAACAATTTATAAATAAGGAATATGAAATTCATTCCACATGAATACTATAATGTATCGTATACCCAAACGTGTCACCATTATGAACTAACGCTAAAATTGACTTAATAGGTGGTTTGTAAAATCAAAAAACACATGCGATTTAGTGTATTTCTCAATTTACAGGCTTATGTCTAATAATAAGTTAGTTTAAATAGAATATGAGTAAGACCTCATTGTAAGGAAACAATACAATCAAATGTCTAATTGAAAGTAGATGCTAATCGTTTGAAGTTACTGTATCTATTTTCTTAAAATCCTTGATCTGAGATTTTACTTAAGAGCATACGATACAGTTACAGGGGAGGTAATGACGTTGCTAACGTAAATTGTTATTTTCACGACGTCAAACTGCGACTTACCGGGAAAAGATGCAGTTTTCGACTGTTTGTTATCATTCAAACTGATTTATCTTGAAAAAGAGTTCATAAACCCCTCTTTTTTAAAATGACATTTGGTTTGATATTGCATGAAGATTATGTGTACCAATTTTCATGAAAAAGTCAATAATGCAATTTCTTTAAATTTGATAAATATACAGCAATAAATGACGGTTTTTTTCTACATTCATGAACATTTGATAACTATGAGTTATTTGTAAAAATAAAATGCACAAATTTATAGGACATTTATATAAAACAGAATTTACAAATAATTTAACAAAAACAGCTTGTGTTTATCTTTTAAAACAAAAAAGTTATGAATTTCTGTCGAAAGGAAAAATACGTCCACAAATCCGAATTTTGAGCAAATATCTGAAATTTCGACCTCAATTTACTCAAAAGTAGCACATGAAGGTATATTTTTTATTACATATTTGATTAAATCAGGTAAAAAATAGCCTATATGCAAATTTTCATTAAAATTTCATAATGGGATCAAAACTGTATCGTATGCCCTTAACACCATTTTGTTCGAAAAAGAACAGTTTTAAAAGTTGCATATTTCTTCCTTCATAAATACATTCATTTAGTTTATAAGATTTAATGCTACAACATGTATAAACTATATTGTGAATATGTAGAAATCAAGACAAAAATAAATGAATTTGTTGCAAACTAATTATCGAATTGACCAAAAAGACATCCATTTTACTTCCTCGTCAGCAGAAGGATAATATAAATATATATCACCCTTAATAATCCTTTTAATTTACCTGTCCTTTGGTCACAAGATCCTGTAAATTCATAGTTAATCACCAGGAGAAGACCTTGCTGATCTGGATTTTTTGTGTATACTTCTGATGTCTAGTTTAAAATATATTGTATTAATAATACAGCTAAGTATAGTGAAATCTTGTTGCTCGAATATTCTACAGTCGTTGAATTTGTAGGCGACTTGTTTAACTCATTGCATTATGAGAACATAACGATTAACCAGCCTCACCAGGAGCTCCAGATACTCCCGTCGAAAGATCTTTTAGATTTTTTTGCAATTTAAAGTGAAATTTTGTTGAAGACGTTAAATCAGAATATCTTTAAATATCCCTGCATGAAAATGTACTTAATGCTATTCATTGACGTATAAAATTATAAATTAAATAAAAAATGCGTGAAATATTATGTGGTTCATGTCCCTTGGCTTTAAATAAAACTTATCCAGAAATCATCAAAATCGACGCTATACTCCTCTTCGTTAATTCAAACAAAAGTGTCAAGTTTGATGTTCATAGATCCAATCACTTTCAGTATAGTGAGTGCCTTAAGTGTACTGGTTAAAGTCCGATAACTCAAGAAATGAAAAGAAGTATTTTGTTTACTAATTCTATCAATAAGTTAACTTATCCACACATACAAGAGTAAGTGTGCGACATATGCACGTTTGACTGCAAAAGTCCTAAAACTGTGGAAGGACAACTTGAAAGCTTTAAAGCTAGCGTACTCTTACAAATTGTAATACTAGTGCGAAGTTTCAAGAAAATCAATATGATATAGTGCGGGACATGTGAAAATTGATTTAGATTTAATGGTTTAACTCCCATAAGTCTGGAATGGCAAATACAATAATTTTCAAGATCAAACTGGAGCTTTAATCTCCCAATTAAATTTCATTACAGTTTCATGAAACTTGATAAAAACATTCTCAGGCTGTTTAAAGATTTATGGACGGTAAACAAACGGACAGTGATATACTAGTACCATAATACATCCGGTATAACAAAATAACTTTGGCAAACACTTTTACTGAACTGAGTGCAATTTAGATATTAAATAACTGATGAACATTCAAAAGAATGCAAAAAGTAACGGACGACATACGGGTACAGATAGATTCCTTAGTAAGGAGCATTATATTATGAATATGATGAAGAAACACTTTAATTTGTCGGATGAAAAATAAGTTCAACATTTTGTATGATTCCTCTGTGATACATGTATAGGAAATTCGACAACACAGTATGATACAAAAGGACTCAAAATGTTTGTGATAAAAAAGGAACAGTGCCATGCCAGCCAAAACATCACCTTATAGTTTTACTGAAACCCGGTTTGGACGTTTCCAGTAATCATTTAAACTTGAGCTACGTATAAAACAAACAAATTTTGAGGGAAACGCGACTGACATATTTTTATTTCAGGAAAACACACAGTTTGTAATATATATTACTAATAGCCAATAATTCATATACATATTGTATATCTCAACATGGAAGTGTAGTTCTTATATTCGAACAAATTCAATTTTTGACACCAGCTTAAAAGATGGAGCTGGGAAAGGCACATTTCTTTATAAAATATATATGTTACTATTGCCGATGTGCCTAGTTGAGTATTAAACACATGTGATGTTTAACTATTTTCGTAACAAACTAAACGTTAGTATTATTTGGAAACGTTGTGACTACCCCAAAACATTCGTACTCACTGTCATATTCGCAAATCGATCTTCGAAGCTGTCTTTCATACAACTTACAGGAGGGCGAGCAGACGTTGTGAAATGTTCGAGTCCAGGAATTTTTGTTGTGGTTGTCTGTAGAAAATAAAGAAGATTACGCAAGATACATATGATAAATTGATTAGCAATTGTATGAAACGATTCTTAATCCGTTGGAAGTGTACAGATTGATATTTTGATAGTTTTTAAGGTGGCTCATGTGTTCTTATTTTGTTGACCCAATAAGGACCCCTTGGTTTAAGGTGGTAGAGATTTTTTTATTTTCACATATTTTGTAGATCTTTTATGCTGAATCCAAAATGCAAAGAAAAAAGGGGGTCACCAGGCTCGTTTTCCCTTCAAATGGAAGCGAAATGTGCGATTTTGACCCTATTTCCAAACATTTCCACCCTTTCAACAATAAAGGCTACATCAAATTCAAATTGTTTTAGAACCATGTCAATATGATTATTATGTGAAAAAACATTAAAATTTGAAATGTATACGTTTCTCTTGGTTGTTTTAGACCTAAAAGTCCTTTTATTTACAGATTTATGTCTAAATTTTGCATTTTCTAATTTCAGTTTAAGGCTAAAAATATTGGTAAAATCAATTTTTCGTCAAATTTCCCCGGTAGATTTTTTTTAAAAACGGATATGTCAAAGCTATGAACTTTTCGAGCATTTTAAGGTAAAATAAAATGGGGGTCACCAGGCTTTTAAAAAAGTTACGGACTTTTGTTTAACCCCTCTACCCCATGAGGTCTGATTTCAGTGCACTCCAATAATTACTTTGTTGTGAATTCTTTATTGATGGCTTTATTAAAATAATGTTTGCAATTATATCAATGGACGATAGCTGAATATAAATGTGATTAACATTTAACTGTTTGTTATAAAAAAGCGAAATTTTGATTATTTTGGGGAAATACGGTAATTTTGTCTGTCGCGAGTTGTTCCCCTCTAAATTGGCGCCATAATCGGACAACAGAAATTTCAGGGTCGCCATTGTGGATCAGCATACACCACTGATGAATACGACCATGTACATGAATAACAGACAAAGTGGCGAATAGACAACGATGCAGGTAGAGTCATTACATAAGAAAACATAGATTTTAATATTTTAGGCAGCCAAATGTTATCAGTATCACGAAAAATACAAAGTGGGGGGTTGTCTCAAAATACTCGCTACTGTAGAAAATCTCTGCGCCTGAAACCTTGCATGGCTAAATTTCTATTCTATGTATTATCGTTATGGCTGGTATCTTATTAATGTGTTTATTTGATCTTTAACAGGCAAGTTGTGAACATGTATAGCCTGTTGGGAAAAATATCGAGGGGATGGACAGGGAATGCCCTTTACTGCCAAGCATCACAAATGTCCTTTTTGCGCTACCGGAAGGCCCAAATGAATCTTGATTTTTAATCGTCATTTGTAACATATAATTTTGTAGCTACGTTAGGGTCAAATCGTGTAAAATATTTATCGTTAACTTCTAATGTGGGGTACCTTTATAACTGCCCTCGGACAGGGGTCCATGATTCCCACTCCCCACTCCCTATCCCCAACTCCCATTTCCCTTCTCTTTTAATCTAAAATAGTTTCCCCTACTTCCACTTCCATCCCCCTTGCTCCCAGACAAAAATTGGCCAAATATGTTTCCCAGAATTTTCATCCCCTCTTTTCGAATTCTGGTCCTTTCACCCAAAATCATGTAAGCTCACATTCACGTTCACCCCCTGTTACATTCGCACCCCACACGTTCACACCCTGGGTCTGTTTGCACCCTTCCTTTTTTTTAATCGTGCTTTAGTTAGTATAGTTCTATAACATGATAAAATAAAGATATTAAGTTTATTTATTGTTTAAAAATAAAGTGACACACACAAGATCAAAGGGCACAGGCTATTAAAAACAATTATCTGGTCTTTTCTATTTATAATCTTCATAAGATTTACTTCTACCATGTCTACCCTCAGCTTCTACCAAACTAGTTACTTATATTTTCACTTGAGACCAAGCTAACCATGCTAACAGACCCACTACCCCCTTTTCCTGCCCCCTGACTCCCTCTTCCTGATCCCTCATTCCAATGTTTGTTCCCTTACCCCTGTCCACCCCCTCAAGAGTTTGATTGTTTTATTTGTTTTCTTGGGAATATAAATGGCCTAATTTGTAAATTTTTACCCCTACAGTACGAGGCAATACATTTTATTGATGGATTCGTCTTGATCATAATTTGTGTACAATTACCCCCCTTTCTCTCTCTCTGGTATAAAAAAAATTTCTTAAGGTCAAGTATCAGGTTTAAACATACATTGTAGGGCTTATTTAGTTTACCAAATAACACATACATTTGAGTTGAAAAGTTCATTATTGTTTTGAGCTTAGTATTTTTAAATACAAAATTTGTGTATCCCTTATTCCAAACAGGGTACAAGTAACCTCAACATAATTTTGTTGACCCGAGAAGTCTGTATTCAACATATAAAACAAAATCATTATTTATACTTGCTGTGCATGTAATTTTATTTTGTTTGGTCATTATTGATCGCCACAAATTCTTCATTGTTTAGCTCACCTGGCCCAATGAATTCTAACCAAACTTGGCCACAATCATCATAAAGGTATCTAGTTTAAAAAATGTGTCTGATGACCCTGCCTGCCATTGAACATGACAGACATGGCTAGAAATAGAACATAGGGGTAAAATACATTTTCTGGCTTATATCAATGAAACTTAACATTTAGAGCAAATCTAACATGGGATAAAAATGTTCATTAGGTTACGTACGATCTATCTGCCCCAAATTTTAGATGAATCAGACAACATGCTGTTGGGTTGCTACCCCTGAGTTGGTAATTTAAGGAAATTATGCAGTTTTTGGTTATTATCTTGAATATTATTATAGATAGCGATAAACTGTAAACAGCAATAATGTTCAGCAAAGTAAGATCTACAAATAAGTCAACATGACCAAAATTGTCAATTGACCCCATAAGGAGTTACATGTATTGCCCTTTAAAGTCAATATTAAACAATTTTTGAAAATTTTTGTTATCTTTTACAAAAATCTTCTCCTCTGAAACTACTGAGACAAATTTATCTTACTTGGCCATAATCATCATTAGGGTATCTAGTTTAAAAAAATGTGTTTGATGACCCTGCCTGCCAACCAACATGGCTGACATGGCTAAAAATAGAACATAGGGGTAAAATGCAGCTTTTGGCTTATATCTCTGAAACTAAAGCAAAAGTATAATGGTTGCATTATTTCATGCATCAATTGTGAACAAAAATATCAGGTGAGCGACACAGGCTCCTTGGAGCCTCTAGTTTTAAAATATGAACTACATTATGCATTTAAATGTCAATCATGGTTGATTTTCTGACAGAATTACTCTCACATTTAATTTCAGGCTTCAAGTACATGTTATAAGAGGAAGTAGTGATTTGTTGTAAAAGATCCTGGAATGTTCAACTTTACTTGGAAACTATTGGCAAAGTACCGTCATAATTTACATGAGAAGTCAGGATCATCTTATCTTGCAATTGGAAACTATATATGTAAAGTGCTTAAACTTAAGAACAACATAAGAAGCTAAGATCAACAATACTCGGAACTACATGTATAATCAAAGTACTGTCAGAATCCATATGAGAACCCAAGATCATCTACACTTGGTCATGTTGGTATCTATATGCAATGTGTTCAGAATCCACTTAAGAAGCCAAGATAAACTATAATTTGGAACTATATGCTAAGTGCTGTCAAAATCCATAAACAAAAATCCAAGATCAAAAGGACCTACTGTACATGTACCTACATGTCCCAATGATGAATAGATTATTTAGTCATATAAAAAAACACTGAAGAGAAAAATATTGATATAAAAATTATGAAAATATGGAGCTGATCAAGTAATGATTGTACATGTACATGATGTATACATGTCAACAATTACTAGTACAGTATATTGAAAATAACAATGTTAATAAATGTTTTATAAATTTGATCTCATAGACATTTGAGGAATAAAAATCAAAAATGTTTCAAAAAATGAATTTTAATAGAGCTGTTTTAATTTATTTTTGCAGCTTCAGTGAATTTTGCTGCAAACATGATTCATGATATGCAAACTGCAATATATGCAGTTGTCTTTAATACAGAATGTAGCTAATGAGATTTGTAGATTTTGGAAATCATAATACGAAGTGACAATTGTGGTAAATGCACATGCCTTTCCCTCATCTTTTACCTCACCAACCCCTGGCCCAAATGCATATGGTCACTTGAATTATTTTACATCATTTGGCATTTTTTGTCCATCCATATGCTTACCATTTTCTATTTCAAAAGTTATATTTTCGGGATAAAAGGAGAAATAGAATATATATAGTTTTGTTCAATGAGACAGCAACCAAACAAAACAATCAAATGAATTATATATATTGTCTGTAAAAACTTGTGTCTCACTAACTGACAACCTCATTACCTATCACAATGATCAAGATTACTGAAATCAGATAAATATGGTTTTGTAAAATTAGATATGCACTCAAATTGATAGAGATTGCAACAAAGATTTCAACCTCATTTCATGGATCAGTGATCAAGGTTAAAGTTACCTGATTAGATATAAGAAGATGTGGTATGAGTGCAAATGAGACAACTTTCCATCTAAGTCAAAATTTATAAAAGTAAACCATTATAGGTTGTTTATCAGATACTGTTAGCAATAGGTCATTTGTCAATGTCAAGTTTTTGTGTATTTGTCTGTTTTTCTAATACTTAAAGAAGTAGATAAACTATATTTGATGTATGCAATGATTCACAAATGTAAGGAGTACATGTCTGTCTGGCAGTTGTCATTGACCACATTTTCATGGTTCATTGGTCAATGGTAAATCCTTTTTTAATATGCTACATTGTGTAATCAATAAGTCAACTATATTTGATGTATGGAATGATTATTAAATGAATGTATTGAAATATTAAATAAGAAGATGTGGTATGATTGTAAATGAGACAACTCTCCACAAGAGACCAAATGACACAAAAATAAACAACCAAAGGTCACCATATGGGATTATTGCCTTCAACAATGAGTAAAACCTATACTGCATAGTCTGATATAAAAGGCCTCGAAATGACAAATGTAAAACAATTCTAATGAGAAAACTAACAGCCTGATATATGTACATACAATTTATGACTAAAATCAGCAAAGACCCATCGAAACAACATCTGATACAAAAATTTAATAATACTTTTAGATATTTGGATTATATATTGGCTCTCAATAATGACGACTTCAGTATGTATACTAAAGAAATTTATCCTGTTGAACTTACTTTAAATAAAGCTAATACTAACAATGACCACTGCCCTTTCCTCGATCTTGATATCTATATCATTAACGGAAAGCTTAATACAAAAATTTATGATAAAAGAGATGATTTTCATTTCCTATCGTTAATTATCCATTTTAGATGGTGACGTTCCTTGTCACCATCTTACGGTGTTTATATATCTCAACTTGTACGATTCGCTCGTGTATGTAACAACGTTTCAGATTTTAACGAAAGAAATTTATGCATTACTGAAAAATTATTACACCAGGGTTTTCGATATCACAAACTAGTCAAAACATTTACTAAATTTTATCATCGGTACAAGGACATCATTCATAAATATAGCTCAACATGCAGACTTCTTATACGTTCAGGTATTTCACATCCAATCTTTTATGGTAATATTCTTTATAAAGTACAAAAATGTCAGTATTCACCTCAGAGGCTAACAAAACCTTTAAATCGACTTATTAAGAAGGGATATAGTTACGATACTGTTGTCAGGTCATTAAAGATTGCATATTTTGGCTTTAATATTGATTCACTTATAGGGTCTTTGCATCGGAACTAAACACATTTATTTAAAAACCAGTTGTTGGCATGACACGGGTTATGCATTTCTCATATATTTTATGATGGTATGATACTAAACCCTAACGGAGGGATTGTGCCTGATATTCATATGATGAAGACATAATCTTTCAATCAGTTTAATTGAGGTCTGGAGCTGGCATGTCAGTTAACTGCTAGTAGTCTCTTGTTATTTATGTATTATTGTCATTTTGTTTATTTTCTTTTGTTACATCTTCTGACATCGGACTCGGACTTCTCTTTAACTGACTTTTAATGTGCGTATTGTTATGCGTTTACTTTTCTACATTGGCTAGAGGTATAGGGGGACGGTTGAGATCTCATAAACATGTTTAACCCGCCGCATTTTTGCGCCTGTCCCAAGTCAGGAGCCTCTGGCCTTTGTTAGTCTTGTATTATTTTACTTTTAGTTTCTTGTGTATAATTTGAGTTTAGCATGACGTCCATTATCACTGAACTAGTATATATATTTGTTAAGGGGCCAGCTTAAGGACGCCTCCGGTGCGGGATTTCGCTGCATTGAAGACCTATTAGTGACCTTCTGTTGTTGTCTGTTCTGTGGTCGGGTTGTTGTCTCTTTGACACATTCCCCATTTCCATTCTCAATTTTGTCACATTCCCATTTCCATTCTCAATTTTAAAATAATGAATGAAAACAAATATGCCTGTCTTGCAGGGTTTATCTGAACTTAACCTCATTTTCATGGTTTTGTCTGTTTCTTGCATACTATATGTTTCAAAATATTTGGTTTAAGGAATGACTGTAACAGAGGTGGATTTAGGCCCATGGTGCCCCCTTTTTGTGGGAAAAATTTTGTTGCTTATATAGGGAATCACTGAAGCATGACTGGAGCAGGCCCTCTTAGGCAGTCAGTGCCCCTCCCTGTATGAAAATTCCTGGATCTGCCACTGTGTAAGGCTGGCTTGGTTTAACTGACCTTGGTCTCATTTTCATGATTATTGATAATTGATAATATTAATTTTTTCTGACACTTGTAGTAAAACTTTATCTTTAACATGTTTAGGAATATCAACCTCAACCTAAAATCAATCAACAATGATGATTAGTAAAGCAGGTGAGACATTTCAGCTTGTGCACTCTTGTTAACACAAAAAAAATGTGCTGAAAGGTGTGACTGCCATACATGCAGATGTATCTAGGAATATGTCTTAACAACTTGAAAAAAATGTGATCTATCCTAATACTTCTTGCTTGTATCGGAACAAGTCCTAATAGTTCACACCTTTTCCTTGGAAGCATTGTTTTTTAAGAAAACTTATTTCCATATTTTGTGTTCACAGCTATCGTGGTTGAAATCAATATTGTTGTAATCCCAACAAATCTGTCTACTCACCATTTTCAAATTTGGTACATCAAGTTAACGTTGGTCTTTCAGATATATTACAACTGCGATATTCAAGGTCTAAGGTGACCCTCAAATAAAACTTTTCGCCATGAAATATAAAAAAAATTAGGAAGATGTGGTATAATTGGCAATGATGCAACTCTCCACCAGAGACCAAATTACATAGAAGATAACAACTATAGGTCACCGTACGGCCTTCAGCAATGACCAAAACCCATACCGCGTAGTCAACTACTAGTATGATAAAAGGACCAAAATGACGTTCTTTTGTATATAGTTGCACACAAAATAACAGTTTAATTTGTGCTTGCTGAACGTTCACTGGCAAATATTTCAAGCATAATACGGATGAGAACATATGGATGATAAGTACCATATGAAGGTTCTGCAAAGTAGGTGGGGCTAGATATATGGACTGCCACTGGAAAATGAATGGACAATCTATGGGTATGGGCAAAATTCCCCCTTTTTACCCTACGAGGCTGCGTATTTATACATCCAGCTGTATGAACTCTCTGTCTAAGCAAGGGTTATCTGTCGGATTAGGAAAGTCGTATTTCTATACCCATGTTAACCCTACGATATAAGAATAAGGAGATGTGGTATGATTGCCAATGAAACAACTATCAACCAAAGTTCAAATCTAAAAGTCCAGTTAAAAAAAGTATCATTTTTTTTCTTATTGGCAGTGGCTATTTTGCCGGCTCTGACTAAAATATCTTAATTCAAGCCTTCAATTTCTATAGAAATGGCTGTTTTACCGGCAACAGCAATACAGTGAATTTGTAACCCATGCTGGAAAAATAGAAATGTTATTTTGCTGGCATTAGGTAAGCGGAAGCCAAGTTAAAACTATTTTGTTTACACATATATGCAACTCAAATAAATAACTATTATTCCAAAAGCAAGTTTAATTGATCATTTTGATTTTTAAGCTATGTGATTGACTTTGTTATATTGTATAATGTTTTATCAAATTTATGGTGCAATGAGATTTTTAACTTTTTATTTTTTTATAACACACAGTTAAAAAATGTGAGATTTTATTCTTATGCATATATGTAGCATTAGACTGTCACTGACTGATTTTAGAAATAATTTCAACTACAAGTTTAGATATGATTTCGTTGCAACAAATGGATGCTCAATATTTTTATTTTGTTTTTTTTTTTCTTGTTATAAATTCTTAATAGTTATTTATACTTTGACTGATAATTGTTACGTTCTCAAACGATTACATGTGCTTCCAATATTATTAGCAGTTTTCTTATTTTAATAACTACTGATAAATCAGTAATTTATTTTATTGGAAAATGACGCTATCAGCGGCATGTTTCCGATACCATTGACCAGAACTAACGGAAGTTGATTATGCCTCCGCCTACCGCACTCGGTTTCATATTTACTATTTTACCTGCTAACCCTAGCCTGGGATCCTGGCTCACTGCTCGACAGTAGAGCAAGGCGGAATACAACGACATGTTTTCGTCAATTGGATGTTAGAATGATGCATCGTGGGATAGCGTCTTTTCTTGACACATGGCGGGAAATATTTATATTGTCACGAATTTCTTGAAAATTATTTTTTCATTTCATATGAAATGCAAATTTCGAAAAATTTAGCATATATAATTCAAACGTTATTGATTTATATCGTGAATCAACTGTTAATTAACGATCCGATCGATATATTCCTCGTTTATAGAACATGCACATGCGCAGTAGTTCAGTCCTGTTCAGCGCTGATAGTTGGTCACGTGGATTATATTACGCCTGGCCCTATCAACGAAGTATTAGATTGGGTCAGGATGCCAGGCTACTGCTAACCCGAATAATTCAGTCCCTCCCCGTAATCGATCTCTCCTACTTCCGAGTTCTGATCCGGCCAAAACAGGATTTCGGAACGTCTCTAGTTTTTAGATCGTAAGTCACGATAAACTCAAACTGAAAGTAAACAGTTGTTTGTACGACGCAGTTTTTATTTACTCACCATAAACAAGCTGAAACGTTCAGTATGGCATATATTTTAGGTTAAAGACGGTCCCATTCATTTGAAAAGCATTTTGAAAGTAGACGATGGAATTATTTCAGATTTGGGGAACGAGTAAATTATCACAAAGTTCATTTCTTGACGACCTCATAATTTCATCATAACGATGGTACAAATCGATTTTTACTGTTTACTTTCGCTTCTCATGTTTTGTAAACGGTCTTATATTTTTAAACCCGAACCAGGCATATGCATTCTGTGATTGCGCAAATCTTCGTTCTTTGGTCAATTGGCTTATGGATAGTTGTATCAATTTCAACTCTTACATTATTTTTTTTTAAATATATTTGCATTACACCTCGAATGACCGAATAACACCGTTATTATCCGAATAACACTTGTAATGACCGAATAACACTTGAAATTTTAATATTAGCACATATTGGTGACTTTTAATCATTGATTATTAAATGATATTATATTATAAGTGTATTTTATAACTTAAAAATGATATATAGAAAGCAGGTAAGTTCATAAAGATCATTATAAATATAATGTGTACATCCAACATGGCGACCAAGGGAATCACTATGGGAAGAATAAAAGAATGATTGCTTAGTGTTTTCCCTAGGCTATTCATGCATTGCGGTACCGCTACGCATAAAATTCGGCCGCAATGCATCGCGCTATGTGTAAAAATTTCATTATCATATTTTGACTGTGAAGTAACAAGTGACAAATTAAAACTCTACAGGTGTTTTAACCTCATTGGACTGATAATTGATCATTATTAGATACAACGCTCTGATTTGGTATACCAAGGCTGCATTACCAAAACCAATAATAATAAAAAAAAAAAAAGAAACACAAATAAATATTTATAACTATATACAATATATGTACAACCTTACTATATCTTCTGTAAAGGGTAATAAGCTTCATTGTTTCACAAAGAATTTTTGATTATTTAAAAAAAATTTTTTTTCTTCAGAAAATAAAAATAAAAAAAGTTTATTTAAACTGATTTGATATGAGTTTTTCCTGTTTAATAAAATACGTTTTTTTGGCAAAATTTTATTGTAAAAGAAAAAAATGTATGAACTTCTGCCTAATTTATGTACCTTGTTTCTGATTATGATAGAAATAATAAAGGAATTAATAAACCACATTGCGTTTTTCAGAATTAAAATCCATGTAACCATGTCTTTTCAGACTGGTTAAGTTATATTTTATATTTATAATATTATTATAAAAAAAATTACCCTCTCCCTTTTAAATTTTACACACCCTAGATGTAGAGTATTAAAGTATTATCAGTTTCACCCCAAGAAAGTATTCATTTTTAATAACATAATCTTAGCAGTTAATCAAAATGAAAATCTTACTGTCTATAAATAACAATGAAATATAACTATTTCTTGGAAAAGGGGTTTCCCGAATTTTCCCGCCAAAAAGCACATGGCTTTCAACAAATGTAAACAAAGCATTCAATTTGTGATCATGGATTACAGCTTTAATTAGTTTAATTTGGATATTGAAATATTTCAGTAAATTAACGATGTCAAACACGATTTCAAAAGGTAAAATTTATACTTCAAAGGTTTACACTTTTTATTTTTCACGGAGATATTTTAAAGCTGTGTCAGGCTATAATATTTATCATTTAAACTCGCGATTTGTATTATGTAATCGAAGTCTTGAATGTTGTTCTATCTAATCAACTTTGTTGTAAAATCAGAGCGTTGCATCTAATAATGATCAATTATCAGTCCAATGAGGTTAAAACACCTGTAGAGTTTTAATTTGTCACTTGTTACTTCACAGTCAAAATATGATAATGAAATTTTTACACATAGCGCGATGCATTGCGGCCGAATTTTATGCGTAGCGGTACCGCAATGCATGAATAGCCTAGGGAAAACGCTAAGCAATCATTCTTTTATTCTTCACATAGTGATTCCCTTGGTCGCCATGTTGGATGTACACATTATATTTATAATGATCTTTATGAACTTACCTGCTTTCTATATATCATTTTTAAGTTATAAAATACACTTATAATATAATATTATTTAATAATCAATGTTTAAAAGTGCTAATATTAAAATTTCAAGTGTTATTCGGTCATTACAAGTGTTATTCGGATAATAACGGTGTTATTCGGTCATTCGTGTTACCCCAATGGCAGTACCTTTCCAATTACTATTTATGTGTTGTGTCTAAATTAAAGTTGTAACACTTTATAGTGACTGGAAAGGGTAGAAAAATTCATCAGATGAGAAAAGGCTGAAAATACATGGAAACGGCACCAAATCATTAGATATTGCATCTTATGAAAAGAAACTGAGATTTGGATAGTTCCACTTCAAGGTAAAAATGTTTATCTCTTGTGAAATGAAATAAAAAAATATTGTAACACTGCAGTTAATTAATAACGATACTATTACATGTATTTATGTATTGGCCTTATTGTTGGTCCTCGGCCAGCAGTATTGGCCTTCGGCTTCGCCTCAGACCAATACACCAAGACATGAACCAATAACAAGGACAATACAGAAATACTTGCGCAATAATATTATAGAATGACAGTATGGTTCAATAGCGGGAATCAGCCCCTCAACTACTTTTTACATAAATATTAACTTCTGGCTTCAACTCCTTGTTCGTCTTGTCTGGAGATCTTGTTGTAGTTCCAGTTAGGCAAGCATTTTAGAGACATATCCCGTCCATCCTCTCTTGACTTGTAATTTCTGGTGATAGATTTTGCCGCTTGACGTTGTATCCTTTCAAGCTTTTTTTTTTACCGTGTAGGGGTCCCATACTATGGCTCCATATTAAATTGTAAGATCCATTCCTAAAGGTCTAGATCATTGTTCTAATCTGACACAAATTTCAATAACTGGAATGCTACCCAAGTTGAATATATGGTGACCTACTAGAACAGCATTATCACTATTGAAATTGTGTTTAATACCATGATTGTTCAATGTCATTAACTTAAATGGAGACAGACATTTGACCTGAAAGGTGGTGTGGGAGTGCAAAATCAAAAACTAACTGACTATGATATATGGTTAAAGAATGAATATCAATTACATGGGTCAACATGGTCAAGGGCAGAGTTGTTATGAAATAACAATATGGCAGAGAAGTGGTTTCAAGTTTCATATAAAGCGACCTGACTGACATGAAATAAAAATCAAAGGAGTATCCCTATTTGTCTAATCTTCAAGGTGAAATAAAACTAGTAAAACAATATTATACTATTGTCTAAATCTACAGAAATATAATTTGCTTCAAGTAACAGAAATAACTAGGTCACTAGTAACTTATTTAATGAGTATGTGGGGTATAAGAGCTTGATAACAACAGGCTCTTCATAATCATTTGGTTTGAAAAGGATACAAGTAGTCTATATTCTTGATTTAGAAAATGTAATTGCAAGACAAAAATCACATTACTTAGAATACTTTAGATCATTCAGGTCTTTATTTATATATACAAAAGAACAACCAGTAGTCATTGGATATTGTAGATCATTCAAATAGACTTGAGCTATTTATTAGTACAAAAGAACAGCCAGTAGTCATTGGATATTGTAGATCATTCTGGTAGTCTTGACCTTTTTATTTATAGAAAAAAACAGCCAGTAGTCATTGGATACTGTAGATCATTCAGGTAGTCTTGACCTATACATTTGTACTAAAAAAACAGCCAGTTGTCATCTTCACATAACACACACATATATACGAATATCAATTATATGCTTACGAGACATGTTGGAATGTTAAACTAATTACGGTATGTGAAAATCAAGACTTGCATAAAAAATATCACAATATTAGAGACAGTGGCGTCATTTTTCCTCAGAGCTTTCAGCTCTTTGATTTTATGTTGACAGTGCACATAATTTTTCATAGTACTTTCAAAAGTAAATAAAATATTAAATTTCACTCTTTACAAAGAACCTACAAAATAACAAATTCACTTTTTTGCTGGTGCCGGTAAAATATCCATTTCTATAGAAATAGGCTATTTTGCCGGTTTGAATAAGGATATTCTAATCAGAGCCGGCAAAATAGCCACTGCCTTTCTTATTATCATCATAGACCAATTATTACTTTTCTTTGCAGCAGGTGGGTCAAACACATGTACATCATTAAGAAAATTGTCATTCATATTTTTTGCCGCAATGACACACTCCACTTTCATTTTTTTGAATCAAGAACATTCCTTATTCATGTTATTAGCTTCCCTTTAAAAAAACGCATGTCAAAAATTAAGACAGAAGTTAAAGTTTGCCAATATCACCGACTAGTATAGCGTCCCTGTGTACTGGGCCGAGTTTTAAAATTACAATCCCAACTTTTCCTGAACCTATTAAGTAGTATAGATTTTGTTTATATATAAAGTCTTTAGCTGGAAGTGTTTGGAACTGCCCGGTAGACTTCGGGTGTAATACGCTAAATCCCGACTTGGTCAGGCCAAATATATTGCGCTTCTCCGCAAAGCATGCGGTATTGAGGGATAATAGCATAGACCGATATACAATGTAGGTCGGAATTCTAGGTCCAGGTTACTATTGACCAATTTTCATCTACATGATCAAAGGTGGAAAACAGCAAATAATTGAAGTGTCGGGGTTTTTTTCTGCGTAAAACAAATAATCAATTTAGTGAAATGTTTTGCTCGAGTTCCGGTAGTCTATTATAATAACACATTCTTTTTCAATTATTTAAATTTTTACGCTGATGTTTAAACTTTTTTTTAATGCGGTCTCGGTTGGCATATTGATAGATAAAACAGAAAATAGAAAATTAACAAAATAACAAAATAAGTAAAAGGAAAATATCATAAATAGAAAACATTGACCCCGAGGTCTTATGTTCAAGGACTAGAATTCCGGAATTCATAGAATTATGATACGAGAAAATTTGTTAGATATTTTTGTGCCCATGAATTGATAAAGTATATAATTCTTTAAATACATGTTAGGTGTGACTGTCATGTATTTAGTCTTTGCTTGAAAATGGTCATAGTTCAAAACTATTATTAAAATTTTGCAGTAAGAAAATATTTCACATACTCCGGAATAAAATCCTACCAATACTTGGAAATGAAGATATTTCAAGTAAAAAAAGAGATTTATGGCAGTAACAAAATTTTATAATACGCCGAACGGATAGCGTGCAGATGAACCCCGATGCCTTTATACTATAGCATACTATATGAGTTTTACTTGTTTTTTTTGTTTTTTTTTGTTTGTTTAAAGCCTTACGGTGACATGCAGTTGTTTACATCGCTATCCTTTGTTTACGGTTAAACATTGCGTCATTGACAAAATATTTTCATATATACATCTAAAAGACATCTTTTAATTCAACCGGTATTTAAATGAAAATAGGGTGCGAACGGACCCAAGGATCGAACGTGTAGGGTGAGAATGTGTTTTCGGAGCGAACGCACCAGATACCGTCGTACATGTCAATATTTATAATTTCTTTTTTTTTAATGTTATGCTCATATCATGTATATTTATGTCCTTTTTATGTGAAAAATGAACACACCACTCTGTATTTCTGACCGTATTTCCTTTTTGAAGAAAGTTTTGCATCGTTTGTTGACACCGGGAAAGGGTTTAAGGTTAAAATTACTTGCACAATATCTGTTTCAATTTTACCAGAACTCTACGGTATTATTTTTGCGACCAATGCAATAGTATACATTTATTGTTTTCGTTAAGCCAAAACTCAAATGAAAATATGATAAACAACCTCTTTTAAAACCGCGTGTGTACACAGTAATATTAAACTATTTATTTGAACTTTCGAAAAAAAAAAAAATAAAGACAGTTAAAAAAAGTCTTCAAAAAGTCTATATAGCCTTCAAGCGAACTAATACCACTTTTCATATAACATAAATGTCAAGCAAAATGTAGATAAAATACTTCTGCAGATGTCAACATTGATAGTGATTTAGTCATAAAACAAGCAACAGCTTTTCTAATTTATAAGCAACAGTTCTCATAATGAACAGTTACCTGTTTATGCTAATTAAGTATGTATATAAATGGGTATTAAATGCTTTACTGATCATGAACTCTTAAGAAAAATAAAAATGTATTGTAAAGAGACTGACGAGTTCATTATAGAAAATAACAGTAGCAAAAAAAAAAAAAAAAAAATGAATTCCGACATGAACTTTTATTATTTAGTAACTAGTGAGCACAGCAATCGTTACAATCAATTTCTTATTTCTTATATCAAACTAATATTGAAGGACAGAAGGACCGCTTTCCCTTGATATATTATACAATTACTGTCTTTTGATGAGGTGAATGTGCGGTTTTATTGACTTTTGAAAAACTGATATTCACTGAGGCCGACGGCCGAAGTGAATATCAGTTTTTCAAAAGTCAATTAAACCACATATTTACCGAAACAAAAAACAGTAATTGTTTTATTCCATATTCCGATGTATTTAATGACAAATATTTACCCAAACCAATAGTTCATCAAACATTTTACCATAACGTTACATGTAAAAGCGCGTGACGTTTAGCGCGGTGAATAACACTTTTCTCCAGGTGAATATGCTTTTTTATTTAAAATCCAATTCATATAGAGAAACCTACTAAAATAATACTAATATGGAATAATATATGTTATTCAGGTCTCAGACAGGGTATATACTGTGACATTCCCGGCTTAGAGTTTATATTCCCTAAGCCGAAGGCGAAGGGGATATAAACCCTAAGCCGGGGATGTCACATCATATACCCTGTCTGAAACCTGAATTACACATATTTTACGGATCACCCCTGCCTTAATGTTTATTCCAGTACCAGATATGTATTAAACATTCACCATGCAGTATATATATTTTCCGCATACGTGAAGGATTTTATAATTTGCTGTGAAAATAATTCTATCATGTATGCAATCATTTGTAATAACACTTTGAGACATTAATTAAGTATTTGATGTGTAAATCACGTGATTTTAAATGCAAAACGTATAATTGACGGATACACGTCATTATTTTCCCTCTGTGAGCCTCTTACGTTCTGTAAGTGTTCTGTATAGCTTAAGACTACGTCACATAGTAACGTTCGTTTTGATGACGTTGTTGAGGTTCCAATTATGGTGAAAAACGTCGTATACACCCCGGCAGTTTCCTGAATATATACTGACATCTCTGTGTTGTTATCCAATCGCAAAACTCGACACATTTGTAATCCGTAAAAAGTAAAATCACAAAAATACTGAACTGCGAGGAAAATTCAAAAAGGAAAGTCCCTAATCAAATGGCAAAATCAAAAGCTCAAACACATCAAACGAATGGATAACAACTGTCATATTCCTGACTTGGTACAGGTATTTTCCTATGTAGAAAATGGTGGATTGAATGGTGATTATATTCTTATATTATATATTTTAAGTATTGCACATACCACCGAGATCAATAACCATATACTTCATTCCGGATTTCACAGTTGCATCAAATCTGTTTTGAATCCTGGTAGTTCGAAGACCAAGACAAAACATCGATGAAACTATCGGTTCCTCAGCTATACAAAAATTTTCAACTTGTAAACCAGCCTACATAGTAAAAGTTAAGTACACGTTAATAGAGATATAAGGTCCCCTCTCCACGATTCAAATAAACAGAAGACATACAGTGGTCAACAAACATTTGTCTGTACAATATGCTAAGCTCTACCTAGGATCAGAGGCGTTATGAAATCAGATTATCTTGACTTAAAATTTCTTTTTGTCCACGAAGTCTCATTTGAAGCATGTTTCATGTGGCGGAGTCATATCATAAGTTCTGTATTATATCCTAAAAAATAGCACAACGGAATTATATCTTTGAAAACTGTTCATGTATTTATTATGAGACTATAAAAGAATTTTAAATATACTGTTGCAAATGTAATAATAAGTTTTGTCGTTATATTTAGTCCATAATATGATCAAGCTAAAGGTGCACTTCCATCTGTCAAAGTGTTCCTTTAAATAGACGGAAGGTTTTGCATGTTCTGTTTCTGCCCTTTTGAATTATGTTTTCAAATGTTTTATATTTGTTTGCACGTCCATTAGGCTGGTACAGTACCGCTAATGGTTGACTATCAATCTCCCGGTGATTCCGCAAAGTAATCAGTGTTTCAGTATTGTCATGATTTAAATGATATATGTTTTATCATAAATTTTTTGTCCATTTAAATGCATGTATCTAATTGTGATACAGCTGTTACAATTTTTTTCAGGCAACGTTGGCCTAAATCGTTTTTGACTGTTGAATTAGGGTGTGTTTTAAGTACCTTAACCAAAGTGGTTAGAAGGTTTATATTTTTGGTTCACGACACTCTTTATCTTGAGCGTATCTGATAATTATTAATTCAAGACACATGCATTGTTCGTACATAAATCATATATTAATTTATTGTTTTTATATTAAATTCATTCCTCTGAACCTATTATTTAGTGTATGTGTATACTTGAAACATGTATATTTGTAAGTTCATTATAAATAATTTTGACATTTTTTAAAAAAATCTGTTAAAAAATCAAGGGAGTAGGTGGGTGGGAAATTTAAAATCTTCACTTTTCTTGAGAAAACAAAAATGACGTCCGCTAGCATTCAGTGCAATTGCGAGAATGTTGGCTAATCTAAACACATGTGAAGAGATAACATGCACCTAATCCTCATTTGGTCAGTTAGATATCATTAAACAATCATACTGGTAATTAATCTTGACCCTGATCGTGAGATGACCATACTGACCTTAACTGCCTGTAATCAAAAACTTACATAATTCACAGACAACCCCATGCAAATTTACAGTTTCATATTACCCTTGATAAGAATAATTTCCTGACAAAAATGTTTTTATGTACCATAAAATGATTTTATCTCGAGCGTATCTGATAATTATTAATTCAAGACACATGCATTGTTCGTACAAAAATCATATATTAATTTATTGTTTTTATATTAAATTCATTCCTCTGAACCTATTATTTAGTGTATGTGTACACTTGAAACATGTATATTTGTAAGTTCATTATAAATAATTTTGACATTTTAAAAAAAACATCGAAAAACTGTTGACTTACTTGTTTGGCAGCATCTTTCATGAATGTTTCTGCTGCATCACCTTTAGTAGAAGGTACCGTAAGAACGAAATATAATTCATCGTCCTTTAGATCAATTTCATTTGTTTGTTTTACTTGTTTCTGCATGTGGCACTTAAAAAATTGTATCGCTTGGCTGAATACGTCGATGGCTTTCATTTCTTTTCCTGTAGCGTCACTGACTTTTGTGGTACTTGCTAATATCTGGAAAAAATCATCGAAATGATTTGTTAGGATGCTACATGAAGAAACTTGTCGTTTGTGTTGCTTCTCTTACTACCATATTGCACAAATCGGTATGACTCTTGGCCCTGGAGTGAGCATGCCTAATTTAGTGAATTGTCCTTACCATTCGTTATGTAGTTTGGGTATCTGTTGCAAAGTTTGGAACAGAAAATTTATTATTTGAAATGTCCTGTCATACCATTTCGTTTTAAGCACATGGTCAATAACATATGAATTGAAGGAAGCAACAGATTAAAACAATAAATCAACCCGAATTACCCCAATTACTTCACGATAAAAATCAAACAAAAAATTACAAAAACGGTACCACAATTAATATAAAAATAAGGAGATGTGGTATGATTGCCAATACGACAACTATCCACAAACGTTCAAATGAAGTGGATGTTAGCAATTATAGGCAACCGTACGGCCTTCAACAATGAGAAAAAAAACCAATTCCGTATAGTCGGGTATAAATCGCACCGACATGAAAAAATTTGAAACAGGTCAATATGGAAAACTAACGGCAAAATTTATAACAAAACAATTTACGAAAAACAAATATGACAGACACGAACCAACGACAACCACTGAACTACAGGCTCTTGACTTGACAGGCACATACAGAATGTGTCGGCGTAAAATGTGTACGAAGGCGTCACCCCCTAAATTGTGCAAAACAATAAACGAAAAACAAATATGACAGACACGAACCAACGACAACCACTGAACTACAGGCTCTTGACTTGACAGGCACATACAGAATGTGTCGGCGTTAAACGTGTACGAAGGCGTCACCCCCTAAACTGTGCAAAACAATAAACGAAAAAAAAAATATGAGAAACCACAAAATAAAACGACATCCACTCAATTACAGGCTCCTGACTTAGGACAGGCACATAAAGAGAATGGCGGGTTTAAATATGTTAGCTGGCGCCAAACCCACCCTAACTTGGGACAGTGGTGTAACAGTACAACATAAGAACAAGCTATAAAAATCATTTGAAAAGGGCTTGTTTAACTCATCAGATCAATACAAAGCAGACTAGAGTTAGTAAAATTTAGGCCATGACAAACTGAATGAAGCAATTGAACTTACTTTGTTTTATTACTTCTTTTATAAAGTAGCAACACTTACTAATTCCTTTTCCTCTTACCTGGCAATATGGGTTTGGAAAACAAACCTTATAATCCTGTCCACATGCACGCGATCAAGCGGCTAGTAATACGAAAACGCGTAGAAATCTTAATTATTCATTTCAATGCCTATTGTTTTGCTTAACGTAGACCATTCGTAGCGTCTTGGTCAAATATATAACAAGCAAACACATCATTACTAGCAAATATAAAGGTGAATTTCGATGCATTTCAACATACGATTTTATATGATGGTCTTCTTTCATGATCCTTGTTACATTGAACACACTATAGTAGAGTAACTGTTGTATCTCTGAATTGAATTTATCGATGGAAATACGATGAGTGACATATTCAATTGAGATACCACTGGCTTAGCTTACATATTAAGTGTTATTTGTTAATCTTAATGTTTTTATTTCTCAGTTTGTAATTTGTTGTAACAATTAACAATTTTTGCTTGTTTTATGTGTACAAGCATCTTTGTTGTCGATATTTAGTTGTGTTTTAGTATTGTAAAATGACTTTTATCTGACAGTCGTTGATTTTGTAATTTTCGTTTGATTTATTTTGTTTCAGTATTGTTCTCTAGATTTCTATTTTGTGGTTCGGCAATCGCTGTTTGGATGTCACGCGATTCCTTCTGTTATTTTTTTTTTTAATATTCAAAACTAATATCCGAGTTATAAATTCATGTAAAGGAGGAGACGTTTATCCTGTCGACGCATCCGCTTTTTGAGCCTTTTTAGAGTTTTTGTTTTGTTTTACCGGAATAAAAAAAAATCTCATAGTTTTCTTAAGCTTCTATACAAAGACTATCAATGATAAGAAATATAAGCTTATTTGGAAAGGGGGCTAACACAACGCCCCTTATCATTCCTTTTTCTTTTGTCTTCTAAGTAGATTTATAAGATTTGAACATCGATAAACAATGGTTGTCTCTAATTGAAAGCTGCCCGACAGTTTCGCCATTGTTTAGAAAAAAATGTAATTAGAGTGTTATATTTAATATTTAGACAGGTACATGTGTAGAATATCTTAGTTTGTAATTCACTTTCAGGAATACTATGGAATTAACCCTTCACATATATGATATACCAACCTGATTATACAGGACCTGTTTAAGTATAATAGTGTTATATTTAATATTTAGACATGCACATGTGTAGATTATCTTAGTTTGTAATTCACTTTCAGGAAATACTATGGAATTAACCCTTCACATATATGATATACAAACCTGATTATACAGGACCTGTTTAAATTGTTTAAAGTAGTAGTAACCTGTGTGCTCATCTTCTGCAAGGAGATTTAAATATTGTGAATCAGCTTCGTATCCAAAGGCAACACATTGTTTATTCTCATCCATCAGAATTGATGTAGGTGCCTTTTTAGACCACAGATTAGTTCCTTTCCATTCTGCTGTACAGTATGTAAAAGAATCGGTCATCAAGTCTTTTTCTGTAGCATATCCATATCCAGAATATGTGGTTCCAAAATCAACCCCGACAATGTATTTTCTTTTTCCAGATTCTGCCATGGTTCCTTGCCGCTGACAATCAAAACAATTCAAACATCTGCAACAATATAAAAATAAGGAGATGTGATATGATTGCCAATGAGACAACTATCCACCAAAGTTCAAATGAAGTGGATGTAAGCAAAATAGGCAACTGTATGGCCTTCAACACTGAGAAAAACCCATACCGTACAGTCGACTATAAAAGGCCCCGACATGAAAAAGATGAAATAATTCAATTGAGAAAACTGACAGCCTAATTTATAACAAAATAATTTACGAAAAACAAATATGACAGACATGAACGAACGACAACCACTGAACTACATGCTCCTGACTTGGGACAGGCGCATAAAGAATGTGGCGGTGTTAAACATGTTTGTGAGCGCTCAACCCTCCCCCTAACCTGGAACAGTGGTGTTACAGCACAACATAAGAACAAACTATAAAAATCAGTTGAGACTAAATTCATCAGACCGATACAAAGCAGAAAAAAAATATAATAAAAACACAGACCGGACGTGGCAGGGTATTTATACATCCCTAACTACAAAAAAGACACAAAGTACAGATCTGAGAGTACTCGCAGTTACTGACAGCTAGTTCAAAGCCAATAACAACTAATAAGAAAAAAGTACATTTTTAAATTTTTTATGAACGGTTTGTGTTTTATCGGAGCAAGAAGTTGTAATTGTTATATAATTATGACTGCAGATCTAAGCCAAATGATTTCGAAGCTAAACTGGCAAAGTAAAACAAATCGGAAAAATCAACTCATAATTCACTTGTTCTTTTTTCATGTTTTTTAATTACGTATTTAGTTGAAACTATATTTTGTTCAAATTAAATTAAATTGTATTGGACACCTTTTTAACCTGCACTGTATTGTTAGAAATTAATTTATAAAAACTTGAGTTATATAGAAACTGAAATACTATATTCATATTTAGAATCTCGCTTCATACAGACATTTTAGATGAATACAAATTCACTTATTCAAAGTAAGCAACAAGCCTATTTTTCCTCTTTCTTGTGACTGCGTCATTGATGTTTTGTACAAACATTAAATCAGTAAAACAGGGGACAGGAGTGCATGGATTCTACTGGTGTGTATAGATATATTTAATAGAATAAAATTTAAACATGTCAGATTTACCATGCAACGTCAAACCTGAAGATGTGATTGAGACAGTGCTTCCTAATGCCTTGAATTAGATGGTTGTAATGGTACTGAATGAAATTGGCGTTTAGACCGCTTACCACATATATTTTCTTGTTCTTTCAGTTAGACGTTGATTTATGTTCAAAAGACACAGCAATAAATGAATCATCATTGCCGCAAAGTTGTTGTGTGGTAATGAGATAATTTTTTTGCATGGTATATATATTCACGTAAGGATTATTTTCTGCTGATATTTAAACCGTTGTCTTTGAGCAGTGATTGATAAGATTATTTCATAATACTTCCCCTCCTGTGAACCATGTTTTTGCTTCGCAGTTGACAATATGTTGCTTCCCTATAAAGTGGAACATGCATAGCAAACATACATATCATCATTGGATATATTGCATACTGGTCCATTTATAAACATCAACATACGGATAGATATGTAATGATTTGGAAGGTCTATTCGGGGTTCCAGACTGGGTTTTCTTTCAAAGTACCTGTGATAAATCAGAAAATAGCAAATATTCATTCTGAAAAAGAAATATTGCATATATCGTACGAAAGTTAATTCTATTCAAAGTTATTTAGTTGTGACGGATGGCAAATATTAAAAGTGTGGATTATTTACCGAGAAACCAAAACAAACCAAATTTTAATACGGCGATTATGAATTATTGGAGCACAAAATGACTTTAGATAAGTTAAAACTGTAAATAATAATAACTAGAGGCTACAAAAGAGCATGTGTCGCTCACCTAGGTCAATGAACATCTTCAACAATGGACCTTCTCCAACATTGTGAACTAGAATAGAATTCATGACAAAAATCTTTTTTTGTTGTTGTTCTTGAATTGATGAATTTTTTTTTCTGTTTACAATTTCTCTCTATTTTCTTTAGTTTTTGCCCCAAACACAAAAAACGGTAAACAAATATCAATTAAGGCAATCACTCCTATAAATATTAAGCAACAATTCGGCCAACTTTTACTCATTTGTAGATCTATCAAAAACGTAAAATATTGGGAAAAATCGTAATAATAGAGCAGGTACTCCTACAATGAGTAGACTGATCATTTCGACTATTTGAAATATTTATAGACCAAGTCTTACTGATCAAATTTGCTAATTTAAGTTTCTTTCTACTTTTTTTAATTATAGTTTTTCAGATAATAGACAAAAAAGCAAAAACAAAACTGATAATAATCGTCATTAAAGGACATTAACTCCATAAGCAGTCGTCTGACGATTTCGACCATGTGAACTTATTTGATTGAATTGTTTTACCAAACAATTGTCAGTGGATGTCTTTCCCCTTTTCTAACATGAATTTTTGGTTGGTTGATAGTTGGCTCCGAGGTTGAACCAACAAACCAAGTGACCTTTTCTACTTCTCAATTTGTTGAGTATTTGTTTTGTTGGTTTGGGTGGTTGATATGTGTATGTATGTGTTCGTTGATTGGTTAGTTTGATGGTTGAATGAAAGATTGATCGATTGGTTGATTGATTCAAATTTTGTAAACTGTCAGTTTTGCCGAATTTCACATTAATTTATCGATTATTGGCTTGGTTTGTTGTATTCGTTGATTGTGTTGATTGATTGAATAATCGATTGGTAGATACATGATTGATGGATTGGTTGTTTGGTTGAATGACTAATGTGCAGTTTGCATTGACATAAAGGGACGCAAAGGTCATATAATCAATTGATTGATTATGTGTGAGACGTCCAGTGACAAACATGCATCACACATTCTTCGCCAAGAGAAACAGTTGAAGTGTCCCCTATCCATTCTCTACTCCAAAAACGAAGCGGCGGATATCAGTTCTTCGAGTCGTTTCACGGGACTTTGTCTCAATGAACAATCAAATAGAAAGGGAGAGCCTGATCCTTTATTTAATACAAAAGAACAGTCAGCTAAGAAAGGGAGAGCATGATCCTCTATTTAATACAAGGGAACAGTCAAATAAGAAAACGAGAGACTGGACCCTCAATTAATTGATTGATTGATTGTTGGTTACCGTCACTTTAGCACTATTGTGCTTGTTTGGCGGTTAGTTTTTATTGGTGGAGAAAGCCGGAGTGCCCGGAGAGAACCATTGATCTTCGATAGGAAAATGGACAAGCCTAGTCAATTTAGAGTGGAGTCGAACGCACCTGCTACGTGCTGGAATTGAACTCATTACCTCAGTGTTGACAAGACCCCCAATTAAACACACAGAACCGGGTTTATATGAACAAGTGAAATAGAAAATGAGAGCCTGGATTTTGTATTAAATCAACGGGACCGGATATCCAGGAACAAGTGAATAAGAAAGGGAGAGCCTGGATTCAATATAAAATGCAACATTAGTGCCACCAGTTTGTTAGGAACAGAAGAATACGAAAGTGAGAGCCTTGGTCCCCTATTAAACTAGTCCTTGCATCTTTCTTTTTTTTTAATTTTCTCTATTTTTTATGGAACCTTGGACCCTATTTAGTTTGTTGTGCGCACATTTTGTTTGAATTTGTAGGGAAACGTTTTGACTTGTAGTTTCACCTTTTTTTAATGTAAAATGCTTTTGTTCTAAAATGTTTTATCCCGCGCGCGTGATGGTGTTTGTGACTTCTCGAGACTCAGTTCATGTATCGTAGAGTTTGCATTTTAAAATTCTTATTGGACGGGGACGTTGAACAGCCAACATTTGTATTGACGGAGTAACGCGTTAAATTCTGTTATTACAAGTACATTGAAGTTTGACCAGAGATTACAAGAAATGCATGTGTTTTGTATTTATTTAATTTTATCTTTTGTAATTTAACAACATTTTCAGAAAATTTACATACGTCAACAGGTTTTGTAGCCCATATTTGTATTTTATTGCCTGTTTAAATATTTGATTGTGGGATTTCACTTACATTTACAAACTCGGGAACGACTTCTATGTCATTGATTTTTAATTTCTTAGTCCAGTTCAGGTAGGTTGTTTAGAGGAACACAGGGGCGTAGCTAGGTATCCAATTAACTGTAGGCACAAATTGTGGCAGGGGGTCTGGGGGCCGCTAAAGGCACCCAGCAGGTCCAGGGCAGAGCCCTTTTACGGGGTTCAGGGGGGCGTAGCCCCCGACGGAAAACGGTTTTCAGCATTTTAGTTGCAAAAACATAAAATTTACTGGTCATTTTATCATGATAATAATTCTATACATGAAAAAAATGTCGAAAAAATAAACATATTTCTATAATTACATCTGACTGATGAATTAACCGGCAGTACAGAACAATCGGATATATAAAAAAAAAAATCAATATTTTCCAATATGCATTGCCCAGCGTGGATCAGCATGGTCCTCTATTAAGCAGCACAACCTGTATTTGATTGAGTATAATTGATATATACGTTAATTGATAGCACATATTGACGATCCTACAAAAAAAGGCACGTAAACAATGAGACTACTACTACATAATACTCACTTTTGGTACTACTTATGGGTGTTTTTAACAACCTTGACTGGCTATAAAGCCCTCGCACGGTCGGCCCTGGCTTGCGCCTTTTTGGGCATTTAAATAATTTAATTTTTACCATAAGGTAATCTAACTTTTGGACTACGCATCGACCGTTCATCTTTTGATTCTTAAACCTTCACCCCCCCTCCCCCGCGGCCACATAAACACACACACACACACACACACACAGTCGATACGTCATGCAGAAGTTCTGTTCTGTTCATACTATCTAACAAAGTTCAAGAAATTCATATTTCCTTATATCCTGTATTGTAAAATCCCTACATGCTTAGGAATTTGAATAATTATGGTCATTACACGTAGATCTGAGAGTTCTCGAAGTTACTGAAAGGTAGTTGAATGATTGATTGATTGCTAAACGTCCAGTGGCAAATAGTTCATGCATGTTCAAGACTAAAACAAATAGGGGTAGTCCAGGATGAAGGTCTGGAAATTTAGAAATGCCATGCATTGGAAAATGAGGGTTTATTGGATAGGAACAGGAATTTTCCTTTCAGTAGATGACCTACGAACCCCTCAAAGAGTTGTTGCAAGTTTCTTAACGTGCAGAGAGCATGGCATTTTCTCAACACTAGGCATCGAATTGAACGTAGGCCAACGACGACTAAAAAAAAATAATTTATCTAAGTTGAGGTTCATTGAAGTACTTGTTGATAGAAGTGAAATGATCTGAACCAAAGTTCTAGTTTTTAGTTTCTATATAAGGTGGAGTATAATGAAATACAGTTCCAATACTCCACTGTACACTTAGGATAATAGACCAGTGTACAAATGACAAAGTTTTGACGACTTCACATGCATCTACAGATAACATTTATTATTTTTTTATCAAAAAAATATTTGTGAAAAAATTATGTGTAGGCACGTGCCTAAAGTGCCTAACGGCAGCTACGCCCCTGGAACACACATGTATATATAGAGTTGACGGGAATATTTTTTCTTCTTCATTTACCGGAAAATTTATGTCTGGTTGCCTTTATTCATTTGGCCTTTGTTAAACTTTACGATGTAATTTAACATAAAATTAATCGATTATTTTCAGAAAGTACACACTTGAACAAAAATTAACAGATTTTTGCATGGTCGATTTCTATTTTAGATGAATGTGCATATACATGATTGCCGTATTACAGTTATCACTTTACAGCCCCCCAGAAGCCGATTTCTATGTCTTTGAATTATGTTCCCTCCCCGATAGTTCAGATAGTGGGGATAGTGAGTTGGTTGGTTGGTTGAGATAAAATATAAATACATGTATACAATGCTAGTTACAAAGTTTGAAGATATAATTAAATAATCTGTTGATATAAACTTTTTTGGGGCATTGGCCACCCAATAAAATGTCACCGTACCATTTTGACAAAAATTTCCAAGGTAATCAAAATCAATTTTTAATCAAAATTAATAGTGAGCTAACAGTATTTCAATTTTCATCTTAACTAAGCCAATAAAGTATGTGTCACCTACAATATTGTGCTATATATTTCATAAAATATCACATGTTCATAGATATTTTGACGGCGTTCGAGGGTGGATTGATTACAAACCAGGAGTTGAATATTGCAATATTGTTTATTTGGTCAAAAATGTGCCTTCAGTTATGGTTCGTGTTATCCTGATGTAAACACTCATGCTATAATTTGGTTGAAATTTCTACACGATATAGTATATAAGGGTATATGTGTCTACTTTAACAGAAAACTAAATTAATTCACAATAAAATTACAACCAAATAAACAAAAAAAACTACGACAGTTCTGCTTTAGTTGATAAATGGAAAAAAAAATGCAACAGAAAAAGTCCCACGTTATTAAAATAAAATACATGTAATAAAATAGTTTATATGAAAAGACATTGTGAACAAATAGTAAGTGACGAATATTTATGTTCATTAACTGAACCAAATTCATTGGTTGTTTATGGGTGTCACAAAAGAAGTTCAAGAGACATATGCATGGCGTCACAACTGACTTAAAAGGGTCCTTAATCTTTCTGTATTAGGATTATGTAGGCCAATTTGTAACAGATTCTACATAGAAGCCAATGATTAAAGATAAGTAACTAAACTAATACGACATACACTTTATTTGTTTATCTTTGGCATAGCGTGCCATCTGTTATTACCGAGGCAGGGGGTCTGGTGGGCGCAGCCCCCCAGAACCTATAAACGTTTTGCAATTTAAACAAGAAGCATCTATTGAAAATGATAGTGGTTGCTTAAATATATATCACCATAATAATGTTAATAAGCCTTACACTAAGTTATACTACAGATTTATTAGTTGATAACTGGTACATACGTCATTTTCAATGTTCAGATGAATACATAAACATGTTCTCAAAATCATTTATCTATTTTTTAAATCGAATCCTTTCAGTGAACTTCCAGGATTGCGAATAAAAAGAGATGGATATGAGGTATACAATTACGACACAGCATTCCAACAATACAACAAAATTAAAAGTCATCTAGAGGTCGACATACGGTCTCAAACAATATATATATATATGTCCTTACAATATGTCAAGCTCCGAAATTACTTTTTCTTTTCTCTTTGTTTGTAGGAGATTGAATACGAAGCACGCGAAGTTACCACATAAGACAACTTCTGACAAGTTTCCTGAAAGCAAATTCAAATACCTCAGTAATCTGCCGATATTTTCCATGCCATCATACACTCTAATATTGGTGGCTGTACCTCACTATGACATGAGCGTTAACGTCATACCAGAAGGGAGACAATACCTTCTTCGATGGCCAGGAGAAACCTGTACAGAATTTTCAATGCACAAAAAGGAACGACACGATGAGGGTTTATTCAAAATAATTTTTGTGATGATCATTTATTCGTTTATTCGTGGGCCACATGCTACATGTAAAGTGTACCACGGCAATTTTATTGTTTGTGTTTCGCTCTGATATTTCTTGGAAGGTCTTCAAATTCTTATATATATATATATATGGTTTTGAAATTTTTCCCATGGTGAAAATTACAACCGGCGAAGTACTAACGGAAATAGTTACGCTATTATTATGAAGTCTGCAGAATAAATGAAAACAGTATTTGGTTGAAATTTTCAATATATAAACTAACATCTGTATTAGACATTTACCATATATATCTCAGAAATTAATGACTCCTTTAAATATTCAAAATTCCCTGATAGTGAAAAACTGTAATTTTAAAGTAACGCGAATAAAATTCGAGAACAACATTACACATTTTTTGCTGTGCAAGTTGAATGATGTATATTTTATTTTGATTGGTATCAAAGTAAATGAAACTCTGAGTAATTGGAGTACTACACGTAGGGGTGGGGTGGGGGGTGGGGGGTTGAATAGGGTCTCCAAATATTCATTTTTTAATTGTTTTCGCCCATAATTTCCTTTCTTTTATATTTTAGCACCCTTTTAAATATCTCTATTCCTTTTAAGTTTAAATTAATTTCAGATCATTTTTCTGTATTCTGTAAACCGCATCCAGACCCTCATAATTATTCTCACACAAAAATAATAATTTACCTGACTGGTCAAGTTTAATATTCGATCGGAGAAGGCTCGTGAGCCTGATCATCATCTATATATTACTGATTTTGCTTGAGGTAGGATTAAATAAATCTGTTTGCTTTAGTTTTGTCGATTTGTTCGACTCCGACATATTTATATTACTGAAAACTACGGCAAAGGGGGTTTCTGATTAGTGGAGGAAAATGTTTCCATAAGTCTAAAATTCGCAAAGGGTATGAATCAATAACGACAACGAGACGATGCAAGTCGGTATATTAGCGTTAAGTAGCGATTTTGCTGCATATGGTGGAAATTGTTTAAAAGATTAAACAGATTGTTTTTTACGCCTCGGTTGCCTCAACGTATAATAATCCAATGGATCATTCATTTTCAATCAATAATACGGTAACGATATCTTGTTTCCACCCTTCAACACTTTATTCGTTATCAGTGCGAGACCCCGACGTTTCCTGACGAATGAACTAATGAAGCATGTAACCGTGATCAGGAAACCTGAACTCCGAAGTTTGATGCAGAGTTGTACTTCTTTGTTGTGTTCTTTTATCATGGTGCACTGGTTTAAAGAATGGAACATATTCTTACTAGAGCTTTGTTGATTTTTAGTTTGATTTCAACTAGTAATATCTTCAGTTAATGCAAAGAACATGTAAAATCCCATGTCAATTCAAGGGGAATAATTATAACACACACTCACTTCAAACACAGCTTTGATTTAGACATAAGATAAATATTTAAGGGATGACAGCCAACAAACAAATATAAGATCACCAATTCAATGCAAAAAGAGTTCAATGTGAACGTTATATAGTCAATACTGTATAACAAACGTTAAGCGATCCAAACTATAAAAGACAAGCAACAAGTAATACGGGAAAAAAACCCTGAATACTGTCACAGAAGGTTAAAACGTTTCTGGCATAGTTGTGTATGCAATAGACCAAGATTAGGAATATGTCTGCCGAGTAGAGACAGATCGGCAACCCACTCCTAAATTCGCCCTCCAGCTCTTTGGACTAGTAACAGATCAAATAATGATGGATCAACATACATTTGCATTGGTATTTTCGTAGGTTAATTAACGGAGAAAAGTAATTTTTTATTCATTTTTCTTTTTGTTTTAGGAAGGGTAGTTGACCACAAGTTTTTAATGGATATTTTTCTTTTTCTGACCAGTCTGCGTTTAGCAAATTTTGTTTATATATCTCCTTCACCCTGTTTTTGTTTGTATGGTTACATCGTACGTCACAAAATTCCTATGCCACGTTGCATGAATATCAAGTTTGACATACATGTATGTCGTTGCAAGCAGTGTTTGGTCCTTGATGGGCAAACACTGCATGAGGCGAAGCGCCATCTTAGTTCCATGAGAGCCTTGATTAAGATAACATAAATATGTCAAATTTTAAGAATAATTCAAAATATAGGATCCCTCAAATGGGTCTTACGTATGATTCGTCAAGCGTATTTACCTTTTGTCAAGTTGTAAGAAAGCTCAAAATCATTGTACATACTGATGTCAATATGCTAGAATTAAATAGAAACATCAACATGACAACAAACCATAAGTGTGCACACGTATAAATACATTTCAAATACATTTCAAATTATATATGTACCTTTAAATTTAATAAATCCACCATTTTCTTTCACAGCGTTTTCCTTCCCGGATGTCCTAAGTATCAATATCTATATTAAGACGACCTTAAATAAGATTACTTTCATTTTTTCTCCCTTTATACATATATATATATATATATATATCGTTACAGAGCAATACATGTTTACAAACTCAATTAAACCTTCTTAAAGACAAACTGTTTAAGTTGATAGACTTCCACACATCCTTTAATAAATTCAACATTCAACTAGTTAAAATTTGTATTGATATTGATGAAATAAAAGTGGTAACAGTAAGAAGAAACAAATAATGGAAGGATCGTTTACTTGATATTTGGGAACATGCACATTTGATGGATTAATTTGATAACTACATACACGTACATTCAGTCAAATTTGCTTCATTGTCGATATCAACTCTTAAATTGCTCTGCATGCTATCGTTTCACATAAGTTCGTTAATTTTACAATTTCTGACTGTTCAAGGGCTAATTTATTGACATAGTTTACGGGCGTTTCACAAACGTTTCGGAATCTTTCCGCTTCGTCTTCCATTCATCAAACTCGATTTTGAGAGTTTTTATATATGAAGATTTGAAAATGGAGTCAACGCAAACTTGTCAATTCGTAAATGAAAGATTTTTTATTTTAAGAAAATTTCTAGTGAACAGCTGATAAAGTTTGAATGAAGTAGTTATACGAGAAAAAGTTGAAATGAAAGACTCAAAAGTAAATAGATATGTTATCTATCCTTTGTATTTGTAAAATTATCCAGTGGAACTTAGTGGTATCTAGATGATTCGTTTCAAATCCGATCCGCAACTTCTAATTCGTCCTATGATACTTGTTCAATGCTTTCAAACTTAAATTGTTCAGGTAGAAGAGAAACGCATTGTTCAACCATAAGAATACTTTAAGAATAAGCTTATTACATTTACTCTGTATGCTGCAGGTGTAATACCACCATTGATTATCCCCTATTTGTCTTTGTTAAATTTGCACTTTTCAAAAAAATGTGCGGAATTTATCTTTGTTTCAAATAATTAAATACTTGGCATGAGTAAAGTTTTATCCTGTCCAGTACTACAGACAAAATTTCACATAACATTTCATTGCATATAAGAAAATAACCATCTATGGAAGTTAACCAATCAAATTTCACCCCTTTTTTCCTGTGTACAAGCTTTAGCAACCATGTAACCTCAAGTTTCCAAAATATTCTATAGAAACACCAATTGAAATGAAAAAAATAATGGTGCTTTGAAACACCCGAGATAAAGTTTATGACTCAGAATTTGTTTACTGCAATGAAATATAGGATTAATTTCCTACAACTGTCAAATTCAGGGGAATATTTTTTCCGACCCTATTCGTATGCAACCGGATGTGACGTACAATGATTTGGTGGTATTACCATGCAAGTCCATATTAAATCGTAAAAGATACCTTTCAGTTCGTTTCTATAGTTTATTTTTTTATTTCATGATAATTTGTTGCAACTAGGACAAAAATGAGTGATACGATTTATTTATTGGTTCCAGGGTGCTCACTCCTCCATTTATTTTTAGAATCAATGTACTAGTTAATTTTATTTTCAAAGATATCATTATGTTATCATAATTGCTTATTCTATTTTAATACTCTGCGCTAAAAAGTCTTTCATGTGTTCATCAAAAGAATGAACCCATAGTTAGATTGGGTCGTACACGCTTGTAAATAATAATTGAAATAATACCAAACGTATATGTATTGTCTAGGTTTATTGTCACTACTAATTAACACTCAGTCTGGCTATAGTTATGTGTTTTACAATATATCATTTGACGCAGATTCCTCGAACGAAAAAAAAGTTACTTCAAAAAAAGAACGATAATAAAATTATTAAGATTTTGGGCTTGGGGATGTAGAATTCTAAAACTTTTTTTTATAACTCCGCTATTTTAATAACAATAAAAAATAAATTTCGAAACTGAAATATTATAAAGGCTCCAAATTCCAATTCTTTATATTTATATCTTACAGTGTGCAAATGATTACTTGTTAACTGCAAATGTATAGAAAATTTAGATTTAAGATTCGTTATTGTCATACCAAATAAATAATATAAAAGTATTATTAGGGAAAGTTTAACGACCTTGCTCAACCATGAGGGTCTTGCATAGTCTTTTGATATAAAAGAAAACAAACAAACATTCATAAATTATGAAATGATATATTTCTATTTTAGGGTTTTGTATATATATATATATATATATATAATTTACTTTGATCGACAATTTTTCATTAAAAAAGTTTTCATTTTGAATCGTATAGTATTTCTTATAGATTTTAACTATTCAAGTTGTTACATGTGTACTCATGTGTACAGATCACACGTGAAAAGGTCAACAAAAATTTGTTGTAGAAACGTTGAATATTAGTTATTTTTTAACGTTACCTGACTAACAGTCTTAAAACGTTCGAACAATGTTCCTCATTTTTTGGAAAATTTTAATCTTTCCAAAAAAAAAAAAAAAAAAAAAAAATTAATAGCAAAAAATGCAATTTAGTAAGATTTTTGCCATCATGCATATTAATCAGACCTTTATTTTGTTTAAGAGAGTCAATGCTGATAGTTTTTGTAACTCCTCAAAAACCACTTACAGGTAATTCATTAAAAAAATCTTGACAAAATAGAATAATTCAATATAAATATGCATATCAAAAGGTTATTCCTTTCTAGGTTGTGTTTTTTATTAAAAAATATTATATATAATGGAATATCAATACTGTAATAAAAAAAAACTTTTTTTCCTAAACATAGATTGCCTGATTAAAAGTTTAAATTTATTATTATCATTATTTATTATAACTTTTTCATTCAACTTTAATTTGTGAAACATTATTAGCAATTATATATAGAATGATATTTGATACAGCCATTCTGTTAATCAAGCATAATTTATTCTGAAAAGGTTGACTCCATCAAAAGTTATATATAAAACGTAATGAAACGGCATGTATGTGTGATAATTATATTTAAATCATCTAATTTATTTTAATAAAAGACATGGAAATCTTAAGAAGAAAGCCATTTAAAAGTGTTTCCTTGAAATATAAAGAAAGGGGAAATGTAAAAAAGGGGGGAATGTAAAAAAAAGGGGGGGGGGAGAATGTAAAAAAAAAAAAAGATATCAAACTTTAGGATATTTCTAAACGAAAAAGTCTATAAAAATTGGCAGACAGTTTCGTGTATGAATTACTTGAAGTAGATATTCTTCTTTATATACAATTTTACATTCTAATATAAATTTATAGGTCAGGTATTTGAGTACTACAGAAGACAAAATAAATCAGAGTGTAACAGGAATAGTAGGAATCATAGACAACATTCTGGCTAGAAAATGCATGGACATGGAGATGGGACAAAATGCAGAATGAATTACTTTAAGTAAGTAACATAATAGCGAGCCACATCGGATTCGAAATTCGCAGATATATATGCATAAAATGTTTAATATTACCGTTAATGCTGGTGTATTTAGATTTGACTTCGTATTTTTTTCAATAGAATTATTTATTTAGTTAGAACGTTTTAATGACATGGTTCTGTTTCCTGTATCCATATCTACCCTCAATTTCTCCTGCTTAACTTAGCTAGCACGGTGAAGTCTAACCATTATGGTAAAGCATGCCTTATGCCTATTGCTGTGCCTTGTATAGTCTAGGTAAAATATAAAAAAAGAGTCTTTTCTCTACCTATTTATCATATTTTTGTTGTGCCAAAGATTTGTATAGTACTATACAAATCTTTGGTTGTGCCAGGACACCGGAAACAATGTATTTTTATGTCTTTTTCCTTATTTTTTAGGATTTAGTATATTCTTAAGAAGTATACATTGAGTACTCATTTATTCATTACTTTATTACAGGGGCAGTGAAATAATTTTTATGAAGATTTGCTATACCGTATAAGAATTAAACATAAGACGGAGTCAGAAATAGTGACAAAAGAAAGTGTAGCAGAAAACAAAAGGAACACTCTTGTGAAATAAAAACCATGTTAGAATACAGGACTAGGAAAATAACTGTATGAAGTGAATTACATATACAGTAATGAATTATCATGAATAGACTTTATAATTTTCACTCTAGATCTGATTTAGCAATGTGTAGATACATTAAATTAAACTTTTAACACTTTGCTGGTTGTCTAGCTAAAATAAATTATATATATTCATACCACCGCGCTGAAGTACGTCCATTATTCATTTTCATTATTCAAAATTCAATAATGAATAATGAAATAGTTCATTATTCATTATTCAATGTTAAGTGATGAATACTGAATAATGAAATAGTTTATGTTTCATTATTCAAGTTGAAGCGGTGAATAGTGAAATAAAAATAAAAAAATTGACTGTGACACTATAGCCATTATCCCGTATTTCTAAATTATCTTTTGGTGTTATCTAACAAATATTCAAATTGATATCAGAAAAAATAAATAAAAACACTCTTCAAATTTTAATTTGATTTATTTATCTGGTTCCTAGTTTCGGAGGATAAACTAGTGGGTTTTCCTAACTATTTTTAACAGAAATTCCTTGGTTCAATGTATGGACGACCTGAATACCAAAACATATATATATATAAATTAAAATACTCTACGTGGTCTTTCCTTTTTTATTTTCACTGGACCTTTGCTATTCTTCATCCTCTAATTATAGATATAACAAGTCGATTGTTCAGCAATGACCATTAGAGGGTTACGGAGGACCTGAATGCCAAAATACGCGTGAAAATTAAGAAATAGCCAATTTTGAATAATGAAATGGATATTTTGAATAATGGAATGGACTGCTGCGACCCTTTAGCCCCTAATTATAGATATAACTTATACCTCATTCGAAAGCTTATTAAGAGAGAAACAAAGGTATATAGTCAATATGTTCCGCAACGCATATTAGAGGAGTAACGAAGGACCTAAATATCGAAATACGCGTGAACATTAAGAAATAGCTTATTTTGAATAATGGAATGGACTGCTGCAACCCGTCAGCACCTAATCAAGGAAAATTTTATACACCAAATTAAAGCTTATTGATAGAGGAATAAACTGAGTATAAACGATATGTGCCGCAATAGCCATTAGAGGGTTACGGAGGACCTAAATGCCAAAATACGCGTGAAAATTAAGAAATAGCCAATTTTGAATAATGAAATGGATATTTTGAATAATGGAATGGATTGCTGCGACCCTTTAGCCCCTAATTATAGATATACCTTATACCTCTTTCGAAAGCTTATCGATAGAGGAACAAAAGGTATTTAATCAATATGTGCCGCAATGCCGATTAGAGGGGTTACGGAGGACCTAAAAGCCAAAATAGGCGTGAAAATTTTGAAATAGCCAATTTTTAATAATGGAATGGACATTTTGAATAATGGAATGGACTGGTAAGACCCTTCATCGGCTAATTACAGAGAAACCTTATACCCCATTCGAAAGCTTATCGATAGAGGAACAAAAGGTATATAATCAATATGTGCCGCAATGCCGATTAGAGAGGTTACGGAGGACCTAAAAGCCGAAATAGGCGTGAAAATTTTGAAATAGCCAATTTTGAATAATGGAATGGACATTTTGAATAATGGAATGGACTGTTCAGACCGTTCATCCCCTAACTACAGAGAAACCTTATACAGCATTCGAAAGCTTATCGATAGAGGAACAAACGCTATATAGTAAATTGTTTCTTCCGAAAATGGTTGTAGGATTATTGTAACTTGATTTTTTTCTTGCATGATTTGAATGAAACATTTTATATATATCGGATTCCCCAGAGATATCGAATTGGGAAGGGAAGTTATATATGAATAAGGAGATGTGGTATGTTTGCAAATGAGACAACCACCAAACAAAGTTCAAATGAAATGGATTATCGCAATTATAGGCAACCGTACGGCCTTCAACAATGAGAAAAACCCATACCGAATAGTCGGCTTTAAAAAATCCCGACATGAAAATTGTGAAAGTAATAAATAAATCATGTTATCCCAGACTAAAATATCAATCATTCATCCAACAGATTTAGTGTAAAGACGTCATAAACAGTCTGAGAAATGCATGTATACATTATTGTTTAGGGGTCAGCTGAAGTCCGCCTCCGGTATGTGTTGAAGACCCATTGGTGGCCTTGGTGGCCTTGGACTGTTTTCTGCTCTTTGGTCGGGTTGTTGTCTCTTTGACACATTCCCCGTATTCATTCTCAATTCTATGACCTTGTGCAATGCCTAAATATAGGTTAACAGTATCAACAGGATCATATACAGCAATATATATTTATTTATGTTTTAATTTTTCAAAAACAAAATCAATGTTAATAATTTGATACCAATAAAAGCAATATTTAAACATTTTACTACTGAGGTAAATTGATAACGTTTATTCAACGGGTCAATTACTTTACATGGATCTAAAATCATATCTAAATTTACGGGCTGTATAAATAACATCGCCGTAAAATTAGGATGTAATATTCCGCTTTAGAACTCTACAGGTACAGCCAAACTTCAAAACTAATTATTTGTATCTATAATGAAAGAATATTTTAAAGGTTTTATTTTTTATTTTTTTTTTATTTTTATTTTTTTGGTAACGAAATCCCTGACTTAAAAATTCATCAGTTATACATAAATTGTGTTCATTGAAATCTAAAACGCGACTACAGACACGGGCATAACGAACAATTTGTGACATATACACACCGTAAAAGGGGCGGAAAGAACACCACCGTCTTAAAGGCGAAAATAAACAATCAGGAACGAAAAATCGTCTCTTTGTCGAAATATTTTGTATAGAGTTTCCGTGTGAAACTGAAATATCCAAACCTAGAAAAGGAAAAGTATTGCTGTCTGTATTGGATTTATTTAAACTTATTTCTTTTGGGTAAATTCCGGCAGTAAAATTCGAAAATTGTTGATTACTAGTATTTAAAGCAAAAATATCATCAATGTTGCTGCAAGGGTTTTTAGATTTATCAATTAAATGTAATTTAGACGGAGTTTACCCATAAACCGTGATTCATAACAGTGCAATAACAAGTCTGCTATTAAAGGCGCGCAATTGGTAACCAACTGAATACCTGCAACCTGTCGATAAACTGTATTGCCGAAACGTACATATTTACGTGTTGTCAAGAAGAAAATTAAATTTAAAGCTTTAATCATCTCATCACAGTTCCAGCAAGTATATCTAATAGAAAATCAAAGGATATGGGTTATCCATCCATGACACAAAATCAGTACATGCACAGCAAAAAAAAAACAAAAACAAACAAACAAAAAACAAACAAACAAACACACAAAAAGCAAAGGAACAGCGCTTTTATTGCTGTTCTTCATCTCAAAGTCACAGTGAGGCATTCAAAACCGAACAAAAACAAAAACAAAACTCTCATCTCACTGCAAGTTTAAGACGGCCCCTATCACCGGTTTGAGCGGAATTCTTTGTAAAATAGTTCGGGTAGACTTTGTAAGATGTAACATCACCAAATCGGGCCCATAAAAAAAAAAAAAAAAACATACTGGAAAGTAGTATATTACCCGTTTTCATTAAAGAAGAAGACTTCATATAAGTTTTAGCAAATAAATCTAACAAATCTGCAACCAGATTTGTTAAAGGACCGTTTAAATAAATTAGAGAGCGTCTGTTTGATAAAAAAATCCAATTACGATACGATTTTGTGATAGTGTAATATATAGAGCTGAAAAATCAACTGTCAACCGAATTGAACAGATAATCAAAAGCACGTAATTTATCCAAACATCCAAATACTAGTAGTTAATGACACTTCAAAATAGTTTATTCCATTATTTTCATATGCTTTATCATAAAATTAATAACCAGTTTTTTATAGAAGAAAGAGAACTAGTTAAAAGCCGAGAAAAATTAGCAGTAGAACATTTACTTGAAGCTGTGAGGAAACGAAATATGAACGGGTTTTTGTGTAGTTAAGGATGCCAATACAATGTAGGGACTTTCAAATTTTCAGAGAAGACCTTAAGCTGACCGGTGTTAGTGACATGATTATTTTGTATTTGACTCTGTGTGGAGCGCACGGCCTTGAATGTAAATGTAGTTGAATAAGTAATTTCATTCTTAAGGACTTTCGTGTAGTATTTACGTCATACCACCACCACCACATTGTTGGCTGCTTTATAAAAATAAGGAGATGTGGTATGATTGCCAATGAGACAATTATCCACCAAAGTTCAAATGAAGTGGATGAAAGCAATTATAGGCTATCATTCGGCCTTCAACAATGAAAAAACCATACCGTATAGTCGGCTATAAAAGGCCCCTCCACGAAAAACGTAAAACAAATCAATTGAGAAAACTAACGGCCTAATTTATAACCAAACAATTTACGAAAAACAAATATGACAGACATAAACCAACGACAACCACAGGCTCCTGACTTCGGACAGGCACCTATAGAACGGAGTTAAACTAGTTTGTTGGCGCCAAACAATCCCCTGGGACAGTGGTGTAACAATACAACATAAGAACAAACTTTAAAAAATCAGTTGAAAAGGGCTTATCTCATCAGAACGATACATACCAGAAAACATCTAACGAAAACATAGACCGGACGTGGCAGCGTATCTATACATCCCACAACAAAAAGACACTAAGTAAAGATCTGAGAATACTCGCAGTTATTAACAGCTAGTTCAAAGCCAATAACAACTAATTAAAAATTTTTTAAAAATGTATCTAAGACTAAAATATCAATCAGTTCACATCCATCGTCAAATGGATTTAGTGTAAAGACGTCATTAACAGTCAGAGAAAAACATGACCTTATGCAATGCCAAAATATAGGTATCGACAGATAGTTGTCGACCGGTACGAACACAAAACGCTTTTAGAGTACTTAAATTTTGTCCTAGAAATGGGTGTATAACCTACTTTTTTTATTTCTAAATTATTTTCGAAATGTGATATGCGGGTATCAACAATATTCAGACATTTTGATATTGAAACAGAAATCAAGTGATTTTTGTCAGATTTCTTTTTTAACACCAATTTTTACAATAGAATGAAAGAGCATCTGTAATGACCTCATGACACACTTTCCAATTTATTTTCGACGATTGGCGATATATTGGTCATCTTTTAAGAAAATTTATAACCTCTCAGTCTTGAACGATGTAAAGGTAATCTTTAATTACATGACCATAGTGATGATATATAAACTTAGATGTTTACAGTCTCATAAGACGTCTATACTGACGTTTTATGTAACTGCCATATAATTAAGAAATAAACTTTTAACGGTTTTGTATACGTATAAGAAATTAAAGGTGGTTCTATGTTATCAAAATATGAAGGTGTTGAACGGTAGTCATTAAAATACTATACAAATTAATGTTGATGTATTTTATTTTTAGAAAATATCTTATATGATCTTCAGATTTGTCAATTCGAGGGAACAGTCTATGATGACAGAGCTCTGTAATGATACGCGTACAATCATATTTTGGACTGAAAAACGATGTTGTATCACACTCGTTATAAATATTGTGAAATTTACTAATTGGCATTTGACCCAGTTTGCATAGAAATTGATGTCTTCCATTGTTTTTAAATGTAGATAAGGGATAATTAATTGTAAAATTAGAACAGTGATTATTTCGTTGATTGTGGTTAATGCGATCGCCATGAGACGATGGTTTGCGTTGTCTTTTATCAACAACAGTCATGATATCAATACAGGAAGTTTAAGATATGTTCCCTTGGCTAATAATACTGTCATTAACACCTAGGGGATACGAAGTCTGTAGTCGTTTAATCCAATACAGTTCGCAAATTTAACGGATATCTTCAAATTGTTAATGTGCTTGTCTTGGTTGTTTCCAATCGGTTTGAAGTGGTTGGAATTTTAATAATTTAATTTTGTGTTTGTGTTTTCTAAATGTTGGTAAATTAAACTTTTGAATTTCTTAGGTCTGCGGAAGCGCTTTAGATGTTTTTGTGTTCGTTTTAAAAAAATCAATTCAAGTTTGCCCTACATATTGAATACCATATTTCGGTTTTGTTCATAATTACAAATATACGAGGCTTGGATTTTTCAAGGAATATCATGTGAAAAGGAGAGAGAAAATTTCGTCCGTTCACTGATGACCGAACAGTATTATCTGAAGATAATCTGGAGCAGGTTTGTCATTTTCTGGCATTGCACGGGAATATTTGTGGATATGGTGGATGTCCACGTGCCTTCTTTGTTGAATAATCATGTATGTAAAGGCATTGCCTCTTTAAAAACAACTGTGACAATTGTGTAAGCCTGTTGATTTTGGGGTCAATAGAATAAAGGTATGGTCACCGTGTAATATTACTCAAAGATGAACATAATTTAATAAAATGCTCTGCGGGACGGACCTTAATACGACCGCAGAAGTTGAACCCTGAACAATTGGGGCAATTATGGATACTAAGTACTACATTCAAGCTTGATAAAGCTCTGAATTTGGATTGTGATTTAAAAATATTTGACACATCATAAGTTTCTTAAACAGAGTAAATGAAGTCAGAGAACTGAAAAATTTAAAATTGGACTTTTATCTATCATGGTAATATTCAAAATCTAAATACACGGGTAGATTCAGCATATCCAAGTACATCATTAATTTAATTTATCTATTTATTAATGGACAATATTAGCTTAGTTTTTAAAGGGTTTGCTTCATAATATATATATATATATATATCATAGGTTTGAACGTTGTTTTCAATTTAGACTTGTTTATATTTTTCGTTTGGGCTTGTAATATATTTGCCTTCGGGTTTATATGATCCGTTCATTCTATTTTGACTCCTCAAAATTCAAGAGTCTATCAAAATTGAGGTAAATTGTATGGCTTTCCAAATACCGTTTCGATTCCTAACATCACTGAAGAGACATTAATTGTCGAAATCCGGATATGGTGTACAAAACCTTTGCACCTTTTGTTTGCGGTATACCATCTTTTCCGCAAGTTTATTGTTTTCTGTTTAGTATTAAATTTATAATTAAGATCCATTTATTACAACGGTGATCCGTTTATTTGGCAATGGCCAATGGCAGTCAGCAGGGTTTAAGAACATTTGTTGTTCGACCTGTTAGTCAAATGCGTTTTGTTAAAATATACTTTTCACTTTTTGGTCTTTTGGAAAATGTTGTTTGTGCTGTATTTAGACCCTCTAACAAGAAATTTGTTTTGCATGCACACGTATAAAATTGCGGTTTTATCCAACGCAATCATAGGTTTGAACGTTGTTTTCAATTTAGACTTGTTTTTATATATATATATATACATAGATAGCATTCTGAAAATTAATTTATACAGAATAACAAACACACATAACACGAAGTTCTTCATAAAATTTACAAAAAAAATGAAAAAAATCCAAAATGATATTTATCATTAATACAATGTCTTTAAAAAATCTATAAAACTCACCTTTAATTAGTTTTCAAAATATCTAATAATGAACAGTAAATTTCAAACTATATTTATACATATTTTCTAAAATTTGATGCTATATGTATTTTTAACTAGAATCTACTAACATATTTATTAATTGTGCTATACAGCTCTGAATTTGGATTGGGATTGAAAATTGGACATACCATAGGTTTCTGACACAAAATGAATGTTGACTAAGAACTTAAAATTTGAAATTGGACATTTCCTTTTATGATCCAATATCCAAAATCTAAATACATAGATATAAGAAGATGTGGTATGAGTGCCAATGAGACAACTCTCCACCCAAGTCAAAATTTAAACCGTTATAGGTCAAAGTACGGTCTTCAACACGGAGCCCTGGCTAACACTGAACAGCAAGCTATAAAGGGCCCCAAAAATTACTAGTGTAAAACCATTCAAACGGGAAAATCAACGGTCTAATCTATATAAAAGAAACGAGAAACACTTATGAACCACATCAACAAACGACAACTACTGAACATCAGATTCCTGGTTAGATTCAGATATGAAAGAACTCCAAGAATTGAATTTTTGATGAAATCAAACGTACTGTGGTTTCATTTATTTTCGTGGGTACCAATTTTCATCGATAGTTGAAAACTTTCATTTCGTGAATATTTGATTTCGTGGTTTTCCAAAAATCATCATAAAAACATATAGCAAATTTGCAATTTGTTGAACATTAAAATCCGTGGTTTTCCTGTACCCACAAATTCCATGAAAATTGGTACCAAACGAATAATAATGAATCTACAGTAGTTGAATTTTGACCCTTTGGACCTCAATGTGGACCAATTTGATAACCTTGAACTCGATTTTGTTAATTTAATTTTAATTTTGGACCTTTTAGACCTTAATGTGGACCAATTTGAAAACCAGGCCCAAAATTAAAATGTAAATTACTCAGTTAGATTCATCATAATTATCAAAGAATCCAAAGATTTCAATTTTGTTGAAATCAAACTAAGTTTAATTTTTGACCCTTTGGACCTCAATGTGAACCAATTTAAATACAGGGCCCAAAATTCAAAATCTGAAAACACGGTTAGATTCGGCATATTCAACATGTTAAAGAACCCCGACATTTCAAGACCTTGAATTAAACCCCATTGAAATTGGTCAAGAGATATACAATTTATATAAAGTATTATAAAAGTATTGTTTTGGCTCCTTTTGGTCCTTAATATTTAAACAGTTCGGACAATAACCCTTAAAGTCAATCCCAACCTTCCTTTTGAGGTATGCAACCTTTGGTAAAATTTTATAGATATCCATACACCTATACACAAGTAATTTTCCCGAGACGAGAAATATTCTTGTTTTGGCTCCTTTTGGCCGCTAATTCTTAAACAGTAGGAACAATTACCCCCAAAATCAATCCAAACCTTCCTTTTGTGGTATGGAACCTTGCGGTGCAATTTCATAGAGATCCATACATTTATAATGAAGTTATTGTCTGGTAACCAAATGTCTTCGGACGACGACGACGACGACGACCCTGACGCTGACAATGACAAAACATCATAAGACCGATACAATTTTGCGGTCGTATAAAATGGTATCCAGATATAAGAACGAGTTGATATTGCTTGATCGAATGAAATTCATACAAATGGTTGATTTAAGGAATTAATCTTAAAATTCAAAATGTCCATTTCATTATTCAAAATTGGCTATTTCTTAATTTTCACGCGTATTTTGGCATTTAGGTCCTCCGTAACCCCTCTAATGGTCATTGCGGCACATATCGTTTATACTCAGTTTATTCCTCTATCAATAAGCTTTAATTTGGTGTATACATTTTTCCTTGATTAGGGGCTGACGGGTTGCAGCAGTCCATTCCATTATTCAAAATAAGCTATTTCTTAATGTTCACGCGTATTTCGATATTTAGGTCCTTCGTTACTCCTCTAATATGCGTTGCGGAACATATTGACTATATACCTTTGTTCCTCTATTCATAAGCTTTCGAATGAGGTATAAGGTATATCTATAATTAGGGACTTAAGGGTCGCAGCAGTCCATTCCATTATTCAAAATATCCATTTCATTATTCAAAATTGGCTATTTCTTAATTTTCACGCGTATTTTGGCATTTAGGTCCTCCGTAACCCCTCTAATGGTCATTGCGGCACATATCGTTTATACTCAGTTTATTCCTCTATCAATAAGCTTTAATTTGGTGTATACATTTTTCCTTGATTAGGGGCTGACGGGTTGCAGCAGTCCATTCCATTATTCAAAATAAGCTATTTCTTAATGTTCACGCGTATTTCGATATTTAGGTCCTTCGTTACTCCTCTAATATGCGTTGCGGAACATATTGACTATATACCTTTTGTTCCTCTATTGATAAGCTTTCGAATGAGGTATAAGGTATATCTATAATTAGGGGCTTAAGGGTCGCAGCAGTCCATTCCATTATTCAAAATATCCATTTCATTATTCAAAATTGGCTATTTCTTAATTTTCACGCGTATTTTGGCATTTAGGTCCTCCGTAACCCTCTAATGGTCATTGCGGCACATATCGTTTATACTCAGTTTATTCCTCTATCAATAAGCTTTAATTTGGTGTATACATTTTTCCTTGATTAGGGGCTGACGGGTTGCAGCAGTCCATTCCATTATTCAAAATAAGCTATTTCTTAATGTTCACGCGTATTTCGATATTTAGGTCCTTCGTTACTCCTCTAATATGCGTTGCGGAACATATTGACTATATACCTTTTGTTCCTCTATTCATAAGCTTTCGAATGAGGTATAAGGTATATCTATAATTAGGGACTTAAGGGTCGCAGCAGTCCATTCCATTATTCAAAATATCCATTTCATTATTCAAAATTGGCTATTTCTTAATTTTCACGCGTATTTTGGCATTTAGGTCCTCCGTAACCCCTCTAATGGTCATTGCGGCACATATCGTTTATACTCAGTTTATTCCTCTATCAATAAGCTTTAATTTGGTGTATACATTTTTCCTTGATTAGGGGCTGACGGGTTGCAGCAGTCCATTCCATTATTCAAAATAAGCTATTTCTTAATGTTCACGCGTATTTCGATATTTAGGTCCTTCGTTACTCCTCTAATATGCGTTGCGGAACATATTGACTATATACCTTTTGTTTCTCTATTCATAAGCTTTCGAATGAGGTATAAGGTATATCTATAATTAGGGACTTAAGGGTCGCAGCAGTCCATTCCATTATTCAAAATATCCATTTCTTTATTCAAAATTGGCTATTTCTTAATTTTCACGCGTATTTTGGCATTTAGGTCCTCCGTTACCCTCTAATGGTCATTGCTGAACAATCGACTTGTTATATCTATAATTAGTGGATGAAGAATAGCAAAGGTCCAGTGAAAATAAAAAAAAGACGTAGAGTATTTTAATTTATACATATATGTTTTGGTATTCAGGTCGTCCATACATTGAACCAAGGAATTTCTGTTAAAAATAGTTAGGAAAACCCACTAGTTTATCCTCCGAAACTAGGAAACAGATAAATAAATCAAATTAAAATTTAAAGAGCTAGTGTTTTTATTAATTTTTCTGATATCAATTTGAATATTTGTTAGATAACACCAAAAGACTAATTTAGAAATACGGGATAAAGCTATAGTGTCACAGCCTCAATTTTTTTTATTTCACTATTCACCGCTTCAACTTGAATAATGAAACATAAACTATTTCATTATTCATTATTCATCACTTAACATTGAATAGTGAATAGTGAACTATTTCATTATTCATTATTGAATTTTGAATAATGAAAATGAATAATGAACGTACTTCAGTGCGGTATTCATACCTTTGTGTTCATTATGTAAGAAAATAGGTAACATGGATGTGTTGATTGAATTCATTCAAATATGGGTAAAATTCCTGGAGAGAAAGATTGATTGATTGTTGGTTGCTTAAACGTCCAGTGGCAAATTTTTCATGCATGTTCAGGAAGATGGAGAGAAAGTGGCAAAATACCAAATTGTCAGGTTAGTATGTAAGAAACAAAATGGTATAACAACAGTGGATCCTTAAAACGCAATAATTGTAACATTTTATAAAACTAATACTTTCCCATTTTGAACTGATGTAAAAACCAGGAATTAATTCAGTTGTTGCTTGGAAGGGATTTTAGCATCCTTCTGACATATGGATCGAAAAGTTTACAAATTGAACCAACGGAGTGCCAACGTTTGTTAAAAGTTTGTATTACTACGTTGGCCCAACGTTTGTTCAACATCGGCCGTATTATTCCATCATTGGACCAACGTTGGACCTATGTATTGTATAAAACCTTACAACGTTGTGCCAACGTTTAGCCATCACGTTGGGCCAACATAGGGCCACTTTGCACTTAAACATTGGGCCAACGTCTAAAAACAACGTTGTGCCAATGAATGTAGATACGTTGGGCCATTGTTGTGCCAACGTACAAATGTTGTCTGGGACTAGGTTAAATTTGGGTTCCAGATTGGTAACACAAGGTTCTATTTAGGTTCCAGATTGGTTACACAAGGTTCTATAAAGGTTCCAGATTGGTTACACAAGGTTCTATTAAGGTTCCAGACTGGTTACACAAGGTTCTATCCAGGTTCCAGATTGGTTACACAAGGTTCTATCAAGGTTCCAGCTTGGTTACACAAGGTTCTATTAAGGTTCCAGATTGGTTTTTCATAACGTTATATCATAACGTTCTTATAACTTTACTGGTAGTCCACACTTTAATGTTCCCACAACGTTAAATCACAACGTTTTCATAACGAAACAGAAACGTTCCAGGAACATTTCCTGAACGTTTTTGTGTTTTGTGGGATGGCTTTCCAAATACCGTTTCGATCCCTAACATCACTGAAGAGACATTAATTGTCGAAATCCGGAAATGGTGTACAAAAACCTTTGCACCTTTTGTTTGCGGTATACCATCTTTTCCGCAAGTTTATTGTTTTCTGTTTAGTATTAAATTTATAATTAAGATCCATTTATTACATCGGTGATCCGTTTATTTGCAAATCGCCAATGGCAGTCAGCAGGGTTTAAGAACATTTGTTGTTCGACCTGTTAGTCAAATGCGTTTTGTTAAAATTTACTTTTTCACTTTTTTGGTCTTTTGGAAAATGTTGTTTGTGCTGTATTTAGACCCCTCTAACAAGAAATTTGTTTTGCATGCACACGTTTAAAAATTGCGGTTTTTATCCAAAGCAATCATAGGTTTGAACGTTGTTTTCAATTTAGACTTGTTTATATATTATATATATATAGATTAGGGGGTGTTTACAAAGAAAAATGGACAATAAAACCAGTTATCGACAATTTGTACATCTCCCCCTTGATCTCCTTTTGTCATGAAATGATCGAAAATATTAGGCAATGACGTCACGCATCAGAGCAGCAATGTTCATCCGCGTCATTTTTTGGGGTCCTCGATGCTCTTCAACTTCTTACTTTATTTTGCTTTTTTTTATTCGAGCGTCACTGTTGAATATGTTTTAGATGAAACTCGCGTCTGGCGTACACAATTGTAACCTGGTAGCTTTGATAAGTTTTTTAATAAATGAAAAGCACACGACTTCCTTCACACCACCAAACAACTATCATAACGTTTTGTACGCGTAAAAATAGTTTTAAATTCTACAAAAAACATGGTTAAGACCTAACAGTGCACAATGGAAAAATTTTCGATAAATAGAATAATGACATTTAATTTTTTTTATTCTGATTTCATCAGCTGGAATATTAGCTCGACCTGGCGTGCTCGTTTGATAAAGGCAGTATCAAAAACAAAAATATCAATATTCTATATTCATTCCCTGTTTGTCTGCGGCTACCTTAACCCATCATGTGCCCACAAAACAAATCCAAATCCACATGATATAAACAAACACAGACGACGTATAAAAGCGATCAGTAGCTAACAAGGCCACAATAAAGGCCAGTCTTTGGTCTCCAGAAAGAACGGCCACACTGGTTTAACTGTTCAAAGAAAATAAGAAATTTGCTCGTTATATCCTTAAGAAGCCAAGAATTTTTGACCGAAGAGATCTGGAGATTCCATTTGAGGGTTATTTCCTTTTATGTATTTGACAAAAGTGAAATGTGATAGTACCTCATAAACAATAAGTGATAAAGACCTAGGGTCTTCTGATTTGATATCCTTGGTACACCAAGAAGAAAAACAGGTAAAAAAAAAGGTCAAAGGAAAAGGTCATGATTTAACGTTTTGCTTTTGCTTGTGCAGGCTACTCCTAAGAAACTTATATATATCGACAAAAACTTTTCACTAAATTTTTAGTTGCGATATGTCGTCACAGAAAACTGTTTCTTCGCAGTACGGTTAAATTTACCAGGAATTTTCTCCCCTATAATGTTAAAAACAAGTATGGTAATATAACTTATAGACAATACATAGTAGAGACCAAAGGTCTTTTGATATGAGTTCTTTTTATACTAGTATATAAACAATCTATTGTCAGAATAAATGTGAATAAAGCTATTATGTGAGATCGGAAGGGATATTTTCCATACCGGAAGTAGCAAATTAATTTTTGTCAGGCAAAAGGACATAGAACCCATTTTTTTTTAAAATCAGCATGAAGAAACGTATGATTTGACGCCAGGAGTAAATTTGAGTAAACAGGAAGTTCCTGCTTTTCAGTGATTTAGAAAGTTAAAATTATGTTTTTTGCTCGGAATTTGTTTCCTTTCCTCTTTTAACAGCATAGGCTGCAAGCGTGATATACTAATTCAGTTAAATAGTTCTTTCTCTACTCTTTGTCGGGTAATTGTCTCTTTGACACATTCTCCGTTTTCGTTCTTTTCTATCTTTCGTCCGATTGTCTTACAATTCAAAATAATAGTGCTTACTATCATTTAACACATACTATTAATGTCAATCAAATTCTATAATGAGATGCCGCATGTTGATCAAGATCTGCTAACATTTCCGGAGAACCCGAGATAACCTTAATAATATGTTTTGGTGGGGTTCGTGTTGCTCTGTCTTTTGTTAGTTTATGCTGTGTTTTGTGTACAGAAGTTGGTCTTTTGTTCTTGTGTTTTTTGCCATGGCCTTGTCAGTTTATTTTCGACTTATGAGTTCGAATGTCGCTTTGTATCTTTTACCTCTCTTTTAAAAATCCTGCTATGTATTATTTCTGATTTATTGTTCTCTTGAGACGCAATTTCAACTAACAGATGTGGCTTCTAAGTAAGCTAACTTGCTGTCTTTTATTTCTATGTTGAAGTTAGTGGTCATCCTGCAGGTTGTTCACTGTATGTTTTACCTTTACATGTACGACGGATGGTCTAGATAGGGTAAGGAAGAGATTAATATCAAACTGATTTTGTAAAAAGTAAAATCACAAAAAATACTGAACTCCGAGGAAAATTCAAAAAGGAAAGTCCCAGTAAGGTTTCTCTTTTGAATCTCATTGATCCTTTAATTAACTTATTCTGAAAGGTGATTAATTTAACACTGTAGTAAGATCTTTGAATATGCAGTACAATGTATGGATATGCAGTTATGAACGAACTTTGTTGATCCTACTTCCTGGCGATACTTTTATTTCGTCTTGCACAAGGTCACGCTTTCCTCAGACTGTTTATGATGTTTTTACACTAACACCAATGAATGTGTATGGAATTAAATTTTAGTCTAGTAAAACATCGTTCATTCATTGATTAGAATTGACTTTTAACAAGCTTTCAGTTACTGCGAATAATCTTAGCTTTTTTTTTTCTTTTTTTTTGGATATTTTTGTTAGTATTTGGTGTGTGCTTAATGCCATTAAGATACGTCAAGCTTGTTTCAACTTATTTCACAGTTTGTACTAATACTTTGATGTTACACCATTGACCAAGGGTATAGCACATAAACATTTTTAACTTCGGCATGTTCTTTATATGCTGTCTCTTGTCAGGGGCCTGTAATTCAGTGATTCACGTTTGTTGCTGTATGTAAACAATTTGTTATTTGTTTCTTGTTTCTAGAATAAATCAAACAGTTGGTTTTCTCTTTTAAAGTGTTTAACTTTTTGTCGTCCGAGGGCGTTGTATAGCTTGCTACATCTCTACAATATGGGCTTCGCTCTTATTGTTTAAGACCGTACAATGCCCTGAATATGTTTAAATATCACTCATCCTTTGGTCTATGGGAGATGGTTATATCATTCACAATAAGACCGCATATCTTTGTTCATACTTATGGCTATTACAATGGTATTATGTAGTAATTGCATGTCTGATAAGTCCAATACTTTTATGGTATTCTTCTCCAGACACCATTTATATGATTAAATATTTAGAAGTATACATATGAAATCGAAGCGGTAGTGCCAATTTTCGTGTATTTGTTTCACTCACAGGGGGAAAATTGAATATTGATAAGTCTAAATCATACACTTAAAATATTTTTATTTTTAACTATTTTACACTTTTCCATAAAATCAGGATTCTATTTAGTGCAACATGTTGCTATTGAAGATATGTTGAAACATTTGCAAATTTTACCAGTTTTTGTAAAGGATTGAATTGAAGGAAGTTGCTAACAAAAACGTTTCATTGGAAAGACAATGCATAGGTTTACTTTCAACATAAGTTTTGTTAAGGTTAAAGATGTCTTTCTTATATATTTTAAGATAAAGACAAAATGAAAGAAAAAAATCAGTCAAAATGTCAGTTTATAATTGTGTGATCTTTCTAGAAAAAAGCCATCATTTGATAGAACCTCAAAATACACACATTAGGCTATGAAACTTAAAATTGTAGAGACTTTCTCATGTTTCTGAAGACTGCCCTGGTGTAAAAAAGTTTAGGGGAATTTGGATCTACATCTTTATGCATTTTACTTCTATTTTGATATAAGAAGATGTGGTATGAGTGCCAATGAGACAACTCTCCATCCAAGTCAAAATTTATAAAAGTAAACCATTATAGGTCAAAGTACGGTCTTCAACACCGGGCCTTGGCTCACACCGAACAGCAATCTATAAAGGGCCCCAAAAATTACTAGTGTAAAACCATTCAAACGGGAAAATCAACGGTTTAATCTACATAAAAAACGAGAAACACTTATGAACCACATCAAGAAACGACAACTACTGAACATCAGATTCCTGACTTAGAACAGGTGCAAACAATTGCAGCGGGTTTAAACGTTTTTATGGTACCAAACCTTCACCCTTATCTGAAACAATAGTGTAACATCACAACATAGAAAGACACACTATAAAATATCAATTGAAATGGCTTAACTCAATCAAAAGACATATAAACACCAGTGAACATACACTGAACAAATAAATTTGATCTATGATACAATGTAAATACAAAATAAATAAACTAAGGGAAGAATAATTAAAGTAACATGTTATACCGCTGTGAAATGTTAAACAATTTAAGAAAAACAATATGCTTGAACAAAAATATCAGCCATTTGCAATTACTTTAAACACAGGTAAATGCGAATAATTTTGTTGTTAGGTATACGTGTACAGTTCAAATGGAGAAAGGAAATATTTTTACAAAATAAATAATTTTGATGTTCATAGTACGAAGAAGTGAAAATTTATAGTAATAACAAACACTTATCATCGCTGGTATATAGACCAGATATAACCCTGAATAAGTAAACATTAAATAACAAAAAGCATTGCTTTAAAAGTGTATACCTCTTCTTAGGATTCATGTATGTCTATAAAATCGTTCCATTAATGGGAGAAAAAGAAAGAAAAAAAGATCGAATATACTTCCGCGAGGTAAACACACGTTTGAATTAATTCCAAGTTTTACAAAATTAAGAAACTATTTAGTTAGTGGATATTCTAATTAGTAACTGCCGAGTCAAGTGCGATAAGAATCAGATATTATATAAGTCTGATTAATATTCAGAGCTATTGTACAAAACATCCTATACTAACATTTATTCAAATAGAAAACTCTCAAAAAACACTTTTTATCACAACAATACTTATTTATCAGAATTATCGCATAAAAGAAATCACTGCATATACTCTAAGTTTTCTTTTACAGTACATTTTATTCCCCCACCCCTGTTTCAATTTTTTAAAGAATTTGAAAACAAGACTGTAATTATTGCCAGCTTACAATATGTGTATGTTTTCTGACATGAAATGTCTAGAACCTGTTGAAACTATTCTGATAACAAATTGAAAGCATTTCAGAATACTATAAATGTAATGTTTAGTAGTTATAATCATTCCATCATTCAAGATTATATAAAGTATCCAATCCTGCCTCTGTCTCCAGTCCACATCTTACTGTATGCCTATTTGTCAATGAAAGTTAACAATTTCTGCCTCACATGGTCAGTTTAGAAATGTTGTCACAACAGTGTCATCTCTAACCATATATTTAACATAATTTAGCTAATATATGAACTAGAAGTGTTTAAGCAAAGCCATATTTGCAAAAGTTGTATGTATGAAGATACCAGTACGATGTATAAATTCACTAAAAGTTTTATAGAAATGACTGCTAACATCTGATTTTTGCATAACTTCCAAGCACATTTATTGTTTTCTATACAAAAGACCTCTAAAATAATAAAAATCATAGCATTTATAAGTTAAATTGTCTGTTGTATGACCCAGGGGGTAGGCATTTTTCACTGTTTTTTGCCCCTTGGACTTAAAATTTCCTAAATTATTCTGCTGTTTCTAGCAATATGGAATATTTAGTACATATGTGAGATAGAATACACTATTGTGAGTTTTATTGAGGTATTTTTGTATTTCTAGCTTGTATTTTTTTATGCCGTGGTCACAAAAAAGCACATTGGGATGTTACGGCTTACTTTTGGGTTATCGACAGGACAAAAACACCCCACCAATAATATTCAGGAAGGATCTATGAGTTTCAATGACTGCGAAGAGTAAATATAATCACTTCTAAATAATTTAAATTACAAATATGCATATATTATGAATTTATTTTGCATTCAGGGCTTTAAGTAAACTATGCATACTGTAAACTGTGAATTTATGCTGAGTCATCATAGTTAAGGCCCAGGATTTACTCAATCTTCATGAAATATTTATAAAACTTCATTAAATTATTTGAGTTAATTTCATTAAAATCTCCGAGATAAACAAGACTTGGTGAAATTCTGTATGTTCTCTTTTTTCACCCAATATAGGTTGCATTTCTGTAAATATAGACAATGCAATTTCCCATAGGAACTCCCTTTGCGGCTAAAACTGTGCCACTTTTACTATGAAGATTCGTAAAAAATTATATCCTAGAATGGAAAGCTGATATGCACTACTATTTTATTCAAAGGTCAAAACATAGGCTGTGCGGCATATTTGCAACATCTATATGCCCTGAACTTGTTAGAGTTTAAACTTATACTAAAATTTTGTACTACCCCTACATCCACTTTTTGCCTACTTCAGAATTAAATTTTCACCGCAACAATATGTTTTATACTGGTAACAGTCCCAAGTTATGTCTCTATCAGATGAAACATAGAGATCATATCCGGGAACCAGTACGTAAACCAATCAAGTTATCTATGAATATTATATATCTCCCCAAAAGAGGCGTGGTTTGACAGAGAAACAGCTGTATTTACAAAGTGCAACCTATAATTACTGTTGAGACACGCTATTTGAGACAAAGCTGTACAGAAGTAATAATGATACATTTTATTACATGTATATTTTGTTGATAAATATCTTCAGAAGAAGGACCTACTTTCCAGTTTAAATATATACTCATAATTTGACATGTTTTAATTAAGCAATAATTCATGCAAACCATAGATTTGTTGGAAATTTTCACATGGCCCAGGCCATATGAAAATGATAGCAAATCTATGGCTTGAATGAGTTATTTCGGTTCTGATAGGACAAATACGGTAATTTAAAAAGCTGTAGCGAAGATAAGATTGCCTTGTGTATGGCTATTCTACTTTACCCCCTGTAAGATAAAAAATACACATTTTAAATAAATCTAAGGCTTGCATGAATTATTTCTTAAATAACCAATAGAAAAAAAATGTGTTCAATCCTTATAATTCTTAACTCAAACATTTGTTTTCGCTGGCTACTATTTACCTTCAAATCCACAGTTGACATGTCGTAACTAAGGACTGAGCCGCCATGTTGACTTGCTGAAATCCATGAATGTGCGAATGATGCATTATAATAAAAAATAAAACAACACCTACCTCAAAACACCCTTTTTAATGCGATATTATCCGAATTAAGAGCGTACACGTAACGGAATAATCTTTCAGCTTGGGAGTTTTCATACGTATGACGTCATGTTTTGACATGTCTTGACGTTAATGCTCCAAGATCATTCATGATATTTCGCGGAATTTTATTTTATTTTGATTTTATACCTATTTTAAGATCTTATGCATTAATTCTTTTTGTGATGCATTAGAATAGGAATAACGGTTCTGTAGTTTCAATTTCAATTTGAACACAACGCAAACCCCATAATGTTTGCACATAGGTTACGATACATGTGGATTTACGTGGGAAGTAAATAGTAACAGCCAATAATATGCACATCTCTGAGTCTTCGCTAAGTATAGAAATATCGAGAATTTTATCACGCCGTTGTTTACAAAGCGAAAGAAGCACGTCATATTAGAATCACAATTATCTACCCTTGTTAGTATTTTATCATGTGTGGTAAATAAATGGAAATCATGGAGAGGCGAAAAGGGCATACAATTCAAGCCTCAGCACCGGCCTCTAATGTGCATACTCATAACAAATGGTGCTGGAGATGTCTTTTTATGTATCGAGAGTGGCACTTTCCCAACAAAGGTTCAATATGTGATACATTCAGACAACAACATATGCCCCTTTTGGGAGTTCCAACATCTAAGAGAAACTTGGTTTAATTCCTATACCTGTGATTCTTGCATGATTCAGGTTATCATTTATAAAAGCGCAATTGATATCTAAGAGAGTTGATATATTATTTATTCATAATCAAATGGCAAGATCTGCAGAGAGATGTGTAACCCCATGCGTACACATTATTTTAATCAGCTGCTGTTTATATTCTTACCACTAAATGACTGTACTTGGTGACATAGTTGATACATTTGAACTATTTTAAAATCCAACGACGCAAATAAAGGACATCTTTAGGTCATCGTACAGACAAATGTGCATTCGACGTGTCAAACTCTAAATCGTCCTGAGTCTAAAAGAGAGAGGCGAAAGATACCAAAGGGACATTCAAACGCATAAGTCGAAAATAAACTGACAACGCCATTGCTAAAAAAGAAAAAGACCAACAGACAAACAATAGAGCACAAAACGCAACATAGAAAACTAAAGACTGAGTAACACGAACCCTACCAAAACATGGGGGTGATCTCATATGCTCCGGAAGGGTAAGCAGATCCTGCTCCAATTGCGACACCCGTCGTGTTACTCATATAAAGTATGTTGATACGTAATATCAAGTGATAAAGCATCACGCAATAGCTGATTGGTAACTGAATCTTTATCTTACCGTAAGACATCACCAAATTTATAAACCATTGGTCATGTAAATTTTCTAACCCGAAAACATAACCGAAGAAGAAATTTTGAAATTGAAACAATTTTTTCATGACGGAGGATAGACAAGACTGTTACCGGTATAAACATGACATACTTTCAAAAAATAAAAAAAAGCACAAAGAACAACAATTAAAACTAAATCAAAAGCAACACGAACCCCTTTAAAACAAAACTAGAGGTGACACACCAAATTCTCTAATTAACAAAAACGTAATCAGATGTGACATGATTTAATACTGGCGTTGTTTCTGACTTGGGACAAACACATATGGCTTTGTTAAAACTAGTTTTTTTAAGATCTTATCCCTCGCGCTATCAATTCGACAAGTTGGCTTATAAAAGGTGCACAAAAGATCAAATACGGTATATCAAAATATAATTTGCCTTAGGCAGGTGAAACCTTAGATCGAGCAAAATCACTGAAATATAAATCAAGGCATTGCATATCGACAATCAGGTTAGTCTCTGGTCTATGATAGCTTAACACATGTCTACTTTTGTTGTTATAGCAAGGCTTACAACATGTAGCTGTGATAATTCAATAACAGTTTGAGAAATTCACATCAATAATTTTTTTCTTCCTTTTTATTGTCTGCTTTATCTGACTCTAACCAATTGTGAAATTTAAGTTTCACACTTGTGTCTTTGGTGCGTTTTTTGAAAACAAAGTTGTATGCACAATCTAAGTGTAAATGATGTCTGTACAAATCAAAATGTCTAGAATAGTAACATTATGTTTAAGTCCCAGTGTCACCCTAATCAAACACCATCACTGAACTCAGCCATTGAGTCCTGATATTAGTGTTATGCAGATTGTCTACTAGCACAGTTTACCTGTATAATAGAAAAATAATTAGAATACAGAACAGAGCATAAAATGTATAAATTCGAGTTACATGTAAACTGACTTTAAAATAATCTCTGTAAAAAGGTTATAATATTATTAGAACTGAATTATAAAGATTTTGAAAGGAGACTGTAATAATTCTTCTTATTAAATAAGCTAAATATGATTTCGTTTCAATGAAATCCTACAACGAGAAGGTAAGTTTTATTGCTAAAACACCTCCCATAAATATTTCTACATGTAACTTTTCCTTTGGAATATGTTGATGATTCATACTCAGAGAATTTGAAAGGTCAGAAAATTTTCAGGACAGACCGTAACATAGAGGATTATGACAGGCATTCGAAAATGAAGCAGGGACTTTATTAAACAAAACTTAGTAAAGAAAGGGTTTGAATCAAGTGCGTCGTAAATGAAGATAGTCCTTTTACGATAATGGTCACACTTATGTTCCTCAGTACTAATTAAATCAGCTGATACGTTGCATTCGGGATTACGTCATACATGAGGAATTTGGCTACAACAAAAGGAAAATATATCTGGTTATTAATGGCAAAGATATTCCATAATGGTCTGTCATGACTTCAACTGTACCACAAAGAGCCCTTGCTTAGTAGTTGTATTCAAAACAGCATCTTTCTGTCTAGGGAAACATAGTTGGAAACGAATGGAATGTAATATCAAAACAACTGGGATATATTAAACGTTCAATCTTGAGATCAAAGACCCAAGTCTTATTTATGTCAGTTTGCTTTTCTTTGGATCCACTTTACCATGTACATATGTATAGTAAAATAGTCTTGCCATGGTCACGCCTTTTGTCAGTAAAACGACATAAAAGGATATGGGGAAAAGTCGTTTGAATCCTGTGATACGAATTTCAAAGACAAATGGTGAGTCTTATTCCATCTATATCCAAAAAATTATGAAATAAACATTTAATTTTTTTGTGTAGTCTTTACGAATATTTGCTAATTTTTTCAAATTGTATAACGCCTCCGGCAATACATTAAACTACCCTGTAACTCCGGTCATTTTCAACATGTTTGAGGATGTACATGTCGCATAAACCTTTGCTAAAACAGTTTTAAATTCTTGCTTTTTCTAGGACATATTGTACACATTTAAGCATTCATTCCTTCCCCATAAAACCCAGATAAAAAGTCAGGAGACATTTTTTTATAACACGTCTCCTTTTTGAAATGTATACGTCACAAAATCAAACAATAATTTTTGTGCGTCGCCCAATCTCTTTACTTAAAAAAGACTCCATGGCATTCAAGAAATTTTCTTAATTTTGAATATAACCAGAGAGCATCCTTACATATGAAACACGTTTTTCTTATTTTTAAAATCATTTTAGTTTAAATACTAACAAACGCATACTTACGTGAGCACAATGATACACTATCATTACCCCAACAGTTATAGCAGGAACAGCCATATGAGTCTCCATAATGAACACAGTATCCGTTGTTGCAGATATTGCTTCCATTACATGGTTTAATAACTGAAATATGAGAAAATTGTAAAAGGGACTACAACATGTACAAGGCTGACAAGCGTTTTGTTAAAACTATTATTTACTCAAATATTTAGTTAAATACAAATACGCGCGTTTCTTTATGATAATGACTCCTCTGGTTACTTGAAAAATAAACTCCTTTATTAATATCGTCCAAGCCATTGTAGAAGAAGTTAACAATTGCGAAAGGTAGTTGTAAAATATCTATGAAATTACATATGAATAAGATTTTGTTTTATGTGAAGGAGTTTTTGATGTTGAAAATAAATATTGAAATGTGTAACTCGAGCAATATGTTATCTGAATGTTCTTCCTTAATTAGCTTTTCGATACATCTTACTTACGTTGACAGGAAGTTCCATAATCAGTGTGAGGGCAAATGCATTTCCAACCGGATTCAGAAACTGAACAATATCCAGGGTAGCAGTCAACATTAATGCATGTATCTGAAATATTAAAAGAAACTTTGTTTAAACATAATCAACAATATATGTATAGTATATAAACTCATTATAGAAACCAGAACTGCAATTTTGTACACCAGACACGCGTTTCATATACAAAAGACTTATCAATGACGCTCGAATAAAAAAAATATTTTTTACGTCTCACCTCTTTAGAGGTAGCCTTATGCATAAGATTCATATTATTTATATTGTTTAGCTTAAAATAAAATGAAAAGGTTAAACGATGTTCCGTGTTTTGTTACGATTTAGAACGGACATATTCCACAGCCTTTCCGAGTAAAATTTATTATCACTGTTCCATTTCCGTTGATTAATCATCAGAACACTGACAATCAAAGAGCAAGCAGTGTTAAAATAACGGATTTATTCTTCCCAGCTACTTTATATTTGCTAGTTAAAATTAGCATAGCTTAATTACTTGGACAAGAACTCAGAAATTTTATCAATGTTGACAAAAACATAAACACACAGTAACATTGTAAATTGTGTAATTCAAAATATCATTTTATCGACTCTAGCATATACACTAACAGCGATCTCGTTCATGTCAGCGTATACAAAGCTTGAAATTAAAAAAAAAAACAAAAACAAAAAAAAAACAAAAAAATGGCGGAAGCCAGCAGTGTAACCATTTTTAGCAAAATCATTTTCAAGTCAATAAGAAGAACAAAAGTGATGGGTTGCAAACAGTTTAAACATATATTTCATTGACGTACAAAGTATATAAATGTATATAGGATAAAGGAATAATATATTAGAACCGTGTTAACTGTGTGCTCTCTACCATTCAGTACGTTTCCTTGTTATACCCTGTTTGCTTCATTTCACAGTTCCCATTGATGCATGAAGTATCAAAAAGGCCTTATTGTAAATTATAATCAATAGAATCTATAATGAAACAATTTTAGCAAAATCTTATTCAAGCCAACAAGAGGAACAAAAGTGATTGGTTGCAAACAGTTTAAACATACATTTCATTGACGCGCAAAGTATATACATGTATATAGGATAAAGGAATAATATATTAGAAACGTGTTGACTGTGTGCTCTCTACCATTTAGGACGTTTCCTAGTGATACCCTATTTGCTTCATTTCACAGTTCCCATTGATGCATGAAGTATCAAAAAGGCCTTATTGTAAATTATAATCAATAGAATCTATACAAAATGTCGCGGTATAAAAACCTCTAGTAAAAAAAACCAAGATCATATCATCTATTAATATCATAGGGATCTCATATCTAAAAGAACAACAATGAATGATCACCAACTAAACGTTTCAATCATAAGAAATGGAGACATAATCAATCTTTCTTCACACTTAAAGATCTTCTAAATATCTTCAGAAAAATCTAAAGGCAGAATTTATTTTATAAACTCGATCCTTTTTATGGTATACAGTTCAATTCTATATTATCATACTTCAATAATGTATCTTATTGTTAGTCTACGTTATGATTGAACTCAAATTATTAGAGCTTTCTTTTTACAGACAGTCCTGCATGAATATCACAGAATGATGTTGTTTGTTTTGAATAGGTTAAATAAGATAGGCTAACAGAGGAATTGATTTTATTAATTCTTCGAGTATATTCAATTATTGTAACGCTGAAAATGTGTGCCCCCATACGCTGAAAAAAAGCGAATTGCATTTATCCTATCACACTTTCACATACCATATCAGAACCATAATTTTCTTGCATACATCTTTCTCTGTAAAAAAAATTGAGGAAGAGCACGTCGCCACATCCACTGAACTGAAAGTTGCTACCGATGGGAACACTGAAATACCACAGTCCAATAATAACAGACAAAACCACGTCCACAAATTAGAACAAAGAAAGGAAAAACAACAATTACAAATATCAAACAGAAAACTAAATGATGGGTACAATGAACCCTCCAAAACTTGGAGATCGCATGTGCATACTGCTCCACATGCCACAACCGTCGTGATGCTCAAGAAAAAGAGGTTGGGATTGTGGTTATTGCAAGTGGGACATAACCGTAGTCATATAAGACACTGATATTCCACATCGGTCAACCCAACAATGGTGGCATCCTTAAACCATTTGGAGGGATGAATTCAACTTTACCACCTGAAACCTTATCCACAATAGCTTCATTGGAAGCATTAACTCTCGCTCAAGGATCACAGGTTGCATGTTGTGCTCACGAGTAACGCTTTAACAAGCTTATTAAACTACACAAAACAAGCATGCAGGTCTAATAATTACATTTAAACGATAAAATCAGAGAACTCCCGTTTACTTCAAGTTTTTCTTTCGTTTGTTAAGATATCCCTATGCACTATTTTGACGCTTGGTTGGAGAGCATTTATTTCTTAATTGCTATACCAAATATTGTTGAATTATGAAGAATAATATCTGACATAAAGATGGACCGGAAAGCATAAATTATTAAATAAAAAAGCAGACCGTATCCTGAAATCGTAAATTAATTCTAAATGTACAAATGGATCAGCGCCATAAGCAATGGTAAAGTTTAATAAAACAATACTACGTCTTTTAAAGCCTCAAGTTGAATAACTACTATAATAATAAATCAACAAGATTTACTGTAGATAGTTTTGGTATTTTGCCAAGTTAATCGTTGAAGTTTGAAAACAATTATACATAATACTCTAAATCAGTATATTACAGATATATCAGTTGAATACTTTTACAGGCATTCGTATTTAATTCAAGAACATACGTTCCCTTCTTGTTGTTCTGGTGAGATATTATTAGTTTTAGGTCGGTTCTTTTTACGTATAATTTCAATTTTGAAAATACTAGTAGTGAATATCATTGCATAGGTGAACGCCATGACAACAAAACTTGAAAAACCCGTTGATAGACTCATAAGTATAGATTCCTATACAGTTGAAACGTGTTGATGAACTTTTTTATTCAGACACGATTACCAGTGCGTTTAAATAGGATTATAAACGCAACAGTTTGTGAGTGAGTCAGTCGATTTTACACATATATTTCTTCCTTTGAATTAACTTTTTTATAACGATATCATCCCTCATCTCCCCTTGTTCATACCAACGAAGACTTTAACTATGCCTAGCGACTTGTCCTAGACGATATGTTCTACACCAGCCTCACGAAGGAGCTCTTCTACCCTAAATAGCTTTAGGCAGTTCAACCCTTGAACCGGTTTTGAATTTTCTACCCTTAAAGAGTTCTATCCTGGTACATATCTTGACATTGGACCAGTTCTACATTCGAAAAGATTCTGACAATTATACATTCGAACAGGTTGCTACAGTTCAACTGAAGAACAGTTCAAAGCTAGTACTGTTCTAGAGTAGTTTATAACAGTTCTATAATATATTATTTTGACAGTTCTGATTAAAGGTTACAACTGATCTCATATGTGCATGTGTATGTTTGAGTTTCTTTTATTGACATCCTTTGTAGTTAAAGGAACATAACGAATAATACTAACGCTCACAATAATCGCCATAGTAACCTGCCTGACAAATACATTTATAACCATTGACTTTATTTCTGCATACACCATACTTATGTTGACATAGGTTAACATCGCAAGGTGCATCTGAAATATGAAGAAGAAAAAACATTGACTCATCAGCGTTCGCTTTAAATTTTGCACCAACCAAACAAAAATTATTATCAATATTCGCTCTAGCAATACCGCATTACAACAATTACATCCTGTCTCCTTTAAAAACAAAAGTCAAATATTTAGTACGATTTCGTCTCCCTTGACCGATCGAGTATGTACCATCGTGTAAATTCACAGGAAAAAAGAAAATTTGAAGTCATGATTGAATTTTGATCAATGATATACTGAGATCTAACATAGTCCGTACGTAAAAAGGCTCTGTATTAAGTACAAAACATAAATAGCATGCAAGGGTCACTAAATGAAAAAAATATCTGTAAAATACGTGCATTATTGATTACTCTTTAGACTTGACTGTCATGTGAACCCTGGTCAGTAAGGGAAAATGCTCTGTCACATGCATCGTTTTCGATTGAAAATTAGTTGAACTTACTTTTCTTCACGAAGGAATATTAGCACGAACATGATGAAGCGTGAAATGTTGGTAATTTGAAAAAATCATACAACGTGCAAGGAATGAACAATGGAGATGCCATTCTTTATGTCTTAATTAATTCTGGGATCAATACCCTCCGGTCTTTTATAGTTGTCTCATTGACAATCATTTTGCACCTCATTTGTTTATGTTAAAAGATGATTAACAGAGTTCCACCAAATTCTCCTCTTGAAACGGGTTTTGGAAACAACATTGGCGCCCCTATATTCGATCAAATGAATGTAACTTACCAATTTTCAAGCAAATATAGTTATTGTACATTGCAGGGACACATCGTTGTCCAACTTCACAAGGGTTTGGAGTGCATCCGCCTTTATCCTTAAAATGATTAGAATATTGCTTGCATTGAAAAAAAAGAACAAACGTGTTATTGGTATTGTATTATGTTAATTGTTGTTGTTTTTAGCGTTTGTTGAAACAAGAATGGTAGCTGTTTTTTTAATGTATTTAACGGATTTACATTTTTAAGGATTAAGATAGCTGAGTGTTTTAATATTTGACGATACATTTTTCTTAAACTGCTGAAAATGACTCCTTGGTCAATGTACTTTCGATTTTCAATATAAAAACTCGGGGTCACGACATGTTTTTTTTTCGTTAAAATACATTGAAATTAACGAAATCCCAGTTATTTTGTATATATAATGTATATGGAACACCTAAATTTTCCGTATTGCGAAAACATTAAACAATAGAATTGGTTAGAATTCAACTAGAGATTTACTTTTTCATAAATACTTCCGAAATGTAAATTAAAATAAAGGGACACGGGCCTTATTTTCTTGGAAAAAAAATAATAAAAAAAATACAGAAATTGTCCTACCAAGGTCAATATAATTATCTGCCTTTGATTTTAAAAACGATTCTTCTGAAAACTTTAGATATACTTACATTGTAACGACACTTAATTTTGTGATAGTTTAATCTTTAAATTTCAACCTTAAGGATGTACACCTCTGAGGAGCCAAAAATGTCTAGAATTAAACTTTTTTTCTCAACCTGATTTTTGGGTTTATATGACTGTAAAAAAATAATTGGTGAAGAAAAAATCATATGGTGGTGCACTTCTTTTTTTGCTACAGCCATTTGAAAGTACCCTATTTTGATGATTTTTCCCATTTTTTTATCATTTTTACCCATTTTTGGGCTATTATAATGAAAAAAATCACAGTTTCACAATTAAACCTTTTTTCATACTTGCACATAAGATGAAGTGGACCAATCTGAATAATTTAACTTAAAAAAACTATAAGTAGATGTTAATATAAGAAAGTTTTATAAAATTTTTGTTGCTTTTTCGTGTCAAATTTGCCATGTTGTCAATTTTGTTAATATGGGATTTTTCTCTTTTTTTTTAGAACAAAAAGCATATTATTTCAACTTCTTTGTTGTAAATGATTGAAAAAATACATATCTAAGAAATTTGAAAAGAAAAAAATGATATGGGAGGTACATGTATCTGGTAAGATCATTTCTTGTACCCGTCACCCATTTTCTCAACATTTTGGCTCATGAGACTGACTTGATTGGTTATAAAATTTGAAAATTTTATTACTCAAAAACTACTTATTTTAAATACACAATTTTTTCACAGAGTTAAGTTTGATTATAATATTTTTTTAAATTCATTGATATTTTCCACTTGTATCACATGTTTTGGAAATAATTCCAGAACGAGATTTCAACGAGACTGAAACGTCAGAAGAATACATCCTTAAGATGTTTCTGTTGTATATTGAATGATACTTGGTAAAACAATTTTAGACCAAAAAAGTGTTTTTGAGACATTACCAGAAGAGATGCTCAGATCTACCTTAATCTCAAAATGTTACTGAAATATTTCATACTCGTTAAGAGACTATTAAATCATTAACTAAATCAAATTAAAAAAAAAAAACATTGATAAAAAGCCATAGGTTGGCTCCTAAGAAAAAATGTTTTAAAGTAAAAAAAATCTTTAGTCATTTATAAAATTTATCAATGTTATGGATAAATGAATAGGACGGTATATTTTGACTACTTAAATTTAGAAACAAACGTCATCTGTGATGTCACTATAACCCCCGTCACAAACATCACACAATTGACATGCCCATTTGAAATGAAAGTTTAATTTTGGGTCAAAATCAAAATCATCAAAAACTTGTATCAAAAAAGTGTTTTTCACTCACATTATGGGTTGTATAAGACATCTCATAGCAAATTGATATTTAGTGGTGAATTATATTGCTAAGAACTAAATATTTGTGACGATATATATCAAAACAATGAGGCTATTTTCGCTTGTTCCGTTGAAAGCGTTTGATTTTGTCTGTTTGTATTGACTTCCGCTTTTTGAATTTGCCTTGAAGTTCAGTATTTTTGTTATACTTTTTCGAATTTTGGATTTTTTCCAGAAATTCAAGAAGATTGGGGGTATAAAAAAAAATAAGTAAGGCAACATTCTAAATTACTGAAACCGATATCTTATAGTAGAATATTTTGCACATTTAAAGAATACTATTGGATTTTAGAATTGTATATGTATATATTTATATATAAATTATGTATCTATAAATGACAAAAGGGTGGCCATATCATACGTTTGTTTTGGAACAACAAATAGGGATATATTTTATTCAACATTGAATCTAAGAAGTAAGTCAGAGTAACAGCACAAATGTCATTCGTAGAAATATTTTCCTTTCTTTTCGCTAAATTACATTCTGGGTTCATACTTATATACTTGAAAAATTAGAGGGTGCGTTTTGGTCGTTCACTATTTTGAATAAACAATAAAGGTCAGATATAAAAATTATACTCCCTCCCCCCAAAAAAGAGATAATTATAAAATCCAAAGAACAAACAGTATACAAAATAAATTGTCAGTTATGCTGAAACACTTTAGTCTTGCTAGTATGCGCTCATCGATCAATTTATGATTATGAACCTGATCTTCACTAAACAAAATCCCCGTGCCTTTAAATCCAGTAAACACAATGCAGTCACAAATATCGAAAAAAAAATTATTCGAATCTAACATGACTTTATAACTTACCTTCGTCTAACCATCTATTTCCGTATAAAATGAGCCTTCAATATCAGTTAACTTGTCACCAGAAAAAGTAACATTCAGCAATTCGCATTCAAATTGACTTCCGTTAAAATTCACTGCTTTGCACCCTTTGTGCAGCAAACAGTTCTTTATGCACATCAGTGGACCAACGTTGTCATAAGCCAAGATAACATGGGAGTTACTATATTTGTTCTTAATGAACGAGCCACCGGTTATGTTTTGTCGAATTCCCTCAATAGTTCCGAAAATCAACATTGAAATGAAAATTTTAAAGAAATTTACAAACATTGTAGTAATTCAATGTGATTATCTAAACCTTTTTCTTTTTCACGCAGAATTTGATTAGGTTTTTAAAACATGTGTTCTGTTGCAAGATACGGCTTTTCGACTTCATTGGTTTCCTTGCACTCTAGCAGATTACTTCTGTGTCGTCGTTTTATTCGTTGTTTCTGACGTCAGCCAACGTACTTAAAATGATACACCATGCAGTTACCCGTTAATAACAGAATAGATAAACCAATATCAATAGTTTAGATCATACAACTTGAAATTTAACTCTCCAGTTTGATGTCGTATTATACATTTACAACCCGACACATATCGCTCTGGTATAATTGTAATTGTATTCTATACGTAATAATGTTAAGCTTATCGCATTTAGGTACGCCCACACCAATTCGTTCTTAAATTTCGATGCCGACACTACTAAAGCGGTAAAAAAAAATCCACACAATGTTATGCAATGATTTATTATTGGTATTTACCATTACAATTAATTAATATATAATAATTAATAATTGATAATTATTTTCTGAAAGCGACGTATTTTTACGTGAGCACAAGCGAGTTTTTGCTGCGTACCGATCTTAAGCTGATTGAAATAGGAATAATTAAGAGCATACCACTTTATATATCCTGCAGTCTGAAGTATTATTGATAAATTAACAACCCCACACATATCGCTCTGCTATAATTGTACACTAAACGTTTATTGCTATAAGCGCCACCCAAACCAAGTCCTTCTCAAACTTCAATGATGACAGTACCATTTTAGAACTGAAGCGCTGAACAAAATCATCTCAACACAAAGTTGGCAATGTTTTATTACTGTTAGTTACAATCAAAATTATTCATAACGTTACAATTCAAAATAATTTACTTGTAGCGAGTAATTCTTTCCTGCTTACCGTTCATAAGTTGTTTGTGTAATTTTATCTATAAATAAGAAACATTACGCAACACGCGTGGGTTTCCTGTGGATACTTAACAAAAATTAAATATTTTCAAAACGAAAACAATTGCAATCAAAATGAGTGTACCAATATGTTATAGCAACACTATTAACCATGTAACTTGTAGGATAAAGACAATATATGGTTAGTGTCTTTAAATATCGACTGAATATTTAATATATACATGTATGGTCACTTGCCTGATTGGTATTTTTCTTTTGATTTGAAAAAAAAACAAAACAAAAACACGACTCTATGGGGTTTTCCCTCATTAAAACATATTGCAAATAGGCTTAGTGTTTTTATAATATGATTGTTTGATTGTTGTTTGCTTTTCGTCTAAAGGCAATATATATATATATACATATATATATACAACTCGTCTAAACATCAACCCAACAATGTTAGATCTGTAAATTTGCTTTCGCAAATTTTTTGTTCTTCCCTCGCCGGGATTCGAACCCATGCTACTGAGATATCGTGACACCAAATCGCCTGCACTGTAGCCGTCCCGCTAGACCACACGACCACCTGGGCTTCATAAAAATGAAGCTTTCGGTGGCCGGGTGTTACCTTTCCACGTCAGTTTTAATCTAGCGTCGTACTACAGTACATGATATATAAGGCATGGAGATGTTATTTTTACAGATCAGCTAAATTATCTATAGTAAAGGATCCTACAAATTAATGTAAGATACAGTCACAGAAAATAATTATATTTATAAGTACGTCTGAGTCAGATATATATATATCTTACCTCCTATAGATTATATGATTGGTTAAAGGACTACACGTGGTGACTACATATATTTTATATAGGGTGTCCTAAAAAATATGGGGTTAGTTACCATATGGGGTTAGTAAGAAATTTCTTCCCTTTCAAAACAAAAAAGAAATCTGAAAGGTTTCAACAGACGAAGAAATTGATAATGAACGATTGATATAAATTAATAAAACAAATTTAAAGCTAACAAGTTGTTATTGTTGGCATTTGTATTTTGTATAGACAAATGGAAGTAGGTTCTTAATACTAAGTATTGAAGACTTAATTACTTTGACAGGCCGCTAGCCTAAATACCACATGTGAAGACAGTCGGTAAGATAAATTCGTTAAACGGTGTGCTAGTGACCTAATACGTTATATATGGGGTCAGTAAATTCTATATGGGGATTCGAGCTTCGCTCTCATCCCATATGGAATTTACTGACCCCATATATATCGTATTAGGTCACTAACACACCCTGTAACTAATAATATATGATATGAATAAATAATTGAAACAGCTTTTATTTTGGTCAACCTTCTTTATTAAACTTCAAGTTGTTTTTTAGTGGACTTTTCCGTTTCGAATATTGTAATGCCACTGTTAGAAGTACATTTTTACTACAATTGGAAAATTCTGACCAATGTAAATTTAATGATACATATATTTGTATTACATACATTACAATTTCTATTTTTGTGACATGTATCTAATCATATTCTTCTCGTATGGATATCATTTGAAATAATTATATTTTGTTAGTATAACAAAAAATCACCAAAGATACCAGGATTAAAATTTGTAACGTCAGACGCGTGTTTCGTCTATATAGGACTTTCCAGTGACGCAAGAACCAATTGTGTTATATCAAACCTTATATGCAAATGTCTAAAAAAGGAAGTTGTCGAAACTGAATTTCAAAAAGTCACTGAAAATAATTTGAGTAATGAACAAGGTATTTAAAAATTGATATTCGAATCTAAATAAAAAGAACATGAAACATTTTGTAAAACACAATATAAGGATTAATCAAAATATTAATTATTTAAGGTATGTAATATCATGAACATGATGCGTTGGCTATACGTCACTGAGACATCCATAGCAACCCGGTTTACCCCTGGTTTTCCCTAATTGTATCACATCACTTATCATTGAAAGAAGCAAAATGAAAACAAACACAAATTGTTAAAACTATACCAAGTATATTGGTAGCATGTATTCGTATTTTTTCTGTGTAAAATGTTATTAATTTTGGCCCGGGTAGTTTCTGTTTTCAAATGATGAGTGCTATTCAAAATGTTATAATAATTTAATAAACGGCAAGTTGACTTAGGGTGAATTTGGATTTTTTTTAGGTCCGTTTTGGTTATATAGCTCCTTACGGATTCAAATATCTAAAAATAATTGGCTTTTAATTGTTTTGGGTTGAGTGTTCGTAATCAAGACAAATGCTTCGAATGCACGGAATTTCACAAACAACATTAAAACTAACCATAAAAGTTCCCTCAATATAAAAGGAATAACGATAGGTAAAAGAACTATGCATGTTACGGTTTTTATAACAAGCAAGGGTTAAGAAGCATTGTGTTGAAAATTAAATTATATCAAGCACTATTTATCACACAAAGCAATAAATTTTAACTTATTTTAACTTAATCAAATTCAATTCAAGACATAACTGCAAATATTTCTATTTGGTACATAAGTTAGATAACTACTCGGGAAGAAAGGCTTAGTCACCTAGGCATATTCACTTAAGTCGAAACGTAGTTTATCTTGCCTCCTATACATTTCTAGGAATATGATTGGTTAAAAGCGACCGTGTGGAGACCCTATATATTTAATATGGGGTTAGTGGGCGTGTTGTATTTTAATATAGGGTTAGTAGCAGTGTTACGTCCCTTTGTAAAACCAACATGCCGTTGAGGTAAAATCATAAACGTTTCGCCCAAGCAACAGATGAAGAAATCGATGATGAACGACTGAAAATTAATGCAGAAAACACATTAAAGCTAACAAGCGGTTATTGTTGGCTTTTGTTTTTGTATAGACAAATGGAAGTAGGTTCTTAATATTAAAGACTTGATCACTTTGATAGGCCACTAGTCTACATGCCACATGTTAAGAAAGTTGGTAAGATAAATTCGTTACACAGTGTGCTAGTGAACTAAAACGATAAATATTGGGTCAGTAAATTCCGATAGTTAGCAAAATAACTCATGTCCGACAAATTTGTCTGATGTCTCTCATAGAGTTTGATTTTTTTAACAAACCTACAAAATTTCAAAAGAAATAACCATAGAAAAATATGTTAAAGAAATGTGTCTCAATTTCAAATGAACATAGTACTGTTAATCCATGGAAACGTTACAGTTGAGGAAAACGATAAACATTGATAAAGCCGTAGGATAATTCGAAAATGTCAGTTCTTTTTATCTCTTGTTTGGTTTGTCGCTGTGGGTTTTTTATTGTTGTATTTGTTTTCGAATTGTATTGCTTGGTTTTGTGCATTGTGTTTAGTTTTATTTTTTTGGTTTAAATTTTGTTTGCTTTTTTGCTTGTTTGCACGTTTTGTTGATTTAGCGTATACATCACTATTATTCCGACATTCTTTTTTGAAGTCACAACTATGAAATCGACAATACAAAATAAAAAAAAAACCTAAATGTGTTACTGCTTTATAAATGAGAATCAATATGCTGTATCATGTTGCGCTGAATTTAAACAGTTTTATTTAAAGCATATGATTAAAATAAGACAAAATGGCAATTACAATTAATCATTGAATATCATGTGACATTGATATCAAAAGACAATTGAACTATGCTGTAAATATACGACACGGACCCGACATTATTAATTATTTATCAAAAGATACATATTTCAGTCCTAATCTGCTGCTAGAGCGATTGATTTAGTTTTTATAACATTTCTATTATAAATTGGAAAGTTATTATAAACATTAAGTAAAATTTAGGGTTTAAATATATGGTGCAATTTGATTCTTCTAAAGGTCACGAGTAATTTATCTAAATTTCAATATTTTTCCACAGAATCGTCAAACGTTATTCTAAGTCAATATGAATAACGTACTAGAAGTAAGCCATATCGCCAGTATAATGAATTTGATCTTTGGTTTGTAGGGAGATGTAAATATATTTAATTTTCTTCCTTGATTTATTAGCTAAAGGAACAAATGGCTTGTTCAAGAGAGATATACATTTTTGCAATATAATGTCTTTTTTACAGTGACTTAATTCAAATTTGACAGGATCATTTGTTAAATTTGACAGTTAATTCTTTTGTAATTTTTATTTCCTTTCAATTCAGACTGTACAAAATTTATGCATTGTATCTGCTGTTGACAAAAAACTCTTCAAAGATTATAATTTGGTACGCCAGATGCGCGTTTCGGCTACACAAGATTTTAATTTAGGCCTCCAGTGAAAACAGTTTGAAGGCCAGATCAAATACGAAGCAAAACAGTATTAAGAACCAATAAGCACGAAAATTTGTGCTAAATATGGTAAAGGCAATGTATTCTTTGAGGGGGGAGGGGGTAGTAGAAAAAGCATTATTGTTTCGATAATTTCACATCTTTAAATTTCAGTAAATTTACAGAAAATAAACAAAACAATGATATTTCATGTCAACACGACAGTGCTCATTCTTAGACTTGTGATACCCTCGGGTACCAAAACATGCACCAGCAGTGGCATCAAGCCATATGTTAAATTGTATTATTGTGTTTGTTTCTGTTTTGCTTGGATTTTGTTTTTGCTTGTTTGCACCGTTTTGTTTACTTATGGTATACTAAATTATTCCGACATTCTGCGAAGTCATACCTATGAAATTGACAATACAGAATACAAAAATACAAATGTGTTGATATTTTATAATTGAGAGTCAATATGCTGTATCATGTTGCGCTAAATTTAAACAGTTTTGTTGAAACCAATGATTAAAACGAGGAATGACTGGCAAATACAACGTATTATTCAATACCTTGTGACATTGATATCAAAAGGCAAACTGAACTATTCTGTAAATACACGACACGAGCACTAAATTATTAATTAGTAATCAAACAGATCATATGCAGATATAGTATTAACATGAGTAATGTGCTAGAGCGATAAATTTAGTTTTTATAACATTTTAAAAATAACATGGGAAAATATTAAATAAAAGTTTAATGTTTAAAATAACGTTTCAAATTGATATTTATAAAAGTCATGTGTAATTTATCTAAATTTCTATATTTTTCTACAAAATCTGCAAAGTCATTCTAAGTCAATATGATTTACATATATGGCAACAGCAGTACAATTAAATGATCTCTGGTTTGTAAGGAGTCGAAAACATAAAATAATATTTTTCCTTGACGTAACTATTAAAGGATCGAATTGCCGTTTAACGAAAAATAAACATTTTTACAACAACAAACAAATCATCTTACAGCGAATTATTTCAAATTTGACATCATCATGTGACGATTCTTTTGTAATTTATTCTACTTTTCAATTCAGACTTGTACGACATTTATGCATTTTTCTGCTGTAGACGGCAAGAATCATCAAAGATAAGAGGCTTATAATTTGGTACGCCAAGACGCGCTCTCCGTCTAGAAAAGACTCATAATTGGCGCTCGAATAAAAAAAAACAGTTTGAAGGCTTCTTCCAATACGAAGTAAAATAGCATAAAAAACCAAAAATATACAGCAAAATTAACATATCAATGATATTTCACGTCAACACGAAAGTGCTTAATCTTGGGCAGGTGATTCCATCGGGTATTAAACTTGCACCAGCAGTGGCATCGACCCAGTGGTTGTTAAATGGTTATTTATTACAAAGATCGCTCTTTGTACGTGGCCTGTTTATGGTTTGTGGTAAAAATGTTGACCTACAACTATACCCGCACCCGGTCTTATTCCTTTTGGAGTTCATACGATTCCCTCAGTAATTGTTGGTTACCTTAATTGTCTTCTAAATCTATTGAATAGATATGAATATTGGTAAACAACCGTTGCCTATATTTGTCTAAACTAGTCAACAATAATTAATTGAACGAATGTTCTATTTTGCTAATATCGAATCAATCGCACCGCAATTTAACAGCTTTTTTTTTAGAAAACCCTCAAAATATTGTTACTACAAAATGTCCTTATTTATGATATTCAATGTGCGGATTATTTAGTAAAGCATGTGTTCCGTAAAATGTTATATATTTTATAATATTATTATTTTGTATATTCTTAATAGAGGATTTGTTTAGAAAAAATCACATGTTCATCTGTACTTTCAAAGAAAGAGTCAAAACCGCAATGGAAAAGTGATATCGAACAGTTATTTTTAAAATTAAAAATGAAAAAATTTCAAAACCTCAATACTTTGTGACACAATCATCAAAAACAAATGAAACCAATTCGTTTTCTTTTACTAGTGTATTGATAATATTAAACAACATAACAATTGTATCCTTTTTTTTTAGGTCGACACGAGGATATATCGATCTTAAGACTTCTCACTCATTCGATATACTTCTTTCAAGTTGATTTATCCTCATAACACTATCATCCAGTGGCTATAATTGTATGATTCATTACATGGTACCATATTTAGACATATTAAATTAAAATAAAAACATATTGATAGTGCTTAACATCTTTTAAAATCAATTGGATTTTGGTTTGTAGGGTAATTTTTCGATGCAATTACTTGTTGATAGCGTTTATGCTAACATACGTTCATAAGGTTTGTGATAGCGTTTATGCTAACATACGTTCATAAGGTTTTGAACGATTTTTGGTGGAGATTTGGAAAGAAATTACAAATACAGGATGTTAGAATCCATATGACCTAATCGCGTCGAAACGTTGTTGATGCTAAAGATTTTAGGACATTTTCCTACCTGTTTTTTCAATCGTCATTAAAGTAGAAATTTTAATGATACAAAAGAGAGGCGAAAGATACCAAAGGGACATTCAAACACATAAGTCAAAAATAAACTGACAACTTCATGGCTAAAAAAGAAAAAGACAAACAGACAAACAACAGTACACAAAACACAACATAGAAAACTAAAGACTGAGCAATTAAAAAAAAAAACCGGTTGTGATCGCACTTGTTCCGGAAGAGTAATCAGATCCTGCTCCAAATGTGGCACCCGTTGTGTTGCTCATGTTAGTACAATAGTTATCAAAGGCATTTTGATAGCTACATGTAGGACTAGCATTGCTTCACAATTTAAATATGTCGATTCCGATAACGAGCATGAACGTACTTTTAAATTCTCCTATTGTTGACAGTTTGGCGTCTGAAGGTCTTTTAGCTGTACAGCCTAAGTGAATTATTTATCGTTCCTGCTATTTTTAACCCCAGTGCCGCAACGTGTTATCCATTTTATCTATAGTCCAATTAGGTTGATATGATCTTTTCTGATGGGTTGTTCGATGCTGAAAAGCTTTTTTGTATGTCTCCTGTGATGGGAATCCATAGGTGCTTTACGTAACGCAGTGGCAATGATATTCTGTAAACATCTGGGATAAGTTTTAAACTATTCCACAAAAGAAAAAAAGCAAAGCAACGCATTTCCATACATGATAAAATTTGATACACGGTACTAAGATGAACATTGTGTGATTGATCTAATATTGATAGAGTTGTTTTCCTATCAAAATTATTGAGTTTACGCACAACTCGAATCGTTATGTTTGCAATTTATTGTTTTAATAAAATCATTTTATTTAAACAAATTTTCAAAAACCGGTATTTGTTCTTAAAATTTAAAACTTAAAAGACACACATGAAATGAACACAAATTTGAATCTCTTCGTAAATATTTGAATTCCAAATTCCCATTTGTCAGTCATTGCCATCATTTTTCTCAAAATTGATTTGACCAATGTGTTCAATAATGAAGTGTTTTTTTCACTATCCAACTTGGTCAGATTTCCTGAATCGTATATATTTGTTTTGCAATCCAATGTTTTTCATAAGATCAATTAATAGCTTGTCATATTCATCATATATTAGGATAAACATGATAAATAAAAGTTCAAAATTGTACTCTATGTTTATTGCGTCTATAGTAGCATACGTTCCTAAGGTTTGAAACGATTTTGGTGGATATCTGAAAAGCAACTACAAATAACAGGAAATTAAAATCCAAAATGACCTATTCACATAACCTATTCACGTTACTTTCGTTAATAAGTATATTGTTAAACTCATCTAAGGGAAGCACTTGAAATGTTATATATTTTCAAATACTAGTATAATAGTTATCAATACCCCTTCCCACCAAAACACCAGTCAAAGTAATTGGGATATGTAATTTTAATGTTATAAATAATCTATGCGTTTGTAGATAATTCCTGCATATTAAAATATACTTATAATACTGAAATATTTAATATTAGTTAGGCAATAGAAGGTTTTAGAGACACACACAAACGGTTGGACTAAGTCTTGCTGCTCTCCTTTCAGTTCGAAGAGAACCGCGAACTGTCTCTGCCTTTTATAATCGATTTAATAACATATGAATTTATCTGTTTGTGTCAACTGCCATTTTAATTATTATTACACCATTCAGGAATATTTGCGAATGACTTCATCTAATAAAGGCGTCCAGTCTAGTGACAGAGATGGTACTTAGTTACACACGGGGTTCTGGATGGGATCCTTCAATTTTTTTTTTTAATTTGTGGGTCATTTTGCTCTATTCTGTATACATTTTGCTCATTATTCTCTATTCTTTATATATTTGCACTCCATTATTCTGTATTTTTTTTTTACCTATTTGTCACTATTCGTTATATTTTGGCCTATTTTTATGGTATTGATCGATTGTATTCTACTATGAACCCCATTTAGATTTCATACAGAAAACAAGTATCAGACTAATTATTTCGAAAATATAATGGGCGATATAACTTTTCTCTTTTGGGTTATCTATCGTTTACCAAACAGAAATTCAACAATTTGTTTTTTATTAAATATAAAAACAGACATGATCCATGATAAAATTAAGAATGATCCATGATGTCCATTTATTAATCCTTTGAATAAACTAATACTGAAAGGTTATCATTCATCACCGTAGTAAGAATGATTTTTTCATATTGTCTTCAGCAGTACTAATATTGCTTTTGTTTTCTATAAATTACAAGATGATTGAATATGCATGGGTATGCTTTTATGAACACGTTTAGTCCTATATCCTATCGATACTTTCAGTTTAGTATTGCACAAAGTCATGCTTTTATCAAACTGTTAATGGCATCTTTACAAGAAATCCATTGCTTGTAAACTTATCGATATTTAAGTCTTGGAGTACTCTTCGATTAGTACTACGTGTTTTCTTTTGTTTTTTTTTTGTTAAGAGATTTTTTGCGCGCCAAATGACGCAATCTGATGAGTCAAGCCTCTTCCAACTGATTGGTAAACATAATTCTCATGTGGTACTGTTACACAATGTCCTTGGTTCAAAGAGGGGCGCTCACCAACATGTTTAACTCCGCCAAGTTCTTGCAACAGCTATCACAAGGTGTCAGCCTGTTATTCAGTGGTTGTCGTTACATTCGCTATTTGCCATAGGTGTTTTTCGTTTATTGTTTAGCATAAATCAGGCCGTTTATTTTCTTTTTTGAACTGTGTCACATTTTGTCATTTCAGGTCTTTCATACCTTACTATGCGGTATGGGTCTTCTTCATTATGGTTGTTGAAGGACGTACAGTGCCCTATATAGCTTTTTACATCATCGACCTTTGGTCGCTGGTAGATGTATGTCTCGTTTGCAATTATACCACATATCCATTTCTGAAAATAATAATGGCTATAGCAAATGTATTATAATTATGTCTGACAGGTCAAAGACTTTTAAGGTATTCTTCACCAGACGCACAGAATATGTTTCAATACTTCAAAATATCAAAGTGAAATCAAAACTATGCATTTCAAAAGATTCAAGATAACTTACACATAGTATTTAGAACATCTGTTTTAATTTTCTATTTGGTTTATATAACTTACTGATATACAGAAAGACAAACAATACCACAATCAATAGAAAACTTCTTTCCAATAGGTGAGCAATTATTCAAATTAGATCCAATATTTTGATCAATTATTGGTTTGAAAAATCAAGCAACATTTAAGTTTTTCATTTTAGTATGGGAGATTATTTTGTCTACATACTAGAAGGAAAGATTGGTCACTTACAAATGTTTGAAAAGTCCTGTGTGATAAGAATAATATAATTAATTAGTCTGGGATTTTTTTTAAATACATAAATACCAACATTTCTATGATAATCTCATCAATTGATGATACATCCTAAAACTTAGTTGTTTTCCTACTTTTGTACATACAAAACAATATAACACTCTTTCTTTCTTTAGAAACTCAAATTATCATACCAAGCTGCTGTACTTCTTCTCTTTGGGACACAACATTGCTACATTGGTATGCCTGGAAACTGCTGATAGATACAATACAACATAATAAACAGAATATTAAAGTCAGTACTGAGAGTAAGATTAGTGGTCATTCTTTTTGATAGCCGGGCTATAACGACTGACTTATCTGATACCTGTTGATTTTTCTGTTCCACTCAGAACGTTGTCAGCTGCAGTGACTGTGAATTTCTTATTATATCTTATATACAGTTTGTTTGACATGTAGAGATTAAAGTATTGATGGTATATTTTTGATAATCGTTGTTATATTTATACTTTTTAAGACTATGATTGTTTTGAAACTGGAACTATTGTGCAAACACTTGTCCGTTGTTGAAGTTTGTATGTTGCTCTCGGTGAATATTTTTGTTTTGTTTTTGTCGTTGTGTTACGGTTTCATTGATACACAATTCCCTATAATCACACAATCTCCTAATATCATAATGAAATATTATCCTAACATATATCATAAACAGATTTTAATATAAAGTTGAAATCGACAAATCTTTAGCGAGAAAAAAGATTTAACGCATACTCTATTTTTAAATTCAAATTGACGTTAAAATAAAATATCTATTGTTTTTCAAATCAGAACTGTCAATTAAATGTTCACCAGATTGTGCACTTCCCTACCAAATGAAATATTTATTGTTTTTCAAATCAGATATGTCAATTAAATGTTTATTCTATTTTGCACGTACCTACCAAATGAAATATTTATCGTTCTTTAAATCAGATCTGTCAAGAATATGTTCATCCGATTGTGCAATTACCTACCAGAGAGTTGCAGATATGTATTTCTAATTACTTCTATCATCGTTTGCCGGAAGTTGTAATGTAAGTATAACAACAAGTGTTCAAGGTTACTATATTCGTTTTATCTAGTAAAGATTTCAGATAAGCGAACAAAAACAGCTATGTTCTAATTGTAAGGAAAAACATCGCCTTTCGAGAATGTCCTAGTCACTAATGCGTTAAAAACAGGTAAAGGCAATATGGCCGTTTACAACCTACATATTTGTTGAAAATATATACTTTGTATATACATAATATATATAGCTAGTAACGATATTTCTGACATGGCATAAAGTGCTACTAGGGTTGACTAACAGACCTCTGCATGCATTCTTGTCATCATTACCTAAGTGTCAAATGAAAACTGTCAGATTCACATGTAACTTTAAATGAAATGAAAATATAATGAGCGGGCTTCTATGAGGGAGCAATACAACAACACAATTAACAAAACATGCTGAAAATGTCTTGTCAAGTACGGAAAGATAAACACTTATAAATACATAGGAGCGATAACAGGAATCACCAAATATACTAGTCAGCAAAATCTACCAACGTCCGGCGCCTTCGAAAAAGTAACAGACACACAAACAAAGACAAACAAAAAAAAAAAAACATCACAGATTTAGAAAGCCTGACTTGGTAAAGACACATAATGTGTCGGAGTTTAACCAGTTTAACGTCCTCAACCTATCGTAACCGTTTGACATATAGACGTGAAAATATTACACACACACACACACACACACGCACGCACGCACGCACGCACGCACGCACGCACGCACGCACGCACGCACGCACGCACGCACGCACGCACGCACGCACGCACGCACGCACGCACGCACGCACGCACGCACGCACGCACGCACGCACACACACACACACACACACACACACACACACACACACACACACACACACACACACACACACACACACACACACACACACACACACACACACACACACTCAAAAACCCGCCCAGTGGAGCTACTAGTAAGATTAGCAAAAACCAAATCAAGGAAATTAAAATTGCCAACCCAGTAAGACTTTGTTTTACTTAATTGAATTAGTAAGTTTAACAAAGTCTGTAGCCCTGGCAGATGAAAGAGTTCAGAAATTACCAGAGATTTTCTAGATGTGAGCAATTTACTTAGGTTTTTTAGTGTTTTGTTTTTATCTACAATGTTTTAGATATTTCGAAATACAATGTACCGTTTAATATTATTGTTTTAATGACACACACTTTAATTTAACAGATTATATGTTGATAATGACCTTAAAAAACTTTAATTGATTGCTTGATTGATTATTTGGTTTTTAATGGCACTTTCAGCACAATTGGCTATTTCGTGGTGGTCAGCTTTGATTTTTGAGGAAGCCGGAGCACCCGGAGAGAACCACAGAACTTCGACAGGAAAACTGACAATCCTAGTCAATTAAGATTGGAGTCGAATGCACCTACCACGCACGGGATTCGAACTCAATAACCTCAGTGTTGACAGGCTAGTCATGTAGTAGTTGGACTACCAATACATTATGTACCACTCGGACACCGAGACCCCAAAACCTTTTTAAGATAAAGAGTAGTTTAAATAACCTAAATACAGTGGGAAATCTAGTGATAAAGAACAAAAGATAATTACCTCTTCATATGGTAGAGTCGACAAAATCAATAATAAAACAATGCCAGTAACGACACTAAATAACAATTGTACATTTTAAAGCAAGTATTTGTTAAACTGTGATATTAGAAATATACATGCAAATACACAATTTTTTATGTTCAGTATTTATCGAGATAATGGCATTAGAAGCTTGTGAAACTGAAATCTAAAAAATGCCAATCTTTGCTGCATTTTCATTAAAAAATTGGGGAAAAAAAAGATCTTTCCGGTCACCAATTTAGCATGTTACAATTTCCCAAAATATACTTATTTTTCACATTCTTAGTTTTCGAGTACACTGGTCTGCTCTTGTCACATGAACATTCAATATAGAAGTATTGTCTTTTCATGAATATACCAATATAAGAGTCTGTCTGTGCAGGTTAAGAAATTAAAGATAAATATTCTTATAAAGTAAGCTTCTTTTTACTGTTTTTTTATACAATTTTAAGAAAAGATCGTTTCGATTTTTGTACATGTATTTGCGGTCTTCTCAATCTAAAAGTACCAATCGTTGCTGAATATCAATCGATTCCTTTGGAATTTTTTCCCTGACTTTCTCTGATCTAGCTGCATATATATACGGATAACTAGCATGTTCCAGAGAGGTATACAGCCAGTAAAAAAAAAAAAAAATAAATAAATTGAAGTTAGTACTCCAGGAATTTATTCGCATATCAACATTTTAAACCAATTATACACTAAGCACCTTCAGTCTGCTGTACTCGTCGTTTTCTATTCAAGGAGGGAAATGATAACCTTAAATGGAAGTTTTTTTTTTTATTCCAACTTATTTCTATTTTTACCATTATCCAGAACGTTTCCCGTAAATTTATAATTGATAGCGTCCTTGCTTAAATGGGACAAACATTGAAAAGTTCTAGTTTTCAGTGTTTGCAGGGGAGGTAATATTTTGTCACTAGATGTCCCACTGAATATATGCAATCAATGAATTAAGTCTGTCCATTGGGTTTTTTTTCGTCACCGAGACAGCAACACAGCGATACGAACTAGTGAAGTGATTATCTAAAGGTCAACATAGTAAATATTTCTGACATGCTAAACATTGTTTATACGGTAGTGTAACAGAACTAATAATCACAACGGAAATAAAAAATAAAATCGTAACCCTCAATCAATAAATTCCGTTATCAACTATTATTTACCTTTTATGTAAAATGATTTCAATAAGATTCAAAGCAATAAAACTAACTCCTGACCGTTGGAACTTACAGGTATGTCAAACGGAATACTGGTAAACTCCTTACCGAAAGTCCATCTATCAAATATTGTTGATCTGTGATGAATAGGTATTAATATGTAGAACCAATTTTGATACATATAACAATACCACATTTAAATGTGAACATGGGATCAGATGTACGTTACAAATAATAGTTATCTTATGTAAATGGGGTCACGGCAATGGCAAATCATCAGTTTGAGAAACAATGTTAACAGTGCACAGTTCAAAATTCATACGGTGTTACGCCAATAGACTTATTTTTATTTGGACAGTAGCTACTCTGAATGAAAGTGGATGATTGGACCATGTTTTACAGTTCGCCAACATCTCACACACCCAGCAGCTGTATGGTACTATCGCATTTTTGATATTTTATATATACTGAATTCGATAGTACCAATTAATAATATAAAGTATTTATCTACCAGTATAGCTAAACAAATGCCTTGCAGCAACACCAGTTGTGTGTCGTTTGCACCGAGAGATATAGGCATACACGAGAGGGTTGACCTTTGAATATGGGTTCAAAATGCATATTATAATAATAATTAAAACATCCGGACAAAAAGAGGGTAACCTGATATGACAGGTTTTCGCCCTGATCATCTTGGCAGGTTGGATTACATTTCAATCACAACGTTCGTGGTCTTTCAAAACAATAGAATGGCACTCATATCGTATCCATAGACCCGCAAATTAGTTCAAAACGTTTAAAAAACAGTCCTTTTAATTATAACGCTTTAAGCCAAAAGAAAAGATAGAATGTGATTTTATTTCCAATTGACAAAACATGCAGTAAGAATTTACAAAGAAAAAAGTGCAAAAGAATAATTATTAATATAGATAATGTAAAAAGAGTTAGCAAGAAAACAAATTTTTTAGTAGAGTTGTCTTAATTTTCTACAATATCTGCCACACGCGTGCACTTGTAATCAGATTAATTGACTATTTTTTTAATTCATGTTGCATATTTGAGACAGAGTTAACTCATATTATAGTTGTTCTATTCATTCATGCAGTCTTAATTACACAATAATTATGTTTCAGATCTGTATTTATAGATAAGAAAACTAGTACAATTACTTTTGCACATGCCAAAAATATGTAAATAGGTTAATTTCCATTTTATTAGAAATCATGATCTAAGTGTATGTGTAGTACAAATCTAAAGTATTCCTTGATTGAAATTTGCAATGATAAAACTTGGAAATCATTTTTAATTGAAAAAAAAAATATATATCTTCATCATCCAAAACTCGGCTTCCTTGTCCAGGTATGACTATTTTACTGAAGCTCCTTTTGGTTTGTTCAAGTCTTAAACGTTTGTATAAGTTTTGGTTTTTCGACAATTTTGACCAGTGGTACTGAATAGACAGTTATTGTTTAAATGCACATCTGGGTCAGTAAAATTGGTAACGAAATTGTTATTTTATGTTTACACAATAGATAAAGCTTTGGATATCAGAATTATTGTTAAGTACTAGAAAAAAAGAATAAACTAACTGATAATTTCAACGAAAAGAAAAAAATGACTAAAGATTGCTATATATATATTATACAACATTACAAATTGCACCACCGTACATAAATGAAAGGCAATTCATAATTACTAGGAATATTACCTCAATTTTTCGGGTCAGTCTTTTGAAATTGAAAATCTCAACTATTGATTTACATGATTAACCTCACTCCAATTTGAAAAAAATGTTTCAAAATGTAGATAGAAGTAATATATTTTTTACAAAGAAAAATAATTTCATAACACGATGTTAACGTAGATCAAATAACATTTTGGTTAAGTTGTTTCTGTTTTTTTTTTTAATTTACCAAAACATATATTTTAAATGGCAATTTTCTTCGGGCATTGACATTTCATGAGATCGCATTAATTTGGCAAAATAATTAACATTTCTACTTTACAGTGACCAACCATAACGGTAACCCGTTTATAATTTATTAGGTAAAATAGTGTCTTGAAATTTTATGTCTAAAAGACAAATACAGATTGATTTTAGAAACTGATGTTACAATTTCTTGTTGAATTAGCAGATGTTACCTCATCAAATAATGGTAGTACTTAATTGTAAAAAAGTTAGTGATTGCGAGAAACAAAAACTAAGGCAAGGAAAAGACAAATATAACGGATGAACACATTTAAATAAAATTGAGAATGGAAATGGGGAATATGTCAAAGAGACAACAACCCGACCAAAGAGCAGACAACCGAAGGCCACCAATGGGTCTTCAACACAGCGAGAAAATCCCGCATCCGGAGGCGGGCTTTAGTTGGCCCCTAAACAAAAATGTGTACTAGTTCAGTGAAAATGGACGTCACACTAAACTCCAAAACATATAAATAAACTAAAATTAAAAAACATACAAGACTAACAAAGGCCAGAGGCTCCTGACTCCAGACAGGCGCAAAAATGCGGCGGGCTTAGCATGTTTTGTGAGATGTCAACCCTCCCCCTATACCTCTAGCCAATGTAGAATAAAGAAAGACATAGCAATACGCACAGTAAAACTCAGTTTAATAGAAGTCCGAGTCTGATGTCAGAATAGGTAACAAAAGAAAATAAGAAAAATGGCAATGACAATGATATACCAAATATAGCAGTGAATCACCAAATGCCACCAGCAGAACGTAGTTCAAATTAATAGAATGGTGAAAACTAGCAATTATGTATGATTTTTGAACTTATAAAATTATGTCATGTGTCTTTTAGAATTAGATAAAGTGTTTCATAGCAAAATATCTTTGAAACAAATTTTTGGACAACATGTTGTTTTCAGAGGGATACATTTTTAGCCGTGGCATACAATCGAGAATGAATAAGGGGAATATGTCAAAGAGACAATAACCAAATTAAACAGCAGAAAACCGGCTAAGGCCAGAATGGGATTTCTACGCAGGGAGAAAATCCCGCACCCGGAGACGGTTTTAAGTTGGCCCCTTAACATTTATGTATACTAGTTCAGCGAAGTTGACGATACATACAAATGAACCAAAATAATTAAAAAACACTCACACAAGACTAACAAAGGCTAGATGTTCCTGACTTGGGACAGGCGCAAATATACGGCATACTTTGTTTTCATTTACAGTAAATGTTATTATAAAACTTGCACTAAATAAATGTGTATGTTCTTATTGATTATATTGAAATAACATCTAAATATATTGCAGAAATGTACACTGTGCAATTCTGTAAATAAACACCGATCAATGTCTATAATAAAAACATGCAATGTTTTTGTACAAAAGCAGATACGTCGTTTTTCGTTAATCAGTGCAGGTCGGTGAAGAAATTATCTTTTCTGCTTGGTTTATTTTCATCGTTGAACAGTAATTTGTTGACGCAAGGTATATAATACTTTCGGTAGTTTATATCACTTTTAAATTTACTTTGCTACAATCTATATTCTTCAGATAGGACTCAAAATGCTATCGTACTGACCTTTATATATAAGCAGTCAATAACTATAAAATAATTACAAAATGAATATAAAGAGTGTTGTACTAAATCGACTGCAACTTTTACATTTGTATCATTATAGTTCCCCGTGAAATTATGAGGAACAGCAGCTGTGTGTCGTTATGGTGCCGGCTCATTGACGTACACCCCATACCGTTGTAGCCAGATAACTGATAATCTTTCTATGATTAAAGACAATGAATGGGACATTGATAAATAGGTCGGACCAACAGCTGTATACTACAACACAGTGAGTAGTAATTTAAAGGTGTAAGGAGAGGACGTGACAGCTGCAATTTAAACAGTAATTTTAGATTAATGAATATCACATTTCGTTGTTTGTTTGCCATATTTCAAAAATGTTTTACCTTCTAATTACTAACTTACTTATCCTCTTCCCAGTGGGACATAAGGCCTACAGAAACTATCTCCACTTCTCTCTGTCCTTAGCCATGTAATGGGCTTGGCCTCAGGTGTAATCCATTGCTTCCAATTCTGCTGTAACAGTTCTTGGCCAGGTGATTCTTGGTCTCCCTGGTTTCCTTTTCCTGGTAGTGTCCAATATAAAGCTGTTTTTGGTGTGCGGTGTTGTGGCATTCTCAGCCTTACGATCCAAATCTTCGTTGATGGATTTTTGCCGTTATGCTCTTCGCATTAAATTTCTCCAAAAGGTTCTTGTTGCTGATCTTATTTGGCCAGAATATTCTATTGATCTTTCTTAAGCAGGTAGTACGGAATGAATTTACTTTTTGAAGGTCACTTACTAAAACATGCCAAGTTTCTGAATCATAGAGTAGGACAGATTTTAATTGCTGTTGTAGATTTGTAGTTTGGTCCTTAAACTGTACTGGTTGGACTTCCAGATTGTATGAAGTCTTAGATAGTCTTGCCTTTATATCCTTTCCTGCCACATTTTCTTTACTTATGATGCATCCAAGGTGAGTGAAGTCTTCAACACTGTCTTCTGGCAGATCATTGATTGTAATTGGTGTTGTATTCCTAGTGTTATTGACATTACCTTGGTCTTCTTGGCATTTACATTCAGACTATTTTGCTTTAGTAGTTGTTTAGTATGTTGGTCTTCTCTTTTAGGTGTTCGCTTGTTGTTGATAGTATGGCTATTTCATCAGCAAAATCAAGGTCTTCTAGGTGATTAAACATGGTTCACTGGATATCCCCTCTCTTGTTGTATGCCTTTGTATCTAGTCAATGGCCAATAAAAACAGGATGGGTGACATAATAAATCGCTGTCCTACACCAGATTTAACTTTAAATGACTCTGAGATATAGCTACCCAGGATGACACTGCATTCAAAGCTTTGTAGAAGGCTTTTATTAGCATCGAAATTTTAGGTGGAATTCAATATGATTTTACAATTCTCCAACGAGTTTCTCTATGTATACTGTCAAAAAAATTAATGAAAAGTGGTGTGTTCCAATCTCTGCATTGCTCAATGATGTTCCTAAGCGTGAAAATATGGTCAATGGATCCCCTCCCTCTTCTAAAGCCTGTTTGTTCTTATCTAAGCTTTTCATCTAAGATTTTATCAATTCTTTTTAGACGAATTTTGCAGAATATTTTACTAGGGACAGAAAGTAATGTAATACCACTCCAGTTGTCACAGTTGCATAGATTACGTTTCTTTGGTAATTTCACAATGAGGCCTTTGCTCCAGTCTGATGGTATGTCCTCGTCTTTCCAGATGACAAGGAAAAGATTGTGAAGTGCGTTTGATGATGTATTTTAATCTGCCTTTAACATCTCTGCGTGGATGGAATCAATGACTGGTGTCTTGGCTGTTTTTAATGATTTAATTACATTTCTTACATCTTTTATAGTTGATGGTTCTGTGTTGATATTTAAATCATCTTCTGATGGTTGAGGGTAGATATGACATCAGGCTCAGGGCAGTTAATACCTCTTTGAAATGTTGGACCCACCTTTCTGCTTGTTCCCGTTCTGTTCTCAAAGAATTGCCATTTTTGTCGTTTATATGGGCTGCCTGGGAATTTGATGTTCCAGAAAGTTGTTGGTGATTTTGTTAACTGTACTCAACTCTCCCAATATGGCTGCCTTTTCTCTTTTGTTAGGTCCTCCAGATATCGTCTTCTATCTTTTCTAGTATTTATTTTAACTTCTTTCTCTTTGGTTCTGTATGATACTTGTAGTTGATCTTCTAACCTTTTGGATTTTGCATTTATTGTTTTCTGTAATATAGTTTTTCCTTCTTCAATTTTTTGTTCAGTTTCCGGTGTCAGCCAATCTTTGTTCTTTGTTTTTCTTGTGACCAACTGTCTTTTCTCCAGTCTTTACATAGATATATTTGATGTTATCCCACTTCTCTTATATACTGCCTTCTCCATCATCAGAGTTGTCTAGCACACTAAACCGATTTTTCAATTCTAGGCAAAATGCTTTCTTCACATTTGGTGACTTCAGCCTTGCTGTGTCTAGTCTCTTTCTGTTCTGATTTTCAGTTGGTGCATTTCTTAGTTTTAATTTGATGATGGCTTTCAGTAGATATTGATCACTATTCATGTCTGCACCCCTGAGTACTCGTACATCTAATGATCTACGCCACTTGTTGTTCACCAATAAGTGGTCAATCTGGTTTAATGTTCTTCCGTCTGGTGATTTCCATGTTTGTTTATGGATGTTTTTTTGGGGAAAGATGGTTCCTCCTATCACCAATTTATTGCAAAGACAAAGATCGATAGTTTCTCATTTTTTAACCCGCAACCATGCCTATTCATGACATTTTCAGCATCAGTGATATCTGATCCTACTTTGCATTAAGATCTCCCATTTATCTACCAATATTGAACTATTATTCTGCATTATTTATTTTGTAGACTGGACTATTTCCTGATTCCTCTTAAGCGGGAACCAGGAAAAAGAATGTTCTGATTTGAAACTGTCAAATATTTCTTTGGCCTGACTGAAGTCCGTCTGATTGATTTCATGTTGCTAAATGTTAATGAATAAAATAGACGTGGGTAAATTTCAAAGATGGAGTAGCCCACTGACACAAACTAAAGGTATGTTAGTATTAACACGCAGTGTTCAAAAGTACACACGTGTCTACACAAATGGAACTCCTTAATCGTTATGAACATACACATATTGTGTATACGTCAGTTCACTGTAAATTGTTTAGTGTCCTGTTTTAATCAAACTTTGCTTGGTCATGCATGGTGTTCTCTGTCCTCGTTTGGCTTGCGATTCCGATTGTCATTTGATATATATCTACACTCTTATTTTTTCAGTGACTATTCCGAATGAAAGTGAATAATTGAACCATGTTTTACAGAATGCCAACATCTCACACAACTGTATGACCATAATCTAAGTCCTGATATTTAATGTATTTTGACTTCGATAGTACAATGAAATAGAATACGGTATTTATTCATCCAGCACATCTAAACAAATTCCTTGCAGCAATGCAGTTTGCACTAAGAGAGATTTGCACATTCGCTTTAGTATTATAGGTTTGTACACATTTTTCTAGAGGTAATGTGTTAACATGGCCGAAGGATATATATGTTCAGTTTGTGAGTCAGTGGCCAGGTGTAAACAAACCAATAAAAATGAGTTGAATCCTTATAGATCTCAACCTAAACATTTGTTATTTTTTCATTTAAAATTATACTTTTCTTGGACATCAAGGAATCCATTCACGTTTATCACAAATTCATATATTTCAAAAATAGTTGTTCGATTGTTTATTTTTTTTTGTCTACCGTAAATCAAAACAAAACTAAAATATTATGAATTTCAAGAACAAATGCAAAAAACAATATATAGTTAAACCTTTAAATAAGGTTCATCTTCAGGAAAGCGTATAATGCATAGGTAAAAAAAAAAAAAAATAATTAATGCAGCAGGATAAGAAGATTGTGACCTGACATGCAAGGTGTTTTCAAAATCGTGTGGTTTTCGTGACAGGTTAGACTTTATATCAACTGCAACGTTCAATGTTTTCCTAAATTATAGAATTGAACTCCTATCGTATCAAGTAACAAACAAACAAAAAAGTTATTTCAAAACTTAGATTCGACTTGTTTAAACAATATCCTTTTTAATCACAAAGTCTTACGCTAACGAAAAAGATACAATGTGAATTATTTTTCAATTGACAAAATATGCATTGAGAATTTACAAATAAAAAGTGAAACTGAATAGTGATTTATGTAGATAATGTTAACAGTGTTAGCCAAAAAACAGAATTTTTATGCAGAGTTGTCTGAATTTTCTACAATATCTTCCACAAGTGTGCACTTGTTATCAGATAAATTGTCAATTGTGCAATGCCTGTGGCATATTTAAAAAAAAAATCTCATATTGTTGTTGTTCTATTCATTCATCCACTTGTAATTACGCAATAATCATGTTTCAGATCTTTATTTATGAATAAGAAAACTAGTACAATTACTTTTGCACATGCGATGAATATGTAAATAAGCTTCCTTTGAGTAGAAATCATGCTGTACATGTATGTGTATGATCTGTTACGGGTTAATTATATCTTGCGGCAAAAACTTAATCATGCCTAATAGTTTGAAGAGTTAATTGAAGTTTGCTGTAATAAAATTTGGAAATTGTTTTAAAATAGAAAATATATCTTGATCATGTAAAGCTCTATTTATTTGTTCATGTTAGCCTATTATACATTAAATACCTGTGCCTTTATCAACCATTCAACGTTTGAATAAGCAATCATACCACATCTTCTTATTTTTATATAAACAGGCATTTGTTGTTGAAATGCGTATCTAGTGTAGTAAATTGTTAAAGTCAGTATGTTTGCACTATAGATAATGCTTTGGATGTTAAGAATTATTACAAAGTACAAGAACAATAATACTGTCTACTTTTTGCAACGAAAATGAATAAAGAACTAGAACATTGTCTGATATTTAAAGGTAATTTACAATTGCTAAGAATATCTAACCTCCATATTTGGACTAGGTCTTTCGAAATCGAACATCTTAGCTATTGAGTTACAATCCTTCGATATGAAAGAATATATTAAAATGTAGAAAGAGGGGATATTGTTAACAAACAAACAAAATTCTAACACGATAATAATGAGATCAAATAACATTTTGGTAAAGATAATGATCATGGTTTTTTTTTTAATTATCAAAAAAATAAACTTAGGATTGCAGCTTTAGTCAAACAATGAAATTCCAGAACATCACATTAATTTGACAATTCAAATATCATTTCTGCTCTACAGGAACCAAACTAAACCTTTTCATCCATTTATTAAGTAAAATAATGTCTTGAACTTTTTATGTCTAAAAGACTAATACAGATTGTTTTAATTAAGGTCTGATGTTACAATGTCTAGTTACATTGTAACTCTATCGTCATTACAATGATTATGTATAATCACACTTTATTGTAAACAAGTAATTATTTGAGAGAAGCAATAACTAAAACAATCAAAAGGAATTAACAAATGATTATGAATAAATACATTTACTATACCACTGTTCGATCTAACAATGAATCGACAAATATGGTATCAAAAGTAACGTTTTTAATATTAATGGAATGGTGAAAACTAACAACTATTTATACTTTTTTACTTTCAAAATTTGAGTTATGTGACATTTAGAGTAAGATAAACTCAATACAGCTACAACTAATTGTATAACAAAAAAGGATTTGAAACAAATTGGACAATATGTTCTTTCAAGAGGGATATTTGTTTAGACATAGCATACTAAGTAATCTTCTACAGTGAATTTAATAATACATCTTACACTGCTTATGTTCTAATTGAAATAACAACTCAATGTATTGCAGAAACTTGCACTTTGTAAATCTGTAAATAAACTCCAAAAAAACGTGTATAATATAAACATGCACTACTTTTGTAGTGAATAAACTATGTTTGATTTTTTTGTAGTGAGGCATACGTGATGCTTTGAATGTTCGGAATTATTGTTAGTACTAGACGAAAAATACTAATAATGATTGCAATGAAAAAGAATAAACTGCTAGAAAATTGCCAAATCTATTATAAAACGTTCAATATTGTATCGAAACGAAATTTTCAAGCGATTTGCAAAAGCTAGGAATATTGTTTTAATGTTTTTGCTAGGTCGTTTTAAATCGAAAATCTCCATTATTGAATAACCTCCCTCCTATATACAAGAATGTTTTAAAATGTAGATAGAAGTGCAATTTTAATTAAACATAAATATTTTCCAACAAGATGATATTGTACACCGAATTACATTTTGGTAAAGATGTTCCTGTTCTTTTTATTTATTGAAAATATATATTTAAAATTTCAATTGTTGTCAAATTTTACTTTGTCTTGAAATATTATTGACAATACAAATAGCAATTAAGCTTTACAGAGATCAAACCATGCCTTTTTATCTATTTATTAAGAAAAAATAATATCTTGATTCTTTAATGTGGAAAAGACGAATAGGTTGGTTTTAAACCCGATGTTACAATTTCTTGTCCATGTATATTGGTATCGTCATTATTAATACTTATAATACTTTATTGTAGAAAACAAGTGTTTGTGAGAAAAAAAAAAAAAAAAAAAAAAAAGACTAAAAGACCTATAATGGTTTACTTTTATAAATTGTTACTTGGATGGAGAATTGTCTCACTGGCACTCATACCACATCTTCCTATATCTATAAAGCAAGGAAGATACAATTGCGAATGATAAGTAATAAATACATTCAATATACTGTTATAAAATTCGGAGGTGAAACGACAAATGGCATCAAAAGTAACGTAGTGCATATTTATAAATTATGTAAACATTCAATAATGTATACTTTTTATCTTTGAAAATTAGGGTTATGTGACTTTTAGAGTTGGATAAACCTAACATTAGCTACAACTGAATGTATAATATACAAGTCTTTGAATCAAATTGGACTGTATGCTGAATTTAGAGGAATCGTTTTTTTATGCGTGACATACTTTTAATTCGTTTACAGTCAAAGTAATTATTAACCCTGCACTGCGTAAATGTTTATGTTCTAATTAAAATAACAACTTAAAATATTGCAGAAACTTGCACTGTGTTATTCTGTAAATAAACACCAAATAATGTTTATAATATAAACATGCACTACATTTTGTACAAAAAACAGAACCATCGTTTTTCTGTAATCACTGCGATTTAGTGAACAAATTATGTTGGAATCTGTTGTAGTATGGCATATTTTCATTCGTTTTTCTACAAATTGTTGAAGCAGCGTATATACTACTTTAGGCATTTCATTTGCTGTTTGAAGTTTACTATCATATACAATCGATTTACCTTACTTTCGTTACTGTAATGACGTTTATAGGTTAGCATATTTGATTTTAAGACAATTACAACATGTATATTAACAGTTTTGCACTTTACAAATGCATCTTTTATATTTGTCTCTTTGTAGTTCCCGTAAAATAATAAGATGCATTAACTAACGGTTAGGTTTGCATTGACAAAATTGACAGAATGAAGCCGTTTGAAAAGGCATATTCATACATGTAACTTGATTGGCTATAAGAAAAATACATTTATATTCGTTTGACATATTTAGTCAACTAAAGATACCGATATAATGTACCTTTCCTGGGTTTTCAGAGTTGTACATAGTTTTGATCCTCACTTGTTTTACGTCTTTTAAATTCACTCTGAAGGAAGTTAATTTGTTAACATTTGATTTATTGCTGCAGATGTCATAATGATACTCAACGGTTCTTTCAATTAACAACTGAACACATGAATTTTCTGGACACAGGCATCGTCAGTACACGTTAATCCCTTTGAAGTGATGGAACATATATATGACTGATACAAAACTGCTTATTTAATCAAAGTTTATCCATTTCCTGTATTGCTCGATTTATCAATACATCGATTTGTTCTTTAAGGTAGTATAGGGGACCTAACTTAAATTGACAAACACTTTTTCTATTTTGCCAAAATATACTTTATATAATGTGGTATTAAAAATCATAATGACCAATATGGGTCACAGAGCTCTTTATCTGTCTACAAGTTTTGAATTGCCAAATGTTTAAGGATTTTACATGGATAAAACATTATAATGGGGAAAAAATGAAGCCCAAATATGAAAATTAAATATGAGGCCCCAGGGTTACTGTTCTTTTTCCCTGCAAAAAAAAAAAAAAAAAAATCATGTATATACATGTATATAATTAATTCTAAATTGACGTTCTTCCAACGCTTTGAGTACACATCCGTGGTAAAATATGAATTTATTTATATGCCTGCCGATCGTCAACGTCATGGATGGTTTGGGCTGTTCCAATCTCATTCCCACGTCATTTGCTTTTCATGTATGAATAACCCGAGGTCAGACGGTGTAAATGACGTCATTGAACGATGACGTAAAATTATAAGCATTCTACGGGAAAATGCACGAATTTGAAACTGAAGTTGTCAAAACATGAAAACATAAACAAACAATGATCAGAATTTGTTGAAAGCCCATTTTCTTAAACCAAAGTAAGATAATCAATCAACTTCGTCCAAAATATTGATAGCGTGTTCAATTACAAGAACAGCAAATATTTTCTTCATCTAGAGCGCTTCGAAACAAAAGAATTGCTGTCTTTGTCCTATTAGAATAGAAATAATTCATGCGGGCTTGAATTGATATTGATTTTACCACGGATTGTCCCTTTATGCTATTATTTTACCCCTCGCTATCGCTCGTGGTAAAATATTTTGCATCAAGAGCCAACCCGTGGTAAAATCACAATAAATTCAAGCTCCTATGAATTATTTCTTAACTAATCTGACAACGTTTATTTATTTGTTTAATAAATCAAAATATATTTTGCTTATTTTGTTAAATTGGTTTATGTTATTTTACGATCTGACGGTTACCCAGACATATTTTTATTCACATGAACAATGACAGTTGGGAAAATGTAATGAGTTCATGCTCAGACCATTTTTTACGTCAATTTCTGCCTCCAAATAGTTTATAAACTTTTCCTTACAAAAAAGAACACTAAACACACTATAAATTCTTTAAGGT